>WEKX01017099.1:999420-1152119 GCA_013390025.1 Pitta sordida
AGCGAGAGAATTAAAGGGTAAAATCGGCCGCGGCAATAGAAGCAGCAATCACCTGGTCTCCGGGCTTTCCTAGAAACTCCTTGCATCACCACTTCTAAGAACCCCAGTTCTAAGAATCAACAGAGCCCAATTCTCGGAATTTGAGCTGCGGACTCTACCACTGCGCACAGCACGGGGAGGGACACGGACCTCCCCCCTCCGCNAAAATTTTTATTTATTTTTAGGGCGAGGGGTCGCTTGCGTGATTCTAAAACACCCAGCCTCCTAAAAACAACTAAACAAGCCAGCGAGCAAAGCCTGGAGCCTGATGCATTGCACTGGATTTTTACTTTTTTTTCTTTAATCGTTTTTTCCCTCAATCACTTGAGGCTTTTTTAAAATACTTTTTTTTTTTTACAAACAGGCACACTCGGCTCAGGGTCTCCAACGGGATTTATTCTTGGAGAAAGAAGCTTTTTTCTTTAAAGGCTGTCCCCTGTGAGCTCCCCCAGATTTCGGGGGTTATTTTTAATTTTTTAAAATAATTTCTTTCTTTGCCAGGATTCTCCAGAAAAAAAAAAAATTACTATTTTGATGATTTCTTCTTCTTTTTCTTTCTTTTATTTTTTTCTCCCGATCCATTTTCCCTTCTCTTTTTCCAGGACTCTGGAGTGGTGGGTTAATTCTGTGTAGCTGTTGTTGTTATTGTTGCAAAATAACCTGTAAGTGTATAAATACTCTGCTTGTACGGCAATGTCAGGCTGTGCTGGGGATGAAGAATCGCTTTGGCTTTTCTGGAGAAGGGATTTATCTCTGCTGGGCAAAGGCCTTTGCTGTGAGATGGAGGGGGGGGGATAATGCAAAGCCTTGATCCGTACGTCGGGCGGGTTATTCGGGGGGTGCAGAGGGAGGCGAAACGTCACCCCCAACCTTCCCCATTGCTCTGTGGAAATGTATCGCCCTGTATGTAAATCTGTGGAGATTCGTGACTCTGTCCCCCCGGCCTTGCGTGTTTATTTCACGGGGGCCCTGCTGCGAGGGGGGTTTGGGGGTGGTTCAGGTTGCTCTTTTTTTTTCTTTGCTGGTCGGGATTTTGGGCTGCGAGCGGGCCGGTCGGGGCGGTGGGGAGCAGGGCAGGGCACTGGCCGGGCTGCCATGGCATTCCTGGGCCCCGCTGATTAATAGAAGTTTGTTTGCGGGAATAACCCCCGCTGGTTACGGTGCCCTTGGTCCGCTGGGGCGATTGCTCGGAGCTACTGATGCCGCCACTGCCGGGCCCGCCGAGCGGCCACCGTGGACACCCTTTATTTTGGTTTCTCAGCTGAGCTGTTGAACCGAAACGCTTTAAAGCAAGGAAGGGGGGAGGGGGGTTGGGGGGGATAAATTAGGAAGAAAGCCCTTCTGCTAATACGACTCGTCATTAAAAATAGCCCGGTGGCAAGACAAGGATGGTACTCCCGGGACAGTTGCGGTGGTACAGATATGCTGGAGAGACGGCTTTCCTGTAGTTAAAACGCCACCCGTAATTCCCAGGGAGTGAAGGCAGCTCGGGCCGTGTGACTTGTGCGATTCCGATCCCGGCCCCGGGCAGGGAAGCTGCTCCCGGGGCTGCAAGTGACCGAAGGAGGGACAAACGCAAGGATAGCAGCTCTGCCCCGGGATTTTGATTTCCCCCCCCCCGGCCCTTCCCCAGCAATGAAATTCAAAGGGAGCTGTTGGGGGAGGCAGATCTGTTCTGTTTGTCATTTCTCCGCAGTATGTGACGCTTTCACTTTAGCCGGAGCCCAGCGAGCCCAGCGCCCGCGGGACGCTCGGGAGCGGAGGGAGGAGGGAGCGAGGGAGGGAGGGAGGGCTGCAGCTTGGGGGATTTTTGGTGAAGACCCAAGGTCGAGCACGGCTTCCGTTCAAGTAGCACATTTACGGGGGAGATTTCTCACTCTGCCTGGCCACAGCCAAGCCGGGCTTGTATCAGAATTTCCATTCTAACTCCCCTCTTTACAGGGACAGAGAGAGCAACCAGCAGCATCCCCTTCGGGCTGTGAACTGCACGGCCTGGGTGCTTTTGATGGGTTTTTGGCCTTTCTTGTCCGGTTTCATACCTTCTCCCTCTCTCTCACTCAGGGCCCAGCTGGAGCTACCCAGGGGCTCCCTTCACTTGCCTCCACTTCCCATTCCTTCCTGCTGTGCGTAGAACAGCAGTGGTCCCCGTGGTGCCTCGCTGGGCACATTAGAATGCTGGTGATGGAGTCATTTCTCTGAGTCCCCTCTCCCCCAGTCGGTCAGAGGGGTTATTGCTTAGTGAGGCCTTGTCACCCTTTTTCCTTGCCTGTCCCCTCTGGTTCCCAGCTCTGGGGACCTGCATGGCAGCTACTGGCACTGGTGGTGGCTGCCAGGGCAGCAATGTCTCAGCAGGACAGCCTCCCTTACCTCCACTAGCTGACAGCAAACGGCTTCACTATGGGGAAAGGTGGTTCTATGATGGAAAAGGTCATTGGCGTGAGTGTGGGAAGCCACCGGCAGCCCCATGTTGGCTGGGGGACATTCCTCACCACCCTGGGGCTTGAGTGGGCTCCTGCACACCCATGAGATGCCTGTGTGACTCGTGGAGGAGCCGCAGCTCGGCCCTGACTTTGGGGTGCTGTGGTAACCCCACTGGGGGGACCAACCCCACGCTATCCTCTCCTGAAAACACCCTCCACACTGCAGAGATCTCCTCACCCAGCCAGGGGCTTGAACCCTTGTGTGCCACCCTGCAAAGCAGTGGCAATGCTGGAACAGGGGCAATGCTGCTGGGAAATGGTCCCCTTTGAATTGACGGGGGTATTTCTGGTCACACTGGGGCGGCTCCAAGGAGCAGGAGCGGAGGCAGGAGCGGTGCTGGGCATTGCCACAGGTGCCTCGTACCCCCCTGCGGGCTGTCCCTCTCCAGCCTCTCCATGTTCCCCCCTGGCAAAGCTCCTGGGATGAAAAGCAACCCCTCTGCCTGCGTGCTGGCATGCAGGGCATGAAGCGGTGCGAAATTATTCAGCCGTCCCTGAGAGCTGCAGTTGGATGTTGAAGGCCCTCAGAGCTGGAGTGCTGCTTGGCAGTGAGGAGAGCTCCGGGGTTTGGGTCCTTCCCCTCCACTCTCCAGGGGACACAGAACAGGTTTTTAAGGTGTGCTGAGGCCCGTGTGTATTTTCCCAGGTGAACTGCACTGCTGGAAAGAAGTTCCTTGTCTTTTACAAAACACTGCTTAAATAAACAGTACCCCACTATAATTTTTTCTTTTGAAATTAACTCCTTAAGGCCATGAGGCTTCTCCATCCCCACACAACTGCCAGGACTTTTAAAGGAAAAAGTTTAGACTGACAGAAGAGAGCCCATGAACCTCACTCCTTCTCTGTAGCCCTCTAGGATGGGTTTTGGGAACAGCCTGCCCACTTCAGAGCTGTGTGCTGCTGCATGAACATTACTTAAAAGGAGTTTTGTGCATATTAATACATGTGCAGTGAGGCCAGGCTGCACACTGCGTGGGGACAGCCGATTCCCTGCCTGAATTCAACTATCTTGTTTTCTAATCTAACCTACTTTTTGTCTTTTGCTTTTTTTTTTTTTTTTTCAGAGGCCGATGCTTTGCAGGAACCTGTTCTCAGTGCAATCTCAGAGCTTTTTGTGGGTGTCTGATTTCTGTAGCACATTTTGGTTTCCAGTATGAATGTAATGTACAGGGAACATCATGACACTGCTCTAGGTGTATGTGATCTTATCTACCTGACATTTAGGGTTTTTTTAACCGTCCAATTCACCTGATTTGCATAAAAATCACATGATTTTACTTTTTTTTCCTCCTTTCTTTCATGCATCATCATCATCATAACAAACTACTCAGGTTTACCAGGCTGTTTTCTGCCTATCAGCATGAACATAGAGCCCCTCTCTCCCCTTCATTCCTCCCCAGCGGACGCTGGGGATGTTAAAGGTGGTGCTTGGAGGGGACCTATGATTCCAGACAGCCACTGAAGTCCTTAATAAGCAAATGTGTGGAGTTTAACTTCCAAGAAAATAAAACAGTTGAGCATGCATTCCATCGGGTTCTTGTTAATTTAAATAGACAACACTTCTTTTTATTGATAAGGAAACTCCCCCGGAACAGCCCCCTCGATCCCAGCAGGCTTCCCCTGCCACAGCCGTCCTCATTACAAAACAAGGCCGCAATTAAAATAAACTCCAAGAGCTAAACAAACTGCTGCCTCTCGCTGGTCATGTGTTAGCTTTAGCCTTTAACGCAGAACAAAATGTTTTCCTGGGTATCGGAAAAGGCATGAGCTCCAGCTGGGGGGAGAAGAGGGAGCAGCAACTGGGTATAGGGGAATGGCAGGGAATGGGGTTCTGTGGTGCTTATCGGGGCTCCTTTCTCTTTCTTTTTTTCTTTTCTTGCTTTAATTTGAGTGTTTGTGATCTGACTCGGTTCTTTTCTGCGAGGGAAAGGACTGGACGGGGAAAAACTTGAATGTCACGGTAAAGCCTGGCTGTCCCAGCACACCCTGGGCACACATGACCATACCTCACCCCCACCCAGCCTGGCTCTCTCTCAAGCCCACCGGCCACTTGCTTGTCCACAAGCCCCCTGGCCCAATTTGTGTTACTCCCATCACGGCTCGTGCAGAGGCTTTAGATGGCTGTAGATACCACTCAGCCTCTGCCAGCATCTAGAGCTGAACTGGTATTCGGAGGGGACAGAGAGATGCCTGGAAGCAGGGGCAGCCAAAGAGTGCAGAGGCGTGTGTGGCTGTCCCGCAGTGCCTCCATGCCACAATACAGCTCTCAGTGAATGGTGCTTGAGAGCACATTGTCACCTCCGTGCCATGCACAGACTCCCTGTTTGGGGTGATGAATTTCTCTTGGACAAATACGCCGCAGGAAGAACTGCTCCCACGATGGAGGGATGTGCATCCACAGAGTGTGCAGATCAATCCCCGCGATAATATTCCATCAAAATTACCCAAATAACTGGCGTATCTGCTGGGTGCTTGACTTTCTCCCACAGAGAAGCAAGACGTTTGCCAGTTTGCCTGCCTAACCTCCCAAACACTGGCTGCGCATAAACATCGGTTACCGGGAGGTGGGTAAGGACCGTCCCCATCTCACTGAGCACTACAGCCCTGTGTCAGTTCTGCCCCATCTCTGATTTAAAAGGGAAACTTCATGCAGAAGTTTTGCAGTGCAGATAATTACCTCCCACCCCTCCCTGGTCCCAATGAATTTTTAACCAGTTATGGACCAAAGCCCATCTGTGCCTCAGTGGGGCTATGCCAGGTGAGAAGCCTCGTGTTAGGGCTCATGGTGGGGAAGCCTTCACCCAGTCACCATCCCCAGCCCACTCCCTTGCTTGCTCCCAGATCTTGTCATCCTGGCACCCACCAAACTATGAAGCGTGTGAAGCTGGAAATCCTCGGCTCATGGCTGAGCAGCCCCACTGACTTTGTTCCCTTTCAGCAGATCTGTCAGCTTTCAGCTCTCAAGATTCAGAAAACCTCACTAACACGTGCAGATACTTTTCTGATAAGGAGTTATGCTGAGGTAGTTCAAACTTAATGTGTAAGTTGTTTTGTTGGGGGAAAAATAATAAGAAGAATAAAAGGCTTGCTTTGGATGATTTATAGTATTATTTATTACTCTTCAGCCTCAGAGAATCTTGGAGATCCCTGATATTAAAAAGCAGCAGAGAGTCTAAGAGGAAGCACGATGCCTCAAACTTTTACGGACAAAAGTACATTATAATTAAAAGAGGGATTTGCATTGATCCTGATGATTTTTGAGCAGGCCTCTAAAGTTCAGGCCGAACTAGCCCATTTTTTTCCTGTTGTTTTTTAATAACTCCCTGGATGTCTCAGCCAGTAGAGTGCTATGTGAATTTCAATTTCTCTCTTCAAATAAAACATCGACGTAATTTTTACATTCTTTGAAATGATCTATGCTATTTTGTTCACGGAAACTCTTTGATTTAGACTTAAAGGATTTAGTGACTGGATAGGAGGGTATCTGGAAGTAATGGTGGAAATGGTAATTATTTGTTTTACTGTCTTCTGAAATTCTTTTATTTTTCTGTACTATCTCTAAAAGCATGTCTGGCAATAACAAGCTGTCTCTGAAAAGAATTCAATTAAATATATTGCCAACAGAATATTTTATTATTTTTTATACCAGTAGTTAGAGTGTTAAATAATATATTAGTAGATTTATAGACTACATTTAGGTATGACTATGAATAGCTTTGGTAAAAACTCAGAATATTCATGTAAAAGGGGAGGGGAGGAAGTTTGGGTTTTGGGTTTTAAGATATTTTCCTCTCGTCCTTCTTATTTGAGTTTCAGTTTTAGGACTTAAAAAGAATTACATTTTCACATCTTTTCTTTGTTATTCTCAAATGACAAGAATAAGTCAGCTATTTTTTGAGACAAAAATTCCCGTGGGATTTCTCCTTGTTTTAAATAATTAAATATTAAAGGAGTAAGAAAGAAGCAGGCAGATCCTGCGATATGGACATGAATCGAATGGCATATTTATTTGCATAGGTACATGGCAAATAGGAAAGAATCGATCCTGGAGCTGTATGAAATTGCCAATTACTCCATTACAGTGTTGCAAATAGATGATTACCCGTAAGAATGTAACTCTTAATGTCCTAAAAATAATTTAACATTAGGATTATTTTTATTTAATCTGGTAAATGACAAATGTATTTTTGATTCCCATAAAGCAGAAATAAAACGTCTCCCAGGAGCTGGGAACTAAATACAACTGCTCCCCCCCACCCCCCACCCCCCGCTATTTTTTTATTGACATTTCTTTCCTTTTTTTTCTTCTTTTCTTATTTTCATTTTTCTTTCCAAAGTCTCATCGGCTCTTCTGAATATTGCAATTCATTTCTTCTTGCTTTTCTCTCAAGAAAAACACTTTTCATCAGAAAACATGATACATTTTTCCTTCTGAAACTCCCTGAAAATTGCCACTCTCCCTTCAGACAAGTTTCGAGGATCAACAAGTTAACCTTCAGAAAGATTACAAAGGTACAAGTGGGCTGCTTAAGAGGTGAATCATTAAACATAAGGTGAAGTATACAACTGCAGAAGGTTTCAATTAAAGTGACAGTCAAGGCAGCCTTTGCCTGCCCGGGAAGGTTTGCTTTTATCGTCAGAGCCGTGCTGGGAGCTGCGTCCATCCCAGGCAGGGACGGTTGGTTCCCACCGGCTGCATTCTGTGTTCCCAGGGCTGCTGCTGCTACAGTCCTCGATCCTGCGAACAACTCTACCGGTTTCAGCATGATAAATTCAACCATGACAGCATTAAATATGGGAAAGGAGCCAGATTTCCTTTATGTCCTACCCAGGCTGGGATCAAGGAGCCCGTCTCAGACCTGCTTTCACCCAATGCTTCTCATTACCGTGGCCTGAGGAAGAGCAGGATGGGGCCCACAACCTTTCCCCATTACTTCCCCAAATCCTCACTCCTACTTATTTTTTTTTAAAGTGGCTTTGTTTTAGTATTACAGCATATTTAATAAGCAGCCTCAGGGTAGAGGGAGAAATGCGAGATCCTTGCCGAGTCGTGGAAATCCTGTCCTGGTGCTGCCTCGTCCCCACATCCCCATGTCTGCTTGCCGTGGGGCACTCTATCCTTCTTGCCAAATTTCCCATGGGTGCCCAGGGACTGTTTACACTGACACAGAGCCTATATCTACACAGAGGGCAGATATCTAATGCATGGATAACCAGTCCATAGGCAATTGCCCTGCGTGGAGGTCCTGCATGCTTGGAAGAAGTACGTAGAACCTTGGGCTTTTTTTTCCTGGCTTTGTGGAGTACAGGCAGCATGGTGGTGAGGCAGGCGGTATAAAGGGGTCAGGCAAGATATTCCCCTGTCATGGAGCAATGTTGTGACATTTTTGGGCACTTCCTTGATTTAACTTTTAAATACTTCTGGGGTTTATATTTTGCTCTGGCATGTTCCCGTATGTCAGCCCCAAGTGTAGATGAGATCCTCTCCACAAGGATGCTCCAGGGATTGGGTTAATTCCCTCCTGCTAATTCCTTACATAATCATGTGGGCTCAGATCCTCAAAAGTATTTGTGCGCCTGCCTCCTTTGGAAATCAGGGAGTTTAATTGTCTGCTAAAATTATTGTGTTTTGTTTTGAAAGCGGAGCAGGAAATAACAAACTTGGGTTTTATGAGATTTGTTTGCCTCTCTGTGGTCACGGAGCATTTTGTCTACCTTTGCAAATAAATGTCCAGTTAAATAGTGTAGTGCCCAGATTACAGATGGATTTTTAGACAGTAACCAGGGGGAACTTGGGTGCCAATGTAGGTTAGGGAAGCTGGGTCTTGGCTTCTTGATGCTTCTGGTCCCAATTGGTAAAATTCCTGTAGGACAATGGCACAGTCTTGAAAAGATCCTGGAGGGAAGAATCCATTAAAGCCTGTGAGAAGCTGAGCTAGGAGGATAATAGAGATCTCGTCAGTGAGAGATGCCATCTATTACAGATAACGATTGCACAGCTGACTGCATCTCCCCCTCTGGAAATGGCTCCTTTCTTAGTTTCATTTTTGGCTATACGGCCCAAAAGAATTCTTCTAACTTCTTGGCATTTGTCCCCTTCAGATATTTCATGCAATACGGAAGAAGGAGGAATCAAAATACCATGACATTGAAGTTTATTACCGATTCAGCTCACGTCAGTTGAAATCAGTCACTAAAACCTCAGCCTGCAGGACCCCGTGCTCTGTATTTTTCTTGTCTAGGTAATTGCGATGGCAGCAGGGGGAGGTAAGTAGAAGGAAAAAGGACTGATTTTATTAGGTGTTAGAGGAGCTTATTAGAAAACAGGAGAAAAAAAAAGCAATAAAATTATGAAGACGGGAATTAAAATGAGTGATGAAATCCAGTCTCTGCTGACTGCAAGGGGACACTTCTCACGCACCCTTTCCTGGTTTGGAAGATGCCCAAGCATTGATAAACATTTTACGAGAATTCGACTCCACAGCAGCAAGCGGCGGCAAATACCAGGAGAAAATATACTCATGTGCCAGGATCAGCCCAGCAGCTTCAGAGGCAGCATTTAACCTGCTGCCTTGCAGCCTCTGGGCCCTGTTTGGGTTTGTTGTCAGCCAGCAATTTGGATCTGCAGTATACCTGGGTTATATTTAGGCCAATTAAACTAATTGCTGGAACAGACTACCACTTTTAGACCCAAGGCACTTTTTACCCCCCTTCTCGATACTGTAGGGCTGATGTAGTGATTTTGGGGCTGTGGCTTGGCAGTCAGAGCATGTGTGCATTTTACGTAAGAAACAGCAGCAAGGATAGCTGCTGCTAGAAAAATATTTGGTTAATTTTTTGTAATTATTCGTAATAACAATACTCAGCCCTCTGAAGTGTCTTTCATCTCCAAACATTTTTGAAACACTGGTATAGCCAAGTGATGCAGTTCTGCTCTAGGGGCTGTAATTAGCTTTAGCTCCACATTGTGGATGTGGAAAGTAAGGTGGAGAGAGGTGGGAGGATTGAAGGTGCAGCAAAGTTGAGGAGCTGTGTCCTGAACAGCAGCCAGCAAGGGCTACCAGAAGCAAAGCTCTGGCCACTGCCAGCATCTTGGTTGACCTGTCCTGCAAACTCATCTCATCATGCTGTGTGATAATTGGGCCAGCTCCTGAGCCAGGAGCCTGAACTTCCCCTCCTAGGAGGTTCAAATACACTCTGCCCAGGAGGATATCCCTTGGCCACCATCCCATGTCATCTGCTCTCATTGTTAGAAGAGATGTGACAAGTTGGTTTCATGTGGTTCCCCTTCCCAGCCCTCCTGGTGACTGGGCTCCACATGCCCATGAGATGAGAAGCGTCCCTCAACGACCAAGAACAAGAGGAACCTGCTGGGCTTTGGAGCCTGCTCCCCACAGCTCTGGGTTACCACATCCTCCTTGGACAGGTTGGCTTTTTGCCTCTGTCTGCCTGTCTCAGGACCTCTTTCCCCACGTGGTTAGGGCGCTTCTTTCAATTTCCACCCTGTGTTTGTTCACAGACCGTTGTCCCCCACCATGCTTAGGTCAGCTCTCTACCAGTTCTGCCCTCCTCCTCTAGTATGCTCTAGGTGTCTTGGACACTTGTGTCTAGGCTGTGTTTTTTCTTGCTTTGAAACAGGTAGCAAATTCAAGAATTTGGGATTACGCCTTAGGAAATTCAGCATCTCATTCCAAAATGATTTAATAGATCTCTGCCCACTTCTGACTGACTGATCCTTGCCCCTGGTTTTGGCCCTGGAGCAGAGGTAGCAGAATGCACCATGTGTCCTGCAACCTGGTCACCAACCTGGCAGCCTGCCCCATGCCTTTATCACCACCCCCTTCTGCAGTAAGTATGTAGGGCTTTTGGTCATGACCCTGGTTGGATACAGCTGTGGTGCCTAGAGAGGTTGCCATTCCACACTGTGACTCATGGATATGTGCAGAGGATATTGATCTGTCAGGAGTGAATCCTTTGAGGTTTCGGGCCAGGGATCATGATTTGCATGGGCTCTTCCAGTCTCCACCTTCATTTAGTAGGCTTATGCCATGTTAGCCAGCATCTAAGTCTAAAACTTAGATGGGTAAATTCTAGATGAAATCTTTGGTTTAAGAAAGATAAATTAAAAATCTATAATTTCTATTCTATTTTATTCAATTCTGTTCCATTTTTATCCATCACAAGTGTGTCTTCCCAGCAAGTTCCTCAGTTTAGGCCCTAAGTACCAGCACAGAGATCCTGGCTGTAATGCTGAAATTAGTTGAGCCCAGCAGGTCATCAGAGCTTCAACCCAACACAAGGATTCAATCACCTAAGTGTATTTCATCTCCCAGTTGACCTGGTACTTTTCTCTGTTATAATCCATGCACAATCTCTCCTGCTGTGCCAAGATTCCTGTGTTCTTCATTTCTCTTCCGTCTCTGATGCCACAAAGTCAAGTGAATGTCTTCAAGGAAATCTCAGTAATAAAACCTATTTCCTCTTCCCAGCTGCAAAGAGAAAGCAGAGTAATAGTTTCTTTATCCATCAGGGACCGGTTAATGCCTCGCTCTTCATCATCACCAAATGCAACTAATAAAGGAGTAAAGGAGATTTGGCAGTTTAATGCAGCAGCTAATTTTGTGCCTGCTGCCCTGCCAGAAAGTATTTTCACTTTTGGGTGATGCCAGAACAGCAGAGCTGATTAATTAGCCTTCTCGTGAGTAGGAAGAACTCAACTAAGATGCCTGCAGCCCCCAGACATCCCAGGCATTGGCCAACCTTGTTAGTAGCTGGCATTCCCAGTATCATAAGGGTTCATCTGTCTGTCTGTCTGGGTAAGGCAAAAGGACGCCAGTGCAGACCTTTCCCTCGGGAGGGAGCAGGTCTATCATACAGTTTAGGTCTAGCTCTGTGAGTGAGAGAATTGACTAGAGAAAGCTCATAGCATGAAGATGCTGGCCAGGCACCACTGATGTGGTGGCTCACAGTGGGTCACTGAAGAGCTCAGTGCTTCTTTTAAGGGAGGCAATGCACAGACTTATAAGTCACTCTGCAGATTCAGCTTTGGAGCGGTCAGCACTACATCCATTGCATTCTGGTGTGGACCTCCATGGAAAACGACTCTCAAGAACAGTAAATATGTTTGCACACTGAGAAGAAATGCAAAACAAGGAAACAGACTTAATGGGGAGTGTCTCAGCAGAGACATTCAGACTAATTTATTGACTTCAAACAGTCAAATACGTAGAAGACATCAGCCACATGTGAGGACACCCCTCAGAGCAGCATGTGCCCACAGGATCACAATAAGCAGAGCCTCCGTGTCAGTTCAGTAGTGCTCTTTGTGGGTCATTTAGGGCTCCTCTGGAGCTCTCCCTGTCCTGCCTTCATCTTCCACAAGGTGTTTCAGGACAGCTTAAGTTCACGGACATATTAATTAAACTTGGGGACAGGAACGGGCTGTTTCTATGGGGCCTGGTCATCTTCCTTTCCATATAATTTCTCAGAGGTAATGCTTGAAAGAGTTTGAAAGACCAGGAGCTCTGTGAGTGTGTTTGTAGGCACAGAAACTTCCTCCAAGCATGTGATTTGTAGGATCCTGCAAAACAAGTCCTTTGGTCTTGGTGAGTCCGTCTAGATGCTGTGACAGTAATGATAATACTGAGAATTTCAGTGTGGAGACTTGAACAGCTTCTCCAATCTGAAAGCTGGTGAGAGAACAAGCAGCTGCAAAGAGGGCAGAAGGTGGATGGTATGATGTGCTTCTCGTCTGGACCTGCCGCTGGGCTGTAGTGTGAACCTGGGCAGGTACCCAAGCGTGAGCATCTTCATCAGGGCTGGATAACTGTGCTGTTTTTGTTATGGATGCAGAAAAACAGACAGCTCCAAAGAGGCCCTTAAACTCATTCCGAAGGAGCAGTCCACAGTAGACTGGTTGTGCTGTACAAGTACCTCTACAGACCATCCAGATGGCTACATCAGGTGTGAGCTGATCAGCTGTGATCAGCTTTGCAGGTGTTCAGACACAACCCCTGTTTGTGGTTATTCTGGCTCTTCCTGCCTCCCTGGGCTTTCCACGTGTCCCTTCTGGGGATGGTTATTCAGGGAGACACCAGCTTTACTCCATCCTTATCCATTGGAAAGCTTGAATATATCCTTAGTAGGAAGCAAGGCCTTATACCCTAGTGCAGATAGAGGAAGTTTAAGCCAGTCTTTAAAGCAATCCTGACAGGGGGAATCATGGTGTGTCTTGGTCAAAGACCCAGAACAACTGATGATAGTTTCAAGGTGCCAGGCAGCTAAATTGCAACACAGACAGGGGAGACCTTGTTCCAGCAAAGCAGATAAGGTGTTTCAACTGGTACAAAGTAGCCAGTGCAGAGAGTTGGATCTCTGAGCCAGTGGTGCAGCCTGGTGATGGGGTGCAGCCTTCAGACATACCATGACATCACGTATTACAGAGATAAGGGGACAAAAAGCACAGCCAGAAAATGGAAGGAGTATCAGTTTTGCATTTTTCTGGAGTGAAACACTTTTCCATGTAAAATGTATTGTGCAGACGTTTCCTTCACGCTCTGTCCAGCTTCATGATGAGGGTAAAGAAGTTGCTTTTCTTCCACAATGCAGCTTTGATATGGTTACTTCAGTTGATGCAAGACCCTTGGGATTTCCTAGTGCAATGGCAGTACAGTTAAGAAGGGTGGCCTTGGCCCTTCCCGGGCATGGTGGTGTGTGTACATAATGAGAGCTAGCTGAAGCTATAGCATCCCTCTGACCTTGAAGGGCAGCCCCCCCTCCCTGATGAGTGGTGTGCCCAGGTTGGCTATGCAGGCGTGGGGGGGCTGCCCATCATGCTGTGGCAGTGCTGTCAGCACAAGGCACAGATGGAGCTGCAGGGGCCATGCACTGGTTGCAAGTTTCACAGAGACTGACAAATCCACTCACCTTGATTTATCTTGCTTTCCCAGATGATATCTTGCAATGTCTCAATTCTGTTGCTTCACCCCAGCCTGGCAGATAACAGACAGTTTGTGCATTGCTGGGACAGGGTTTAGGCAGTGGGTGAGTCCAGCTGGCAGGAAGCACGCTGCCTGATTGCAAGGGGACAGATCTTTCTGCAGTGGCAGTCATGAGATCTAGAAATGCTTTTTCTTCAGAAGAATTTGTTGATTTTAAAAATAAAGCAGCCATGGCCTATGCTCCCAGGAATGTCTGGGATCAGGAAAATGGAAAGACATTTTTCTGTTCCTAGTGCACTGTAAAACGATTATTTCTCAGGACCTCTCCAGCTCCACACTTCTGTGGCATTTATTAACACAATGTTTTGGTGAGTGACCTTGCTCCAGTTAACTATCATGACTTAAGTGGCATGGTGATAGTAGCGCCAAATTTCTGATATCTGACAACTTCCATCTTCCTACCCACAGCAGCCAAGTGGATCCAGGGAGTGTTCTCCTCATGGAGCAAACACCCATATCTGAAGACATCTTTGGACCAAACCAAGGCCCAAACCAGTAAAAATGTGTGCACTTGCTCATATCTGAGAGCATGAGTAATCTCAGAGACTGAACCTATTATTGCTGTCATTCATTCATACATATTATTTCTATGACTCTTTCCCCCTATTAGTGAACATTAATGAATGATTCTCAGGTCCCAGCACACTGCTTCATTGTTTGGATGGCAGGACACAGGGAATGATTAAAGTGATGAGGAAAAAATGGAAGGTTTGATTTTAAAATGCCTGGTTTTATTAAAGTACCTTTGTGTATCTTCTGCAGCATAGGAAGTTCAGGATACCCTAATCATGTTTTTGAGACATTTCAGAAAATAGGAACCATTTTCTAAGCTGCTCTGTTTCGTCCCCTTCTGAAAGGTTCATGAAAGCCACTAGAGGTGTCTCCAAACTTTGCTGCCACTGAAGAGTTAATGCATGTGTCTATAAATCGGACTTTAAAGTCATTTCAGAAATAAAAACAATTCTTCTCGTTTAACTTATCTCTAAGAAAAATGGTGCTCCCATCCTTGGCTGACTGATTTTATTAACCACTGTCATTTTCACTGGGACCTCAGAAAGACTGGACTGGCCAAGTCCAGCCAGGTCTGGGATGCTGGTGCAAGGAAGT
Source organism: Pitta sordida (assembly GCA_013390025.1). Classification (NCBI taxonomy): domain Eukaryota; kingdom Metazoa; phylum Chordata; class Aves; order Passeriformes; family Pittidae; genus Pitta; species Pitta sordida. The sequence goes on from WEKX01017099.1 coordinate 1,014,047, forward strand.
GCTTTCTGTGTCTCCCATTAGCAAGAGGAGTTTCATCAGGGAGCAAAGCTGTAAGGGTTGGTTTTCTGCAGCCATGCATGTAATACAGGGATCTAATTCTAGGTGCTTGAGAGTGACATTTTTACCTCTGGATCCATGACCTGGTTGCTGAGGGGTTGGGACAGGTCATCTGAGTGTGGAATCAAGACTTGGGGTGGGTTCCCTGATCTTCACACTGGAGACTGGCCTTATACTCTCTGCCACTGTGGGAAAGAGACACATGAGCTCACACAAGACCTGGAGGACCTCCACCTTCCACCTGATCACTCTTAGCGTGACATCACACGGGGGGGGAAACCTTGCCAAAATATTAAAAGAATGGAGATTCCCCAATAAAATTGTATCCCCAGCAATGAGATGTTGGGTACAAATGTCCTGTTGAGTTAATTCATGCAATGGCAAAGGGCTGGGAGACATCCTCAATTCCCAGGCTCAAAGCTGGGGATGGGTGAAATTGTTTCACCTGAAACTTCCCTTGTGTGAAAAATGCAAATTTGGGTGACAAATAGTTTTGAACATTATTGCTAGTTGAACTAAATTGTTTATCCTGAGAAAAAAATTCCAAGAAAGTACATTTGCAATGTTTATTTCAGTTTGAAATTCCCCTCCATTTTACTTGTAAATACGAAGCTTCAAATCAAAGCACATTTTCTCTTCACCTTTCACATTTTCTGTAATTTAAATTAATAGTCCTAGTTGCAATCTGAACTAATTCCCTCCTTCCTGACTTTTCAGAACTGCTCATGAAACAAAACAATTCCAAATTAATTTTTTCAGACAGCTCTCCTCAGAATCATTAGACACATTAACATCCACCACATAAATGAAACCACAGGCTATCAATGTTTTGAGACAGCTGTATTTCCCACCAGAAATTTGCATAGCATCACCTTTGTAGCACTCTGAATGACTGAAATTTTTTTTTGGAAAAATGCAACTTACTGGCACTGGATCTAGAATTAGGAGACTAAAAGTCCCCAAGCAAAACCCTTTTATCCACCAGTCCCAACTCTCTATCTAGCACCAAGCAACCTTCGTTCCTTGCCCATCTCTCCTCATTGTATCTGTCCCTAGGAAAGTGGTGTCATCCTGTTTTCCTAACCCATTTCTTTCTTCTCCTGCAAAGCTATCCCACTGAAAGATCTGGTTGAAGGAAAGGTTTTAAACTTTTCATCAGCAAAGCATGACCTTCCAGAGGGTTCCAGCAGCTATCTCTGCAAAATTTCTGTTTTTGCCACTACTTAATGTTTTCGTCAAACTCCTATCTAACAAAATGTAGTTCTCAGCAACTGGAAGCAGAAGCAATTCAGCCCTCTGGGCAGTGATATTTGTCTGCATCAAGAAAATTCTTTCTATTAGACAGAAAATGGATATTCCTTCCCCTGTAATACATACTTCTAGTGAAATCCCCCAGCTCAATTCCCCTCCCCTCCCTCCAAAAATAATAAGAGCAGAAACAGAAAATCATGAAACAAAAAATGCTTTTCCTGCAGAAAGCACCATTTCCTGGTGAGCTTTACCACCAGCACTCCTGCTCTGTCTCATGGGATTCAGTGGCTGAGAGGGTGCAGGAAGGCAGCAGCTCACTCTGCTAGTTGTGTGCAGCTCTTGGCAGCTTTAGGCCTCCCACACCCCCAGGTGCCCCATGGAAGTGCAAGGTGTTGCTTTGCCTGCTGTAAGAAGATGAGCCTTTTGGGGAGGGATCTGTTTCCCACAGTTAAGTGGACTCGAGGACAAAGGTGAGGCTGATGCTTTGCTCTCCAGTGAGCTGTGTCTTCACATCAGGGATGCTGATGGAAATGGCCCAGCTCTCTCCACCCGAGGTCATGCTGGGATGTGCAGTGGGACCAGCAGCTGAGAATTGTTTCCCTGGGTGGAGGGGCTTGGTGCAAACTCTTCAGGTCCCATGCCTCCCACTGGATGGAGGAGGCTGGCTCTGCGTGGCCCTCGGGCTGGCACGCAGTGCTCAGCACAGTGAGCTCACCCCACTGCCTGCACCCAGGTGGAGATTAGGCAATATTTAAGGAAAAAAATATGGGGGTGGAAAAAAGGGAAATGAGAAAGAAAAAGAAATACGAAGCAGATGATGATGAAATGTTTGCCCTGCCTATCAGGGCATGGGCAATGTGAGAAGTACTAGCAAAACACGCTCACGCTGCCCCAGAAACAGCCTGTGGAAAGATGTGGGTCAGTTAAGATGGGTGTACTCAGGAGGACCCTGCCCAGAAGTGCCAGATTCAGCAGAAGCCCTGCTAAGCAAGTGCCAGGGTGCTGTTGTTACATGGCCATTGCAGAGATGTGCTGACAGGGCTGGAAAGGTGGAGGAAGAGGGAAGGAAGGTTTTGGAAGCTTTTCTCATGTCATGGCCATGGGTTCTGGCAGCCCAGCTCAACTCCTGTTTCCTTGGGAAGTTTGAGTCTTGTCTTTTCAGGTTCTCCTGGAACAATGGAGTGAGGAAGGTTCTAAGTGAGAGATTCCATGCTGGATCCAGGCTACCTTGCTCCATCTTCTTGTCTTGTGTGTGAGTTTGGGGGCTGGAGCTGCTCAGCAGTTGTACTTTTAACCTCTGACCTGTCTCCTGGGGGCTCCCTGCAGGGAGTTTTGGCCTTTTTCAGCCCATGCAATCTGAATTGTTACCCAGGAGAGCTAGGTCCTTGCAGAGCTCATTTACAAACCCTCATGACAGGTTACTTTGCAGAGTAATCCCCTGCAGAGCTCTCTCTTCTGGGAACAAAACTCTTCCTGAAAACAGGTCTCCTGAGAGAGGCCTTGAGCTGGTACTGGGTTGTTGTACTCAAGCAGGGATAATATTTTGCATGGATAAACTTCCTCTGAGAAGGCTCAGACTCTGTGTCCAACACATCATCCGAGGGTGTTGGAGGCTCTGATTTACCACGTCTGTGTCCTGGTGCTTCACAGGTGGGAGCCTGTGTCCAGTCCCATGTGCAGTACTGTGGCAAATCCAGCACAAATAGCTCGAGACGGTGTTTGGAAATGTGTGTGTCTCTTGCAGCAGCAGACTGGGGAGCTGGCAATATTTTGGCTGGCCCTGCCAGGCACCATTTTCTTCCTCCACAGCTGGCAAATGCTTTGGCACCTGCTGCTGCTTCCCGAGAGACTCCCCGAGAGACTCCTAGGAATGAAGGAGCTGTCGCCTGCTTGTAAAGCCTGGCATGGTAGATTTGTGGAACAAATCAGGATAAAAGTGCCTAGGAACAACTGGGTTTTAGGGATGCAGCTAAAGAAAGCGTGTATCCACTGTTGGGTCCCACCTGTTACTGCTTTCTCCAGGCCATTTGTTTGGGCTCCACAGAGATGTGATAGATACACAGATAATCTCAAATTCTGGAAGTTTGTACTCATATCACTGGGATAATGAAAAGGCAACTCGAGTCATCAGGTTCTCAAATTTAATTGCTTTAAAACATGTCAGTGTTAATACCAGCCCCCATGAATACTTTATGACATCAGCTGCGTGTTGACACTTTGAAGTCAGGTATTTTATGGGATTGTTCAGATCTTCTATAATTAAAAGGATTAAAAAATATAGGAATGTATTAATTTTTCTTCTGGTTTCCATCTCCTCCTCTTCTGCACAAGCCAATGAAGTCATAAAAAACAGGAGTAATGAAAAATAAAAAACAAACCCAGAAGTCTCCCTGCTGAGAAATGTTGTCGAGCAATGTCTTTTTTTCTATTTCAGCAGGAGGAAATGGTGACATCAAAATGATATTGTAACATAGTTGGCACTAAACAAGTATAAAGTGTTCTAGATGACAGCACATCATCTCACATGCTTTCTATGCTCTAGGTATTGAAAATAAACTACCTGTCACCTTGATCATAAATATATTTCAGAGACTGAGTGAGATCCAGGAACACCAGATATTGCAGCTATCCTGGATGACTGGTTCCACTGAACTTCCCTCTCTCTGTGAGACATTTCAGAAGCATCTCAGTAATCAGTGGTCCCAATGGTCTAGACCCACATCCCAACCCAGAATGGAGCGCCAAGTTTGTGTGCAAAATGTTCTTGGCCTTGTGCTGTTATCTATGACAGTGTTTTGCCTTGGCAATCTCACTACAGCTAGTCTCCTGAACATCCTCACCAGAAGGCAATGGATGAGCCTGTGGGCTTGCTGAGCAACTGTCCACTTTTTTTGCATCCAAAGATGACTGATTAGGGCATCTCCACCTTCCTCTCGGCTACAGCTGTGCACCATGTTCCCAGTCTTGAGCTGTGTCTTAAGCTGTGTCCCTTGCTTTCCAGAGTAAGAACCTGAGCAGAGCAGTTGTTGTCCTTTGCATGCAGAGTTTGTGGTCTTCCAAGTGATTTTGTGAGGTGATACCATCCCTGTGGGCCTTGTGAAACAAGAGAAAAAAGAGAAGCAAGACTTGGACTCGGTCACTTGGAAAAGATTTGATCAAACATCTCTCCACTTCCCAGACCCTTCATGTGATGCCTGCAGCCTGGTCCCCATGGCACAGGACAGTTTTCTCTGACCACCTCCTTGTGCCAACAGTTAACAGTGGTCATGCCAATATCAACAGCAGCATCCTACCACTCAGGTGCTGCATTTTGCTTCTCCATAGGCACTTTACCCATTCATTCGCTGAGTCTTGCTTTAGGTAGAAACACTCCCTATCAGGAAGTTGATTCAGCATGGACAAGTACCTGTCTGGCCCTCACAGGACTCCAACTGGGACCAGCCAGAGGCCGTCATGCAATGATGATAGGGTCTGACAATGGTACAGGGAGAAGATTCAGTAGTGGGGGAGGCCAGCTGAGGAATTTTCCTTGCATCATGACTGGAATCTGATTAAAATACCCAAGTGGTTTGGTTTGAGCTTACTTCTCCCCATCCCTCTGACCCCAGCCCTCACTTCATTTCTTCCTACGTCAGTGTTCACCCAGTCCTCATCAATCTCATGTTCATCTTTTCACCACTGGTTTCCTGCTCCTGCTTGCTGTTCTGCAGGTCTTCCTTGCTGGGTCACCACTTGTTTCTCTGTTTACATGTTGAGGACACAGGCTAGCCACACTTTCCAATCCTTCTTGGTTTCTGACCTTAGCAGGTGAGAGAACCAGCTGAGGGGGAACTGAATAACTCCCTCTTCAGTCTAGCAGAGCCAGCTGACTTCCTGCAATATCCCTCTTTTTGGAAGGGACAGAGAAGTCATCTTGGCTATGTTTTGTCAGATCCTAGGATAATGTACAGCATGACAAAGAGGGAAGAAACCCCATGCTTATTTGTAGACTCCAGGACCTTCATGACTGAGTCAATTTGGTCTTCATGTTCAAGTGGGGAATGATTGAGCAAGAACTTGATTTTATCAGAAGGAGGTTGTCCATTCTCTATTCCAGCAGGGATTTCTTCGGTTATTATCTATTCACGCATTTAATTTCTTTAGAAACAGCATCTGCCCAAAAGCTCTGGGCAGTCTGCCATTCCTCTGATGTACAAAGTGTACTTGTTATTGAACCTGGGAGTGCATTAGCTACTGATCAGGCCTTGGTCTTGCAATGCCTTTTCCATATGCTTAATTCTGTATGTATAGGAGATATTCAGAGGAACAAGCTTGCCATTTCTTTTTGTGTTGCTGAAGTTACACTTTGTGAGTCACATTTTGACCATTTCAGATGCTATTTCATTTTCCCTGTTCCCTGAAAACCACAAGATCTCATCCCACATGGACACATGGAATGCAGTGATCCTTTTCTACTTGTGAAATGATGTCAAATAACTTGTGTTTTCAGCAGGTATTACTCACTATTTATTTATCTAGAAAGATCTCAGGTAGAGCAATTCTATTTAGTTGCGATGGTATGATCTTATCACTCTCAGGAGGACTGGATGAGTCCACCAAGTGTCCCAGGCTTGCATCTTGGGCCTGATTTAAAACAAGCACCTGCCTCTGATTGCACAGATCACAGGTCAGTAGAGCAACTCAAGCTCCAGCTCCAGTGAAGTGACAGACAGCCTCCTTCTACCATTTCCCACACAAACCCGAACATTTCTCTTTGCACAAATGTTTTTGACAGCAAAAGTATCCAGAAGAAAGAGGATTCCAGAAGACCCTAAATCTGGAAAAGGACGAGTTCCTTGGAAAAAATGCACAGATGCCCCTGGGAAAATTTCCAGCTGCAGTAACTACCAATAAAGACTATTTTATACCTTTGTGACCAACTGAACTTACGCAATCGCTCTGCTTCTTACATAACGCTGGCAAAAAGCCACCCCCTCCCTATTCTGGAAGAACCAAACTGACGTGTTAGAGGAACATGATTGGAAAGGCTGTCCTCGGCCATTATTTTGCTGGAGCACTTAAAGGACATGTGGAATACACTCAAGATGCCATGAAATAATAGCCCATGTAAAACTAGTTCTATGTCTCCTAGCATACCTTGATCTGGCCACTGAACACACCTGTTCCCAAACTGGGGTGACATGTCACTCTTTCTTTGGGAGCCCATGGGTGGACCCAGACGTATCCTCCTCTGCCCCACCCAGGTGAAGAGGGTGGGTGAATCCGAGGAGGCACCATGGCAGGAATTAACTGCATAGGGAAACCTGTGATGTTCCCATCCTCCACCACCCTCATGAATAGCTCATTTACAATCAGTCCCTCATGAGGAGGTGAGTGCAGGCCAGTTCCCTGGGTAGTACCAGTTTCTCCTCCTAAGTAGAAAGGAGCTCTCCACTCCTGGTTAATGACGGGCCACTGCTGCAAGGACCTTGGTCAAAGTCACTGATGGTGAGGATCTTCTCCCTCAGCTCATGTGGTTGAATTAAATTTTTTGCAAGGTTCATGGAGGTGTGGGCAGCACCAAAGGGTGTCAGACCCTGTCACTGCCCACACCGCCAGGGAGTGGAGTGTGCCGGGGCCTTGCTGGGTGCAGGAGCCAGGGCGCAGTTTCAGCCTGTTCTGGAGTGAGCGCTTCGCTGTAAACAGTGGGGTGGGGAAGGCGTCTGGGCTGGGCAGGCTCAGACCTGTGTGGCACTGGCAGCCTGGCTCTCTCTGTGGGGTTTCTGATTTCAGGAGCAAAGTCGTTCAGAGAAAGCGCCCATACTGGGCACAGCAAGACATCACTAGACACTGGTTAGACTGTGGTCTTCAGCCCCTTTCTTTGTCTCTCTGCAGCAGCTCTTCTGTTGTACAGATGGAGTTATGGGCATGGGCTTCTAATAGAATAGTTTGTGTAAAAAAAAATTAGTGTGGTTATTGTCCTCTTAAATCTACTCATAAAAAACTACAACAGACGAAGAAGGAAATTACTGCTGACCTGCAGCTGGGCAGCTTCAGTGATGGCTTTGTCCAAGCTTGGCATTTCACACTTAGCTTTTCAAAATGTCACCTCATGAAATGTTACAAGCCCATTGGGAGCAGGTGAGGTCAGTACCTTAGTGTGAGAGGAGTGGTTCATCTGGCTGTGCTCTTGCCCATGCCTGCCACACCATGCCATGCCACACCATGCCATATTCTGCCATGCCATGCCATGCTGGGTGACCCCTGCTCTGGAGTGGGACTCTGATCATTTCAGCAGCTGCAGGTCTCATGGCATTGGTTCTCAGGAGCTTTCAGGTGGCAGCCACAGCAGCCAGGCCAGGCTACTAGTGGGTTGGAGGCAGGAGGCCACCAAACAGGTTTGAAGGGATGAGGAAACATTTAGGTCATTTTTATCCAGAGCTCGTCTGCTATCTCTAAATCTTGCCAAATGGGCATGACACCAGGAACAGGAGGTGAAGTGCAGGAAAAAAACAATGCCAGGCTTTTTTCTTTCTTTCTTTTTTTTTCCCCTTCAACCTCCTTCTCCTCTCCCATCAGTTTCAGTGAGATTACACCAAACACAACACATCTGAATGCACGTGGCACAATGGAGATGCAGGCGGTTTTAGGGGAAGGGAGCCAAACTGGCAACCAAACTAGTTTGGTGGAAATTAAGCTCCACTGTTTAGAGATCAACTTATTTGCACAGAATGAATAGTTCATCTCCATCAGCTCTCCCTGACAGCTCTGTCCAGCTACACTAATAGGGAAGACCACAGGGATGCAGGAAAGGTCTGACCTGATCTTCACAAGGTAGGGCAAGGGCTACACATAGTGTTTAAAAGAAAAGAGATTGAATTAAACTCCTAGATTTTTCAGAACACACTGGGGGTTTTTGAGGACAGAGTGGAGTTATTTATTTTTACCCCCTTTCTCCTCCTGGCTCTGGAGCAATGTGGGTTGTACACACAGTGTAGGATGTGAGCACATACTGTACATCTGAGGTGAGATGAAACACAAATATGCCTTTTCATAATAGCATTTACACCTGGAAGAGAAGACCGGTTTATTACCTTGGTAAACAAAAGTTAGAATTCAAGCAAAGTACAAACTTTGCCCGAGGCCATTCTGACAACGCACCTTGTGTTTGTGAAGTGAACTCGGTTGCTAATGTGCAACATGAAGCAACGGGGCCATTTCCAACCCTCCCCCACTCCCTCATCTAAGGCCCAAAGTTTAAAAGTTCATTATTTTGGTGGGTAGGGGGTTTCTTTAGGTACTGAAAAGCACCTGGACCTCTCTAGTCGAGATGGTAACTGCTGGTGAGGAGGACTGTGCATGGCGTTATCTCTGTTGTGCACTGGGTTTTCTCTCTTTCCAGAGAAGGTGAGGATTACAAGGTGTGTAGGTTTAGCAATACATGTTGTGCAGAAATGAGACTTGGGCTGCAGGGACATGCTAATGGAGGAGAAATACCTAGAGTACTTCTCTGCACATGGCAGTGATGCCAAATCTCAACCTGGTATCTGGGAGGACCTGAGGACCAGGAACCTGGCTATACCTGGTAGTATGGGTCTCAGGCCTCCAGCACTCCGGTATTACAAGACCTGGAGAACACTTTGAACCACTTGGAAACACTTATGTGGGAGACTCATAGGCCTAAGCTCAAAAGGCTTCATGGAACTAAATTTCACACTGCAGCAATGAGATTAGCTCCTGTATTGCACAAAAGAGCCAGCTCTGCCCTGTGCCCCAATTTGCTTTGTTGCAGTCCACAAAATCTGCCAGCTGGGTAGGAGGAAGGGTATCCAGATAGATCTGAGAAAAGCTGGAGCAGCAGGATGTGTCTGGCACCGCACTCCCAGCCCATTAATCCTCAGCCACTTTCCTCCATGCCAGAAGACAGTTCCTGGACCAGGCATCAGACTGGCTCTGGGCTGCCCTGCTCTCTATCCTCATTAGGCAGAGCCATGTGCTAAGGGCAGAAAACTGCCAGCTCTGCTTGAAAAAAATGATGAGCTTGCTGGGGTAAAATTTACAATTGCCCCCAGATTTCTTGCTCAAAATCTCAAGATTTTAAAAAAATTTTGAGATGTCCATATAATTTTACTCTGTCTTCATTGATGCCTTTATATAATTGTGGTAAGAACTGATAAGCATTTGCAGCCAAACAGTTTCAGAGAGGCTGTTAGCTTCAGGATCTGCAGCTCATAGGAAAGACTGGATTTCTAGTGAGACTGTTGTCTTGAAAAGTTTCTGAAGAATCCCCGGCCCTGAGTGTTATTTCCAAAATCTGAATTGCCCTTACTGGGCTTCTGTGGAGGTGATGTGCCCAGTGATGGAGACATGCCAAGACAGTGGAGCTCTGCCTGCTTCCTGAAAGATGATGGTGTCCCCTGCCGTGGCATCTGCTGACCCAGCTCTGGAGGTCATTAGCAAGACGTGACGTATCTCACCAGACCATGTATTTTACTGCAGGTCACTGCCTGCTTTTTCTGATGACTTAAACACTTTCATCACTCTGTGTAGGAGCCATACCTCCAAGGGGAGCTGAACTTTTAAAAATCTTGCCCTTTCCTAGACCACAGTGTTTTTGCTGGTTGTTTTATTTAGCTCTGTTGACCCCAGAAACCTTCTGGGTTACTTTTACAAAACAAAACATGTCTGCTTACTAGATGCAACTTAGCTAGAAAATGCACTGGGTATTTATTCCGAGACCTATATCTCTGGCTGTAAGAACTGATTCCTTATAACTTGTGTGAGCCCAGCTACCAGAGCATGGCATGCACATACCGTCTTATCTCTGCTTCAATCTCTTTGGGCTGCTGGGAGGGGACCTTCATATGTTATGCTTTCAAGGGAAGAAAACCAGGACCTAGGTGATAAAAAATGATAAAAAATGATAAAAACCAGGACCTAGATGATAAAAAATGCCTTCTACAACCACATTTTTTCTGGAGTCTTTGGTTGTTCTTTGTTTGCATGCTGTGGAATATCACCCTCCTGAAGGGTGTTACCACCACAAAAGAGCAGATCAATAAGAAGGCTTTAGAAAATAACACTGAATTAGTTTAATATATGAAAGAGATTCTCAGTGGACGCCAGCAGGTATATATTAGGAAGTGCTGTCTGCCAGGGTGAGGGGTCTCTGGTGCTTTAAGTTAAGGAAGTGGTAGAGGAGATGATGGAAAAAAATTGCTCACTGAGTTCTCTTATAACAACTGTTGACCTGCACACGTTACCAGATTACAAGATAAAGTCATGCGGGTTAAATTGAATCTGAATATAGCAACCACATTAATGCAAGTGTGATTTCAATTTGTTGAATGATTGCTTTGGCTATGTTTATTGCAAAGTCTTAAAAATTCTTGGAAGATGAGTACTTACAGAAATTGAATGCATTTCTGCATAGGATTTTTTTAACCACATCAAACATGCTTAAGTATACATTGTACAACTGTGAGGCTCAGTTCTGATCAGAGATACGTACAAGATTCCCCAGTGCCTCTTCTGCAGCAGTATGACATAACTTTCCCAGGCTGTTCTAGTCCCTTTTCTTGAGTGATTAAAAACAAGATGAGGCAAAGCAATGAATATAGCCCAGGGAAAAAATCTGCCTAGCTCTTGAAACATTGCAAATGGACCTGATAGATCACTTCCATCTCTAACTTCTTTAGATTCTGTCCTGATTCTCTCAGGCATTTTGAAAAAAATGCTTGACTGTACACATGGATTTGCAACAGGTCCAGAGATAATTTGAACTCCAACTAAACCTGTTTGAGAACAGCTCTGTGGGTTCTGGTCAGTGTTACATGAGGAGGCCTTACCACATCTCCAGTTTTCATGTCTTTAAGCTAGACCAGAACAAGTCTTGTCCGTTATCTTCATCTATTACATCTCTTTGCGTGTGATACCCACCATGGCCATGGGATTTACAGCTGACTCCCCGGGACCTCAGTGCTTCTGTTTGACCTAAAGTTCTACAGCATCCCTTCAGAAAACCTCCAACTGGAGACAATGCAGTGACTGGAAGATCTTATCTTTGTTACCTGTGAGACATCACTAGAGTGGTGGCACAGCTGCACCTGCGCTCCAGGCAAGATGGGTCATACACAACTAATTGTATTGACATTTATGGCACTTGCACCAGCACTTTACTTCAGCTTCAGCCACTTGAGTGTAGCAATGAGACCAGTTCCATTCACTTGTGCAAACACATCACACCTGTATGACGCTGCTAAACAGTTGCTCTGTGCATGAAAAAAGCATGTCATGGATCACAGTACAAAGCAGCGTTGTCCAGCATTCCCTAAAATGGATCTCCTCCCTAATATTGGTCAATAAAGAAAAGCTATCCAGGCAGGTCAGAGTTGGAATAGTGGGATCCATGGAGTATGTATCCTTCTTATGAGCGAAGATATGCCTGGGAACAGCTGCCTATGCACTAGACTTGCTCTACATGAGCTGCAGACCAAAATTGCAGCTGAGCCATGTGACAGGCACCTTCTGCTTATGAAGGGCTAGCTATGGGGCATCCACCTGCAGACAGATCCATAACATGCTCCAATATATCTGTCTGTCCATGAACAAGAGCTTGGCTAATGTTATAGCCCACAAAAGTTTGAGGCTCTGGAGAACTACAAAGACCCTCCAGACCTGAGTGGAGCCAGCTCCATGCTTGGCTGTGAGGGTTTACGATGTGAACAGTCCAGAGAGCAGAGTCTGAGATTTCTCAGTGGTCAAGGCATGAACATCTTGGAAACCTTTTGGGGACAGTGCTCAGTGAGGGACAGGGATCTCGGTTTTGCATGTGCAATTGGACCTGCAAACCCTCCAACACAGAGGTGTGAGCTTGTACAGCTGGACTACGGACGCAGACTAAAATGGGGTTTATTTCTCCATATGCAGACACCAATTTCAGGTGTGTCTGCTGTGCTCTGCTCCTGTGAGTGACTGAGACTCACTCAGCAACTTGATGTGCACCAGAGAACAGAGCAGCCTGTGGCACTGAGAGGTGAAAGGAAAGGGCTCGGTTCAAAGGCTTGAAATGTTCAGTTCAAAGACATTATAACACTTCATAGCTATTTCCTCCTTTTTGTACTGTCTGCCTCTTAGCTTTAATATAATTGTCACATTAAATCCATAGGGAACATATTGTATAGAATGAGTCTTTCTGTTTATCACTAACTGAATGTACCAACAATTAGCTTTGTCCTAAAGCATAAGACATTCCCAGCACCCACTTGCCTGACTAAGCTAACATAAAATGTCAAATAACTATTCAGTTTGCAATTCTCCTAAATACTGATAGAACAATGATAACAACCTTTGGGCTTTATTTTTTTCTCTTATTGAAGATTTTACAGTGCGTTACAGAAAGTAATGTTGGATGGAGTTGGGCATTGCTTTGATAAAAATATTATTTCTTAGGAAAACATTGAAAAGTGCCAGATTTTGAAAAATTCCCCGGGTTTCTTTGGTGGATCAGCTTTCTTACCAAAGTTGTTTCTTCTCAAAACACTACTGATCCCTTCCTACAGAATCAAATTAGAATTTTGAGGGAGGTCCAGGGGCCTATCTGCCACAGTACTAACACAGTGGGTCTGACTGTGACACAGGGACATAGAGCAGCTCTGTCCTGCTCCACACTGGGGCTTGGCCAGGCTCATCAGCCCCACAGGATGCTCCCCTTCCTTCACACTCACCCTTGAGATCCATACCAGGAGCACGTTTAGATAGTCTTCACACAGACCAAGAGTTACTGCAAGGGGAAAAGGAGAGACATTCTGTCTGTATTTACTAGAGCTCAGTTGCAAGCCCTGGGCTTATATAATGAGGAGAGGCCAATTTAGAGAGGAGGGAGTAGCCAGTCAAGTGGTGCCCTGCCAATGCAGTCTGGGAGCAGGAACAAATCTGAATCAGGAAATATTAAGGAAAAGTTACTAACTGTCTTCTCCAAAGGCCCCAGGTAAGGTCCTCCCCAAGACAGCCATGGGATGCTTTGATCCAGCAACCAGGGGCTCTTGCTGCCCAGCTTTGCACACAGGAGCACTGCTCATCCAGTGTTATTTATGGTGAACGGCTGAGTGCCCAACCATCTGGAGCCCAGCCCCACTAATCATGTCCTCTGCCAAAACAAATTGAACCTAATTGGTTGGAAAAGAAGGAAGGGGAGAAGCAGTAACAACAAAATCATCAACAACAACAACAAATACCCCAACTCACCCCAAATCTATACTAAAAACAAACCATTAAGTATTATCTAAAGTCAAATTGCACCAACTGTCTGACTGTGACTGGTCCAAGTCTGGCCTTATCAGCATTCAGCACCACTGTCCCAGGATGGACAAAGAAATGCAGAACACCATTTAAGGGTAAGCTGAGGACAGAGGGCCCATGTTCTTTCTTTGTTCTCCAAGGTCCTTTATGCTCTTCTGGAAAATAGAAAAAGACATCTCTAACTGAGGAACTAAACTCTTCATTATCTTTGATTAAACTGGCTAAAAGATTTCTCTTTTCTCTTGTTTTTGCTCTTTGCAGGCAGTGCAGCAGCTCACACTTCTTGGCATTGGGACTGGCATGATGCTTGAGGCTGCACAGCTGCAGGTCAGCTCTAACCTTTGCTGTAGCTTTCTGTGAAAAGTCATCCTTCAGCCCTCCTTCTGTCCCATCCCTTGTTCTGTGCAGGGGCTCAGGGCCATCCTTTAGAGTCCACCTTGGTAGCAGACACTTCCTCACCTTGGGGTGATGCTGTGGCAGGTGAACGTCCTGTCTGCTGGACCTCCTGGACCTCTCTGCCTTGCAGTCTTCTGCCTCAGGGGTCTCCTGCTGCCTCTTGTTCTGGTGTCTTCTCACACTACCTTGTCACCATAGGATCTGATCTTCCTCTGGCACTAGGCGCGGTGACATGGTTCACATCTGCTGCCTGTTTGTTCTCTCGCCCTCTCCCCAGGGGAGGACTGTGTGCAATGGACTGTTCTGCTTTGTTTTGTTTTCCCTGTGTGTGTATACATATTTTTATATATGCATATGTGGAAACACAGATACAGATACGGGCATGGGTTTCCCAGCTTTCACCTTCGCCTCCCACTCACCTCTAGGCATACTGCTCTCTCCCCAGAAATAAGTGAGGTTGTTCAGCTGCACAGTCTCCCACCCTCAGCATATCCTGTCCAGATCTATGTTTTAAAGAATGCAAGCATGGAAAAATACTTCAATGTGTCTTACACTTGGCAGCTGGGGGACTTGTTCTAGGATAGCACATCAGAACTGTTTTCCTTCCTAGGCAGGCTCTGGTTTCTAAATTGCTGTGATTTCCCCTCAAAACTCTTTCCAGAAGAGGACTTTCTCTTAACCATAAAAGAGATGGTGCCATTGAGATACAGAAGACACATTGCTGTCTCTTAGATATGATGTGTTTCCTGAAGCAAAAGTTTTTATTTCCTACTTCAAGGCTGTGGCTCAGATGCAATGATAAGGTTGGATACGAAGGGGTGCTTAACCATACCTGTTGTGTCACCCTCTGGGAAGGCTCCCTGCTCCCACATGTGTGGGAGAAAACCTATGGTTTTCTCCTTTGCAGAGGTTTTTATGCTTGTAACTAGGTGGGTACAGAGAGGGAAGTCATAGCTGAAAGCCATCAGATACTATTTTGCAGGCTGATCTCCAGTTCTTGCTCTCCATTTCTTGTGCCATTTTCTTTGCCCTTATTCCAGCTATAAAAGACTTCCCAGTCCCTTGCACTTGCAAGTATTTTACAATCCCTTCCCAAAATTACTCAAACTTCATCCTCAGAATAGTACTGTTCCTTGGAGCCCCAGTTCCTTGCAGGCAACTGATGGCAAACTCTATGTTGACTAGAAATCTCCTTCTGATTTTTATCGCAAGTGTTCTCGCAGAGCAGCTGATCCCTCATTTGTTCTCATGCCAAAGGATCTTTTAGTTTGGATAGGTCTTCTCCCACCCCAGGCTGTGGTGTATTTACAGGCAACAAAGCTATGCCCTCACCTTCTTAGTTTTGCTAGACTAAACAAGCTAAACTCTCTTGAATGTGGGTGAGAAATACATTCCAGAGACCTGCCAGACCTGGGATACCGACAGAAACAGCTGCTGGGGAGCCCTTTGGGTCCCTGCAATGCTTTTACTGTAAGTTGCTGGATGCAGGGTGCTTGTCTGACTGTCAGAACAGTTTATCTTCCTCCATCCTCATCCGTGGACAATTCCTCCATCGTGTCTTGCTGGACAGTTCCCCCACTCCCAAAGCGCTCATCTTACTCTGGCCTTGGCCGCGTTCTCAGACCTCCACTCACTGGGAAGTACTGTGTCCATCTGCCTAACTTCCTGCACTGGATCTTCGGATGGCAAAGCTGTTCCTGTGGGTAAAAACATGTTTGCTGTCCAGTTCAGTATCATGGGGGCAGACAGGCTGTGGAGCCACCTCACTTTCCTTCCTTCCTTTTGCCTCCTTCCAGTTACTGTGGCCACGGTAAAGCCTCATGAATGCTTTGTGTTTCTTCTTTGCTTCTCTTTGAAGGAGGAGAGCTTTGTAATCATTGGGGTGGTCATTCCCTTGCATTTATTAAGACAGCTCCTATAAAATGCCTGTTGTGTAGGGGATGTTTATGCTGCTTTCAGTGCACTGGGAGTTTTAACCAGTGAAAGGATTGCCATCAGACTTTGAGCTGAAATACACCTCATTTGGGAGACCACTGGCCTCAATGTGAAAACAAGGTTTCGGTCAGCTGCAGCTGCAGCACTGTGGGCTGGGGCATGGAGACGTGCATATGATGGTTGTCAGAAGCACGGAGGAGCAGCTGTGGTCAGCTTTCTCTTTTTTGCAATTTCACCTTTTTCATTATGACTTTTGGCCAGACTGAATCCCAGACCTGCAAGGCTCCTGCCGCAGCCTGCGGGCAGCAGCACATAGAGCAGCACATTCATATCATGAAACCATATGAAGTGCTGCAATAGAACAGCCTTCCTGGGGACTTTGCCTCTGTGTTTGTGTGTGTCTGTGCACATACATATGCTGGGGTTTCAAAATGTTATTTAAGAGCAGAACAAGTGCGGAGAGTTCAGTGGGGAGTAAAGAGTGGGAAGGTGAAAGTATAAATATGACACGTTTCAAATCTAGGACCATCTTGCTTAATTTTAAGAAAGCCTTGAGAACAGTGTATTTCAGCTGCCACTTAATTTATATTTGCCAAAGTGTTGTACACCACATTGTTCCTGCAGAGCACCAAAAGCACTTTACAGAAAGACAGCAAGCTATTGAATCAGGTTTGAAGCCTGCAGTGGTATCCTTGAGACACACTTTTTTTGAGACAACCTTGGCCTAGACTATTTTAAAGTGGCATGAAACTCAGATTGGTGATTTCTCTACCCTAGCACAAAAGAGCTCTCTACAATATAAGTTCCAGATGTACCTGAGAGAGACAAAGCTCTGCCAGGCAGCCCATCCATAGCAGTGGGATCCTTCAGTCTACCCTGAAATCAAGAATTGGGCACTGAGCCCAAGACTGCCCCAAGAAAATCCTCATTCTATCTCCCCCATGGCCCAGAGGTAATAAAAAAGAAGCCATACATTACAGATATTCGTTGCCCAAATGAAAAACACAGAAATAACATGGTGACCACACTACTGGGAGAGCCCAGAAGAGAATTAGACATCCCCTACAGTTGCACATACAGGGCACTGATGTCCCTGGTGGTCATCCATCAGCTGAGATCAGGTTCCCTGACCACTTGTGGTTCATGGGCAGCTCTCAGCAGTTTAGGGTGAAGCCTGTTCTGCTCACGAGAAATTCATAGCTGGAAGCCAGAGTCCTTTGCTGCTTCAGGATGCTGCAATGCAAACTCAATGGGTTTCTGACACCTGCACTGTGCACAACATGGCAGTTTCAGTTCACAGTTGCTTGGGCAATCACTTTCCATTGCCTTACCTTTATGCCCATTTGAGTTTTGCTTTCAGTTTAGGGTTCAGGCTCACTCAAATCTTTGAGGTAAAATGAGCTCAATAGAAAGTAGCATGAAAGAGGACACTACCCACATTTCCTCCAACCTGGGCCTGTGAGAAATGTGCATGAGACTTTGAAATTGGAGGCTTTTTTGTGTTTTAAATAATATTGTAAACTAAAATATTGATCAAAACATTTGCTGTCTTCCAACCCATGACACAGGAACTGATTTGAATGTGTCTCTGCAATTCTTTAAAGTCTCCTGGTTTCTTCATTCTAAAGGTCCCACTGGAACCTCATGAGCAGTATGACTGCTGTGACTTTTTCTCCTGAGTTATGAATTGTTTCCAGTATGTCTTTTAATTTTCACTGTACCAGCAAATCACCTCTTCCAACTGGAAACAGATATCACCCTGATATCCTGAGGAATGAAGTATGAATTTAAGTCCTATTTTAGCTGCTGTGTAATTTCTGTTTCTCCACCATCTGTCCTGAGTGGTCCAGGAAACCTCATATTTTCTTGCAAGCTTTCTAATTTTGATCTACTCATTGTAGAAAATTCTGGAAATTTAGCTTGATAACTTTATATCCTTGTCCTTCACATTTTCTCCTGAGTCTCCCAGCTGCCTCTGACTTACTGTCTCTCAGATGCCTCTTTGTGGGGTCCAGCTGCAGTTCTAGTCAGGAACTTGTGTGATCCAAAAATGTCATGTACCTGGCCTTTAGTAAACTGCTTCTTGACACATTTTGCTTGCTAGATCATGGTTCATGCCCTGTGATTGTTAGATATATCACAGCAATGGGCCCACAGAGTGATACAGTGCATTGGTGACCTGCTGTGATGACTCTACAGTTTTAATTGGACTTCAGTAACTTTCAAGATAATTAAAAGCCCTTCTGTGCAACCTTTCCATATTCTGGGTCAGAGAGATTAAAACACAAGCCCACACATACCAGAGGCAGACCTCTTGTTCTAATACATTCTGAGCACAGTGAGACAGTTGTTCTGTACTGACTCAGAAGGAAAAGCACACTCTATTGAATCAGCAACACCACTTCCTTCCTCTGCAGTTGTACCACTCACACACTCACTCTGCTCTTCGTGAGAGAACCAGCAAGAGTGGTCCTGAGGAGGAAAGGCTGAAGATTCAGAGAAAATGTAGCAAAAGAGATATGTATAGGTAAAATACACTGGAGGGTGAAGGCAACCTTAATCCTCTGCAGCTGATGTCTGTGATTACTGTGGTCTTTATTAAACAATGTAGCTTGGCTGGAATGGGTGTCACTGAGCTTAACATCCTCCCAATAGCTGATGAAATGCATCATGTCACACTGCCAGGGCACGAATTGTTGCTGTGGGGGCTGCTGTGGAGAACAGTTTCTGACCCAGGCAAAAGGGAGCAGCTGCTCTTACTAGGCTATGCCATCTGATGACTCTTGCACTAGACCCAGCTGCCTCAGGACATTTGTCATGGCTGGTCACAACAACACTGTGTTGAATGACTGATTTCTCTTCCTTGCTGCAAAAACCCTAGGCAGAAAGATCTATATATCAGCTCACCTTTTCTGGCAGGATAAAGATTTCCCTTTTTTCAAGACCCACCATGTTGCCACATTTGGCTCTGCTGACTGAGCAAGGCCTAGAACAATCCCACATGCCAAGGCATGTGCAGCCTGTTTGCAGAGAGGAGTGCTGGCAGCGGGGCTGAACTCCCCACTGCAGAGCACTGATGTGAACTGTTGTGTTTTGGTGACCAAGGGTCCAATTCTGTTGCCTTCCACTTCTTGCAACAGGTCCTCAGCTGTAGTGGGGATCTATAGTTTCAGATGTGCTTGCCAAAAGTTGGTATAGGTCACTAAAAGAGGTATTTAAAAGATGTGTAGTTGTGGCACTTAGGGACATGGTTTAGTGGTGAACTTGGCAATGCTGAGTTAATGGTTGGAGTTGATTTTAGAGGCTGTTGCCTACCTATTTGGTTCTACGTGTCTATGCCACCATATCCTTGGTGAAGTCATTCAATTCTGGATTTCATGAAACCTGGTGGAAAATGGGACAAGGAAACACCAGACACAACTACAAAGCTTCACAAGCTCTTGTTGGGATGTTGCACCTTTCCAGGGACTTTTATGGAAGAGAATGAGTTTATAAAGCTTCAGGAATAGTCTGGGCAAATGTCCCCTGACTATCTTCACTCAGCCTCAAACTGATGGTGCAGGCATGTTTGTAGTGTCCATTATCAGCATCACTATCCAGGAATCACGTCAAAGGAGCTGTTTACGAAGACAAGGAAAGAAACCATCTACCCAGTTCCCAATGGTTGGGATTTACATGGCACAGCTGGATTTGAAGCAGTCACCTGTGGACCAGTCATACAGCAAGCCAGCCCCCTGCTCACTAAATGGTGTCATGCCGGTTTGAGACCATGCATGACTTAAATGGAGGCACAGACATTATCAGGAAGGTTTCCTTTCAACCTAGAGGCATAGTAATAAGATTTGATTTTTAGTTTTGCTAATTCTTTACTATTTTGGCACTGTTTGGATTTTTTTCTGTTTGGGGGTTTTTGGTTGGTTGGTTTTTTTCCCCTCACTGAACCTTACAGAATCCTGTGAACCAGGGAGCTCAAAAGCTGGGTGAAATTTTTGCCCCAGGCTCTCAACATGTAAGATATGCTTGTGTATGTGCGTACACATGTCTTCATATGCACAGATGAGTCATTCTCACTCTTGCTCGTGTTATTTCCGGGAGGGGGAAGTGAGGTTGTTCAATCCAAGGCAGGGGAATGCAGCACACAGACCTCCTGACATGGGGGGTGGCATGCAGAGAGGGGTTTGTGGCTCAGCAGAGGTGGCTGGAAGGGGAACCTGCTGCCACTTTAGTAGCGGAAGGGTGGGCAGAACAGCCCTGTGCCCCCAGCGGCTTGGCTGGTCAGAAAGTGCCAAGCATGTATTATCTTCTTTCCCTCACTTTCTGTATGTCACTGTGGCCACAGGCAAGAGTCAGAGAGGAAACCACAAGTGGTCCAGACTGCCGAGTCTCAGCAAACAACAGAATGGGCTCCAAGTGCAGCCTGTTTGCTTTCCAAAGAACCTGGTGTATTGCTGTCTCTCTTCTGGGGACACATCACCTCCTTCGTATTTGCCAGAACGAGCCGCTTTCCCCTGTCCTGTCTCCCCTTTTCCTTCTACCACCTTCTAGAGTAGAGAATAACCTTTTTTGTCTCCTTGTTGTCCCTTCTTATTAAACCTCTCTTATGGTTGGCAGATTTAGGGCTGGCAAAGAGGTGCATGACCAATAAAAACTGACCCAGATTGTCACCCATGATTTGTACTGAACTCAAATGGGACCATTCCTGAGGCTCTCAGTTGTTTAATTCAGCGTAAGATGAATTATTTTTAATCATCTCAGTCCTTCTGGATCCTGGCTGGGGACAGTACCATCTATATTATCATATATTAAAATGGAACTGAGGTTGAAAATACACATCAGCAAAGCAAGCTGTTCCCAGGCTAATTTATGGCTTGTTCCATAGCAGAGACCAGTAAAAATCCTCCAAGAAGGTGTATCCTGCAGAGAAGGTGAGCCTGAGTCTGGAGGATCAGCATGCATGGAATAAATTTTTTAGGACAAGATCCATTGATGCAAACACTGTGGGAATCAGAGGAGGGAAATCAGGCCGAGGTCTCACCCAGGCTGTTGGCCATCACCCACCTCCCATGTCTAGATGGGAGAAGAACCATACTTCTGGCAGGGCTGGGGGTGGTATGCCCCACTTCCCAGAGACCATACTGCACCCCTGGCTTTTTCACACGGCCTCTCTGTGGGTGGCGGGTGCCTCTGAGCTGTCTGCCTGTGCATACATTTTGTGTCCCCATGTTGCACATTACCAGTGGAGGCTGCCCTGGCTCCTCAGCTGTATTCCTCTTGTCACAGAGCATCACCATCATTACAATGCAAGTTGTGTTCAGAAGTGTTTTCTCAGCATTCAGGATAGCCATGTGTCTTCTGTACTGTATTTTGGGACTTCACTCGCCTCTGATGCCTTCTGCCAGAAGATGACACACAGGTCCCCTTGTCCCCTCACACCATGCTTGTTGCTCCGATGGTTCAGGAATTTGCAAAAACTGTTGTTGGCTTCATTTTGTAGTGTGTTGCTGAACATACTCAGAAGTATCACAAGCAGAGATGTTTCCAAAGAGCTCTCAGGCATCAGGAAGAAAATAAAATGAGTAAACATTTCCACTGGACTTTGAATGATAAGTAGTGTAACCCTCTCTCTTCCCTCTCCAGGAAGACAAGATTTTCTTTGGAGGCAGCTAGCAGTTGTTTCTGCCTGCTGGGAAGGAGCAGGCTGAAGCTTTCCCTGGACATCAGTATAAGAGCCATTAGTGAGTAGCACAAAAATAATTTGTTGAGGTTGCAGCGGGCACCTCAGTCTGAGGACAAACACCTCATTTGCATCCTTCACTGCAGTACTGGGGAGCCCTGGTATCCTCACAGTATTTACAGTATTCACAGTATAGATAAGGTTAGAAAAGACCTTGAAGATCATCTAGTTCAACCTATAATCCAACTAAACCTAACATCTACATCTAGATCATATCACTCAGCACCTCATCCAGCCTACCTTTGAACACCTCCAGGGATGGCGACTCAACCACCACTGTGGGCAACCTATTCCAAATCTGGATCACTCTTTCAGTGAAAAACCTTTTCCTAATATCAAGTCTAAACCTCCCCTGCTGAAGCTTAAGATTATGACCGGAGCTTAGTGACATGGTATAGTTGGTGGGAGGCTTGGATGGATGGAGCTTGGTGCCCATGGTTCCACACTTGTGGTCCTGATCCCTGGGTGGGTGTTCACGTGGGAGTTGAACTAGATGATCCTTGTGGGTCCCTTCCAACTCAGAATAACCTGTGAACCTCTCATCCTGTCTCCAGTGGCCAGTGAGAAAAGACCGACCCCTGCCTGACTACAACCCCCTTTTAGTTACAGACAGCGATAAGGTCACCCCTGAGCCTCCTCTTTTCTAGGCTAAACAGACCCAGCTCCTTCAGCCTCTCCTCATAGGGCTTATCTTCCAGCCCCTTTACCATCCTGGTTGCCCTTCTCTGGACTCATTCCAGCACCTCAACATCTTTCTTAAACTGAGGGGCCCAGAACTGGATACAATACTCGAGGTGTGGTCAGTGACACCAGGTGTAGCACAGGATTGCTCCAGAGTCAGACAGGAACTCTGCAGGTGGGATACCTAGAGCCCTATGGCCAAGAGACAAGCACCAGTCAGGAATATCCCTCCTACAGCCTTTCCTATAGCAGGTCTGTCTCTGGATCATGCTCTGGATGTATTACCAACAGCACTGGAGGCTGCAGCCAGGAGTAAGTGGCTGTGACAGCACTTGTGGAGAGGCACGCAAAATGTAGGAAAGCCACTGTGGTACCAGCTTTGCTGCCTGCTACAGGGGCTTACTGGAGAAGGTGTTGTTTCTCCTGAGTTGTAGAGGCTTAGCAGATCATAGAGAGAGGTACAGAATCTTTGGTACAGGTTGACCTAGGAAGGCACATAGGGTCAAGTGTGTGAAGATTTTTGTATGTCTAAAGATGGATATTACTGGCTTTGCTTTTTTTTTTTTTCCTATCACTCTAGAAAGTCCAGTTTACTCTCTCTTAACTAGTAGAGCATTTTCCAGGAACACAGATAGGACAAAAGAATTGTTTTCACTAAGTTATTTCCAAACAGCATCAGGATGTGCCTTCAGAAGATTGGTAGAGGTGATGGAGGACCATGACACAGTGGCCTGATGAAGATCAGAGATGTCCTGCCAAGGTGGAAAGCCATGTCTATGATTTTTTTTGTCTTTGTGAGTGTTTAGGAGAGGTCAATGCACAGGGATGTGATAGAGACACTTGTGGTAGATGTTCTGAAAGCCAGGGAGCTTGGGATGATGCAACTGCACAAGAGCAGGTAGTTGTAGATGTATAGTGTTCCTGCTCCAAGCCTAGGGCCATGGTAAGAAACGCAGATGTCTATGCATAAGGCAGTTATTAAAATGACCTCACCCATATGTATACATTTTAATCAAGTCAGTGAATGCCTGCTGTGTTTATTTTTAATACAGCACTTGTTTTGATGTTACAATTGTGATTATGCGGATCTAATGGCAATGACTCTTCATCTTAGGCCTCAAATCCAGAACTGAAAGTGAAAAGACACTTTGCATTACTTTAAAATACAAAAGGGAATGTCCCTGGGTGAATTAGTCCTTCATTTCCATTCTAGACTGTAGTCAGCTGTCTGCTGCCTGGAGTCCACAGAGCAGAAGCACCTCTGGAGGTCACCTGAGGTCCCTCCTCCCACCATTGACCAATAGGTGACAGAAAAGCAAACAGACCTGTGGGGAAAGGTTCACATATACTCTGAACTTCAGTATTACCTCCAGGGTAAAACACAGTCTTTGTCGGCCCTGAATTTTATTTGAGGCGTCATTAATTCCCTCTTTGTAGCCTTGAATAGCTCCCAAAAAGTCCCCAAGAGCAAGGTATATACCCTAAATTTAAGTCTAGTAGGGCTTTCCATCAGACCACATGGGGCTGGTGCTGTCTACTACAGTAGCAGTTCCCACCAGCTTTTCATAGGGGAAGAGGATGTAAAGAAAAATGTGTGAAATGAAAAAAGATCAGCAGAGATGACAGCCAGCCCATGAGATGGAGACTCAGGAAGACCAGGGTTTCTGACTTGAGCTCCCTCACTAAATTGTAACATTGTCGTTGGGTCTGCAGAGATCTCACAGTTTTGTAATGCGTAATGTGTGCTTGTGATAGACAGGCAAGCCAGCAAGCTGAGGGCAGGCTGCCAGCCTTCCCTTCACTTTGAACGTCCTTGGCCATCCCAAGACTAGTTCCAAAACATTTAAATTGCTTGTATGCAGTGATATGTTTAAATTAATGCAGAAGAAGGGGACAGTAAAATACAGGTCTCTTTGTAGTGATTTGTCCTTGTGGTTGAGGCGTAGGTGCTAAAAAGCCAGGAGTGCCTGGATTTGCCTCTTCCTTACTGCAACATGAGCAGTGCCACAGTTTCCTCCACTTCGGTGAGGCTGATGGTGCTGAGCTGCCTTTGCCAGGTGCCTGGGACACAGGGCACTGCAGGAAAGGTGAGTATAGCACACAGGCATTCATGACATCTTGTTGGTACTCTGTCTAGGAAATGAGCTCCACAAAATAAACAGTAGGTTTATTATTAAACAGCAAGACCTGGAGACTGCAGCTTTCCTGTGACACACTTTCTGTAAAGTTTTAGGAAGTGGCAGAGTTTCTTGAAAGTCCTCTCTCCCATGTGAAGCAAGCAATAGCACCAGACAAAGAGTTTGCTGCTTCCAGTGCACAGGTGGGGAATGCAACTGTCACCCAGCTGAAAGATTTGACCAGGAAATGTGGCATCAAATTAGGGTTTCACATACATACACCTACACCTACACTGTGATTTACTACAAGACCATCTTTCATCAAAAACTCCCCCAAATGACCTGTGGTGTGTAGTCCTGAAGAAGGGATATTTCTAGATCCATTCTTTTCCCTATGACCACAATGGGGAAAAGGAAAGTGGAGAACTTTCTGAGTCATAAATAATGTCACAGGGATCAGACGACATTTGAATTTTCAGTGACACCTGGATTATTTGGGATTATGTGTTGGCTGATGGAAGTGGCCTAACTCCGGCATTTGCATCCTAACAATGATTTTTAATAGAGGGGACAGATATTGACTTGATCATGTGAATAAATTGCCCATTGCAATGGCACCAATGCTTCCTTCTGAGAGACACAGATATTAAAAACAATGGCTCAATATGTGAACTAGTCAGAAGATCTGGTATTAACTGATCTGGCCAGCCAATGACCTTACTGCATTTGGAAATAAAATTCTCAGACGGGCTGCAATGGATTAGGACATTTTTGTGAGAGATTTCCATTTAGCAAGCCACCCTAACTGGATCTTCTAAGCTCCTTGGATGCCCAGAATTTGAATGGCAGCTAGGAATGGCTTTGGTTTTGTAGAAGTTTTATTGGGGAAATTTAACCAACACCTGCAATTAGTCAGCATGAGTCTTACCAGAATGGTCAGTTCCTTAATTTAATGAGCATTAGAACAGTGATTCATTTCAAAGTGGAACTTGGTTATATTGCTGTAGAAAGAAGAAATGACAGAGAGGAACAAAGAGAATGAGGAAACAGTTGTTTTAGGCTGAAAACAGAGCAGTGTATTCCTGGAAGTACACTTTCAGTCCCTGTGCAAGCCGGATTCAAGCTGAGGGAGGAATCCCTGTGGACAGTTACAGCCTCGTAACAAGGCTGGCCTTACCTTGCCTTACTAGGCCAAAGCTCTACAAGGCTACAGGTACTGCCTAATACCCCATGCCATGCTAATCTGCACTGTAAAGGAACATTTTTCATGGATTTCCTTGTTCTGTGAAAGCACTAACAGGTTAAATACTTGCATAGAAATGTAATAATAATGATTAATGCATTCCTGCCCAGATTCTGGTCTTTCTTCCGGCAAAATCTATCCTTCTTCAAGACTATAGGTTCTTTGCTCATGCTGATGGGTGTTCTGTCCTTCAATCTAACAGAAGCAGCAGGAGACAAAAGTGTTGCGTCTTTCATGAGATGAAATTCACTTATTCTTGACCAAGTAAATGCCCTCCAGAGTAACAAAGCCAATGTAGCAACTAAGTCTGTAAGTAGGATATCAAACAGAGAAATGAGAAAACATTCACTGCCTGGGAAAAAGTCCTGGCAAAGCTCATGGTGGTGAAACCAAATGGAAATGTTGCAAACTTTCACCTAGAATAAACAATCCAAATCAGCTGGAAGCGCTTTCCATTGCACTGGTTCCCAGGAATAGGGTTGCCTCATTTTCTTGACACACGGCTGCCAAAATCTGTAGCGCCGGACTAGAATCTTGCTGATTAGCCAAGGTCTTGGCACGCTTGTATGGCCAGAGATTTTTATTTATTATAATTTTTCTGGTAAGAATCACTAGTAAATTAAAAATAGGAGACAGGCAACACAAATACATACATGTTTATTTGGGTGGAGGAGACTTTGGCTTTAGGGTAGAATAAAGGGTTGTGTTACGTGGCAGCTTTCTGTCACTGGACCTCAGACATGAAATAATAATTTAACATCCCAGCATTGTCTGTGGCAGATGAGACATGCTCCATTTCTCAGATGGTCAGAAGCTGGCCAGATATTAGGCACCGAATCCTCTTTGGTCCCCTTGAGTCAAGCCTGACTTGTTTATTCATGGTTCTGAGGACCCTGCTCCATATTTTTATGATAGCTGTTGAAAGCTGTCTGTGACACCTGCAATTAGTATGTGGTCTGTTTGAGAAGTTAGTACTACACTAGGATCAGAACTCAGGAATTCTGACTTTCTTCCTTTACCATTTGTCAGGTTAATTTGGAAGCAGGGACACTTCAGAATTATCCTACCGTGGGAAAAATCTCTTTTTTCTTTTCTTCACAAGTGTCCTTCATTCCCACTCTGTTCTTCAAGAACTGCCTAACCTATCTGCTTCAATGGCTGTCTAGTCCTCACTGCTCACTCCTCACAGACCAGGTGCTGAAGCACCTCCTTAACCACCTCATCTTTACCAGTTCTCCCACAGTGCCTGCTTCTTCTTTTCACCCTTCACTGCCTGAGCCAGCATCCTTCTGTTGTTGAAGGCAGCCTTTGTACACACTTCCTTTTTCTCTGAAACTCGAGCAACACAAAAAATATGAGCTCAGAAAAAATTAAATAGCAATGATGAGGTTTCCCTTTTTCTGAGCTCTTTCTTCAGTGAGGCTTCCTTTGGGACTTCTGTTCATAATTTCTTGCCATTTGCAACAGCATCCCAGGAACTGAGCTGCAATGTAATACATCTGGGGCTAAGTTTGAAGGGGAAGCCAGATGCAGGCAAGCATACTGGAGTGGAGGGGAAGGACATAGGGAAAGTTCAGATGTAACTGGACATCCAGCAAGGCCTTGCAAGGCCAACTGGCAGCCCTGTCTTCCAAGGGGCTGTTCTGAAAGCAGAGAATTGTCTGAATCAGAAACATCCATCCAAATAAACATGAACTTTGAGAAGGGTCAGGTCTAGATTGGCTCCAGCTGGAGTCCAGGCCCTGATAAGAAAGTTTCTCCCTAGGGCTCAAGTGCAGCTGAGTCCTCAGGCTGGACTGACCTCTCTTTTCCAGGGTCTCCAGGACTTTTTTACCCAGTTATTCGGTCATGAGCTTGCAGGAGGAGATCAATCCACTTTGGGGTTGTTTGTTGCACTATCCAGGGACACTTTTCTTTCTTCAAGGAGCTCTGCAAAGCAGTTTTTCAGGCGGGGAGGAGATTCAGCATGACTCAGTGGTGTTTGAGAAACAGGGGAGACAAATGAGGAGATCCTAGAGGTACTTCCTTTCTAAATAGCTCAGAGATTAGTAATGCTTTGCCATACCTGTAAATAGTTCACTCACAGGCATGAGTGCCAACCAGTGCTCTGAAAGCTGCACCTTGCTGCCCCCCATTTTCAAAGTGCGTTTGTGACTTTTCAGCAACCACCTACCAAGCTGAGAGAAAATAGAAAGATCCCTGACCTTTCAGTGCTCTGATTTCCTAATAATTTGGACACCTTTAATCCTTGCCTCGTTCTGCAGGGCATGATTGTGTAACACAGCCACAGTCCAGGAAGGCTCTGGCACAAGAGAAATGCTGGACTCTGATGTACAAAAAAGCGGAAAGGGAGCAAAGAGGAGAGCACTTTTGGGGACTCACAATAGCATTAACCATACTTCTGTGGTGTTTGGAGAATCAGTCAGTGCATGGAAGGCTTTTGTCTGTCACCAAAATGTCCATGCAGAGTGGCCAGACAAGTTGGGCAGAGAACATTTGTCCAATAATATTTGTTGTCACTGAGGTTGCAAAATAGAGCAGACAGATCATTTCAGGACTTGGCCTCCTTATCTCCACCTACCACAGCCTATAAAGTTGCACAAGAAAAGAGGACTGAATAAGGAGAATTTTGAGGTGGATACCTGAAGAGAAATAAAGACAATGCAGCAACACCAAATGGCAAAGCTCCCCCAGAATGGGATTTTATGCTAATGTCAAAGTAATTCTGAGCTTGTCTCAAGCCCTGACTTCAGGTCCTACCCATCTTAGGCCAAAAGAAGTTAAAATTAAAGAGGCTTCTTTTGTGGTTTGTCAGATACTCTGTGATTATGGACACTCAAAATGCTTTCTACTGAAAGACTCAAGGATGTTCACCCTACTGGAAAACTTCCTTGTTTAATACATGTAATTCCAGTATGCAAAAAACTTAATGACTGAGAAAAAGAGGAAGATGCTCACATTGTGGTTTAGTGTTGACAAAAGGGTTAATCATCTCCCAACGCTCCCGCTCTCGACAGGACACACTAAATGCCATGGAGTCCTAGTCTTCCCCTTGGCGGCAAGAGTGGCACAGAGGGGACAATCCCTCCAGAAATAGGGTCCTCACAAACACCCAGCACACAGCAGAAAAGACAAAGTGGCTCCAAAGTGCTTTTGATGTATTGTAAATCCTGACTTTGTTTAAGAAAAGTGAAGACTTTTGATTGGAAGCCATGAGCATCTGCTTATTAACTTCTCAGTGCATGGAAGAAGGAGCTCACTGGTATCTTGCCAGCTGAGCAGCAAACAACATTAAGTCATTGAAAACAGTTCTCCTTGGGCTCCATCTGTCAGATAAGGACAGTGTCACTGGCAGGATGTTTGCACTGACAAACTCTCCTTCAGTTAAGAAAAGCCAAATGTGAAGCTCGTTAAGGAGAGAACCTGAGATGCCCTCCCTAGACCAGCAGCAGCTGATTGGCTGCCATAGGTTAGTTAATCTCTCATTAGCTCAGGACAAAATGAGCTGCGTGAAGAGCAAATGTCTCTGTCATGACATGTCAAACCTGTGGAGCCAACTGAATCCCAAGTGCAGAAGCTCTTAGGGGCCATGAGGGTGGTTCTGACTCTGAATTACGCACAGCTGATTATGTGTGAGTGACTTGTGCAGTCGGCGTGTGATCAGCAGCTTTCTTTGGGCTCAACCTGCAGGAGACAAACATGTATTCCGGCCTCACCTTCCCCGGTGTTGGAGCAGGCCCTGTTTAGTGGCCACTCAAATACAGTGCTGTCAAGGAAGAAGCGAAGCACCTAATAGTGGCTTAGATTGAGATGAGATTAAAAGAAAACCTGTGGTTCAGAGGAATGACGCCATGGAAAACATCAAGGAAAATGAGATGGAATGTGCAGTCATTAGCAAATGGCTTTATTTATGGCTATTGGACATTGCTGTTGTGCCAAATCTTGAATTATTGGGTGCCATGGATTTCTTAAATAAAATCGTATTATTGAATTGTTATTTGTTATGGTTTGCAATGACCTTCTGCTTCACTATTTTTACTTTTGCTCTGTTGTATATGTGTATGAGCCTGTAAAAACAGGCCAGTCTGTGGGGAGAGAGCACATTTCTAGTTGTACTTTTTAAATGGCATGGCCGATTTTCTCTGAGTTAACTTGCTTTTCTCCTCCATTTTGCTTTAGTACTTCACCTCACAGGCTACACTGCAGTGGCTCTAAACACTTTCTCTCCCAGTTATTAACGTTAAGCTGACAAGCTTTAAGTAAGGATTTTCAGGTGTCTTTACAAAGCTTGTGTTGGCTGCTAGGTGTTCCCAGGAGGCTGCAGATCCTGGAATCTTCCACCCTGGCAATGTGCCCAGCCCATTGCAACTGTGACCTTACCAAGATCTCAGTACTGGGATTTTGCAGCTGTTCAGAGGTCTCCAGACACCATGGCAAATGATTTCTGTTCTCTGAGTCAGCCAGCTCCTGCTTCAGATGACAGAGATCCAAAGCCTTTCAGGTTTCCCACCGTCAGAGGTGGTCTCCTTGAGATGGAGATGGAGCAACAAATGGAGATTTGTGACTGTATCTTTTGTCTTTAGTTTGCTTATGCAAGGTTTTGGGCAGATGTTCTTCAAGGAAGGCACATGGAGATGGCAGGATGGGGAAGAGCTGAGATATCCAAGGTTGATAACTGGATCAACAACCAGGTCTGCACGTGTACTATATAGAAATCACATCAGCCTTGTTCTCTCATGTAATGAATTCCATTGTGATGCTGTGTGGATCCAGGCTCCATTCAAGTTGCTTTGTACTCACAGGCTCTGGGATCACTGTGATAGCTGGACGAAGCTGATGTTGGCTGCAGAAGGACAGAAGCACCCCTGAGACCTGCTCCTTCAAACCCGGCTCTCTGATGCACACTCATGTGCTTGAGCATGCCACAGCAGCCCTAGAGCTCAGACTCTGGCTTGTCCCATCATATAAAGTCATCAAGAGTACAAGATCTTCACTCTCCTCTGACCAGACATGGTCATAGTAAGAGCGCAGTTCCTCAGTAAAGCTAGGAAAACAAGGCTTTTCAATGACATGCCCATCATCAGTCCCTACAGGAAAAGTTTTCAGTTTAGAAGCTCACAAGTACATCATGTACCCTACACTCTGTGCTGCTGTTTTGCATAACATTTCCCAGCCTGTTTGAACCTAACCCTGGACTCTCTCAGGTCTCTTTCAGGTCTTTTTGTCCTAGAGACAAATCTCTCTTGAGAACAGCAGTGTCAGCCTCATGTGTTGCTCAGTTTTAGGCAAGCAACTGGAGGCTGGTTACACTTAGGCTCATCAGTAGGTTTCACATCTCACATGAAGTAAGACCAAAAATTGCATTAATTTTCATGAGATTTTCTTTCTTTTAGCTGTAATTTAGAACACTTGGAGAGTAACCTGGCTGCCAAATCAAGATGAAACAGTCAACACCTGGGATATTCAGGGCAGGGGGCGTGCCACTAAACCATCTCAGCAGGTATGATGACAGTCCTGCCATCTGACATCCTGCACTCATCAGTTTGTAGACCTTTCGTTTGTTCCAGGACCTCATGAGATTAAAAGGTCCCCCTGCAACGGCCTCTCTTGCATGGATTTGTGACCCTGGGAACAGCAGTCTGTGTAGAGGCACTGAGTGTGCGCTCACCTGTCTTCAGGGAGTGACATCTCACAGGCACTGTCGTCTAGGGTGGAGGATGAGAAAAGGCCTATCCTTATTTTGTCTTTCTCCAAGCAAAGGATGCTAACCAGGAGCTGCTCCCCATGTTAGTGGAACCTGAATAATCCCTCTAATCAGAATACTGGCTTCTATCCCAACTCACACACACCTTCAGGGTTGGGTGCAGAAGTTTCAGGGAAAGATAAGATGCTCCTCTGTCAATCAGAAACATTGTGAACAACATTCATTCTGCTTTTGTGGGGCTGTTATGTACTTCATGTCCCTTCCTGTGGTTGTTCTCCAGACCTTTCTGCAGAGGGAAGGCACCTGGCAGCTGGCTCTCTAGACTGCCATCCACAGACCAGCCGGAGCACATGCACATTCCTGCCTCCAGCCAGACCAACGTTAGACAAGTCATCTACTGCCAAAGAAGGTTTCTTCAGTATCCGAATAACTAAAACTTTCTTAAGATATGCAGGAGTCCTTCCAGATTGCAAAATGAAAATCACTGCCCGGAATCACTGCATTCAAAGTAGGGAAATACGTATCCCTTTAAAGAAACCCATTGGCAACACAACTGAAGGCCTTTAGGCCAAGCTGAGATTCAACATAACTCCATTGAGTCAAGAGAAATACACCAGGGATTAAGTTTGGCCTGATAGCAAAAACCACAGGCAAGTGAGCCTGATTCCCAGAATCAAGTT
Organism: Pitta sordida; assembly: GCA_013390025.1. Taxonomy (NCBI): domain Eukaryota; kingdom Metazoa; phylum Chordata; class Aves; order Passeriformes; family Pittidae; genus Pitta; species Pitta sordida. Next base: position 1,046,124 of record WEKX01017099.1, read on the forward strand.
GACCTGAAAAATGTAGTTAGATTTTGCCCTTAAAGGAATAATTTTCTTAATAATAACAGATAAAATGAAATGCCTGTCAAAATTATTACAAGCATATGGAGATGAGATGATCAACATTGCATAAATCATTTTCTTCAGCAGGTATATTTCTGGTTCATACTTTAGCTGTTCTTCTTTAATTCCCAGGCTTGTAACTTTCCTACTCCTCTTCTACTACCTGTAGTATTAATTCTTAACTTCCTAAACCCACGGACTGCATGGTTTTAGTGCTAGTCCTAGGTTTGCCATTGACTTTGTTTGTGAATTTCATGACTTCTTTTGTCTTCCAACTCCATCTCTAATGAACTGATTGCCAGGCAATTTTAAGGGTAAAATACCTGGGTTTATCTTCCTGGATTGGGCCCTTCATCTTCAGCTTAATGGCTTGCAAGCACTATCAAGTGAGGATTGCAGTTAGTATGAGGAAAAAAACTTTCTCAGAAGCAGTGAGTCTTCTTCCCAAGAGAGAAGAATTAATGACCATAGAATTAATCTCTTTCAAAGCTCTGTCCAAAACCCATTTGTTGTGTTTACCTAGTTCTCAGTAAGTTCTAAAAACACATTCGCAGACAAAGAGTGGAAAATCCAACGATAGCTGTTCATGAAAAACCAACAAAACGGAAACAGGAATAACTTGCTGGTGTGTAAAAAGATCACTACCAGCAAACCTCTATAAAATAATCAATTTATTTCACTTTCAGTATTGAAAATTCAAGAAAAGAGAAAGGATCGAGGATTTTTTGTTTAATGTTTATCAGTTTGGAAGATGTTAGCAAGAACTCTCAGGGTTTTTCATTTGCTTTCTCACCCTCTCATACCTTCCAAGAGGCAACAGGTCTTTTAAATTATGTTTTTCTCCCTCAGCTTTGTAGTTCTCAGTCCCAGAATTAATGGCTGCAAGGGAGGTATGAAGAATCCCTCCTGGGATCCAGCACTTCAAGATCTGGGATTATCACTCCCTCACCTCTATGTTTAACTCATGTTTGGCAAAGCACAACTTGATCTCAATCAGACGTCCTAGGAGGACAGCCAGATTGGAGTTGATGGCATCAAGAAATGTGAAGCCAATCCTGCTCCTGGAGTTCATCCCAAGTGTAAGCATCTTCACTGGTGCTACTTTCTTACTTGAAATCACCTAGCTGTAGTGTTCTGATCATGGGCATTACCTGCAGGTAGACTCTTCTCGTACTACCATTCCATCCTTAAAATGCAAAGACCAACAAAAGGCAAACTATTTCTGTGGTTAAGACTGTCTGTTGAACCAGGACACTTTGGCCTGCATCTCCTCTCTTCACCCATCCAGAGCTCCTGGGAGGCCCTTTATCTGCAGTATCACTTTACATGTCACACTCAGGTTGGGCTGCGTGTTCCCTTTGCCTTTAGCACCCTTTTCTGACTTCCTCTGATTTCCAGGGTAGGTGTTCTCTCTCCATAGGGTCAACTGCATCCCTGTCTTCTTGGCACAAGGCTCTGCCTGCTTGAACATGTCCTCTACCTTCATGAGCCCAGGGACCCACATCTCTCCATGCCACTGGCCCCACCTCTTCCTCAGCCACCCTTCCACCTGCCTGGTGTTACCTGCAGGTTTTGACAGCAGTCATGCCCACCATTCATGTGCTGGATATAATATTGTCCTGTCAGTCCCCAAAGGTCTTCCCTGTGGACTTACCTTGAGTGACTTCCCAGGGACTGCTCATTTGGAAGAACTTCTATCTCAGTGCTCTCTAAGCCGTGTAGAGCTTGCGCTGTTGATATCATGCTATTGATATTGTTAAGAGAATCTGCGAAGTCACAGAATCACAGAATACTACGAGCTGGAAGGGACCCACAAGGAGTCAACCAACTTGCCAAAATTTCTCCCATCCAATGTCTCTTTTCCCAACAAAAGCTTTAACCTCTCCAAAGAGCATAATTGGATTTGTCTGAAAAGCATGGTTTTCATTTTAAAAAGTCTGAATAATAGTCACAGCTTTTAACTCCACTCAGTTCAGCTCTGCAGCAGCTTTTCCATAATTTTGTCACTACTGGTTTTGTTCTATTGTGTGTAAGTTTTATTTTAAAACTTGTCACACCCTTGTGATTTGAAAGATGCTGTGTCATGTTGGAAGATGTATATGATGGGGTACTCAGTGCCTTCAGGAGACATGAGTCTCAGAGTGGAGTCTCTGCTCTCCTGACATCTGTCCTTAGTGGGCCAGGTGTTGGTCTGATGCTGGTGGAAGCACTCTAGTGTGATGCAGTTATAGTTTACATACAGAATTGGGGAAGTCAGTGCTAGGAATAGCATGGGAATTTTTCTTTTTCCTTTTTTTCAGCCACTTACCCCTCATTAAGTGCTTTCAGACCCAGCCTCAGGCTTGATTTATTTTTGAAAGGCCATTTTTAGCCGCTGTGTCTCAAATTAAAAGAAGAGTCTGCTGAGATTATTTTTAAAGAAGAAACCACACACATGCACACTCTGTCACAGTTTGTTCACTTCTCAATATCCCACAAGATCCTCCCCACTGTGATACAGGGATACTGCTCCACCTATTCTTCCATAACAGCATTGGAGTGGCGGCACTTCTGCCTTTTAGGCTGGAAAGATTATTGCTCTATTAAAATGAACAATAATCTCATAAAATTACCAGAGTCAGGAGCAGCCCATTTCAGAGTAATCTACCTGAACCTCCAAGCTGTTGCAAAGTTTGGTAAAGCAAATTTTTATGTTCAGCAATGGGTGTAGATGAGACCAGAGAAATATGTCTTATCTGTCAGTGTTCAACCAGCCGGGCTTTCTTCCTCGTTCTGATTTGATTCTTGCTGCTCTTAATTTCCCTTCCAGTTGCCCTGATAATATGAGACTTTGAACTAGCACTCTCTCCTCTTGAAAATGTAAGCATTTACTCAGCAGTGATTAGTTAAGGGACCAGACAGAGATGGAGACTGAAGGGGACGGGATATGGAGGGTTTGTGGTTACAGCACAAGGCCCTGAATCAGGAAATGATCAGAAACAACTTCAAGAGATGGGTCCAACCCACAAAGCTCAGTTCTGCATCTGCCTTTGCACTGAGCTCCAACTGCCCTGGAGTTTAGGCTGATTTGATCTGTGGCTCTGGTGTGGAGGTCACCTCTGCTTTCCTTGGACTTCCACAGAAGTTCTTATTACCAACATTACCGAGTGTTCCAGAACACAGAGAGGGTTCAGTGTAGGATTAAGTAATCAAATATCTTCCCAACAGTGAAAGAATTTGGACCCCTGGCTTGCGGTTGTTGTGAGAACTTTCTCAGCTTGTCTCAAGATGTGCTGTGCACACATAGCCTTTGCTTTTCCCTGAGCTGGAAGGCGATGGCCACAAAGCCGATGGCATCCCTCTTCTCTGAGCTCTCCGTCTGCATCAAGCCAGAACTATCTGTGAGGAGCAACAACAAATTCACAGCACCACAAAAGACGTACAGTATCTGATTCCCAGATGGCAATGTTAAAAACAGAAGGCAACGTCTGGGAAAGTACCTGAGGCATACCTGAACAATAGAAATAATAGAGATGTAAGAAGAAGATAGATCCTTTCTTATTTCTGATATATGCATGCCTATGATCACTTAAAAAAAAATAAACAACTTTTTTTGTCAACAGGAAGCAGTCTGTCTGAATAGAAACAGAGTGCTAGAGTGAAGTAGATGAAGTAGGTGAACAATTGGTAGCATGAGCATTATGCCAGGCTTGGTGCTGCTCCTGGTGTCAGTGTTATGTGTCACATGAGCAAGTAAATCCTTGGAATCCCTTGAGATGTATTTGGATACCAGAAAACTGAGTGCACATCTACCTTTCCAGAAAATTAGGGGATTATTAATTTGTAAGGACCAGGGTCCCCTAGCTAATCTGCTTGCACCTTCAGGAACATGAGGCTTGGCATACGTTTCTATGCATAGCTTTATTTTAGGCCCTCCTTGGACAAGTTCTAAAAGGTTAAAAGTGAGGAAGATGTTGTTGCCTTGCCTCACACATTCCAGGAGCTAAACACCCTGCAGAAACCAAAGGCAGCAAATGTTTTCTGAGATACTCGCCCAACCACCAGTGAGATGGAGATACCACCCCACGATCAGCAGGCAGCTTCATGCAGGCATACCACTTCTGTCTCTCTGGTCTTGCCCCACCTGCATTTGTTCCTCCTTTGCCTGATGGCACATCTCCCCCACACAATGGCATGTACAATCTAATCTCTACTGAAAGCTCTGCAGGGCAGGAACTCACACATTCACATCCAGATAGGCTACTCATGCCTTTTTAATTTCGTTGGATCAGAATAACAACAGCAAGGAAATAAAGTAACAGCCAAAGAATCAAATCAGCACAGTGAAATGGGTTGCTTCCTTGTTTTAAAAGTTACATCCACAATACCCCAATGGTAGCAGGAAGTCTTCTAGCTGAAACTGGCAAATCTTCATGTAAGCAGCCCAAAAAGCTCTTAGTCATTAGGAAATGCCTGATGCTGTCCACTGTGGTGATCTTCACTCTTCCTAAAGCCATGTGGACTAGACAATCCCTGTGAAACACCCCAGGGCTCAGAAGTGGCTGGAGAGCCCCTTTGCATCAGCTCAGGATCTGGGAAGAGCAAGCCTGGCGTTGGTGCACTCCCACGCGCATCTGCACCCTGGTCTGGCACCATGCTGATCTCCGCAGCCATCAATCCTCCTGTCATCTGGATGACAGGTCTTGCACAAGCCCAGTGCCATTACTTAAGGCTGTGGCTGTTTACAACTTCCCGCCCAGCGCACACCCGCCATGTGTTAATCAGGATGGTTCATACTCAGTCCTGGAGTAAACAAATGAAACTTCACCAGAAAACATGGGAACCACACCTCTTTATTCCAGGTGTGCATTTTGGCCCACTATCTGTTTCTCCATAGTGATTAGTGACTGGTATTTAAGACAATTTCTTAACAGGAGTTGGGATCGGTGGTTTATCTCCTCATTAGGTTGGTAATATCATTAATTAAGGTTATGTCAACGGACACAATGCCACAGCAGATGGGTGTTATCAGTGGCAACAGCCTTCCAGGGTTTGGGCTTACAGTGTGCCTACTGCGATGCACCATTAGCAACCTGCCCAAGGTGGAGACCTGCCATTTCCCCATGCTGCTGCTGAGAGCCCATCCCACAGTAAATGCAATGGCTCTAGAGATCCCCTCAAAAGTACCTGCTCTCCCACTGATCCCTGTACTACAGCTGATGAACCACTTCAGAGTGGTGAGCAAGGAGCAAATGTAGTGTTTTGGCAGGGGCAGGAGGGCTGTATTCCCTGCTGTGCTCACCTCCCTGTGGCATAGGTTTGGTCCCACCTAATGAAGTCGCTCATTCAGCTGATTGCATTTTGAACTGAGAAAATGAGCATGTTACTGCGACCTGTGGTGGACCCTGTGCCGTGTTGTTAGCTGCAGGCCTGGATACTTACAGCAAGCAGACTAGTGAGGCTAGAAGGAATTGAGTCATCATAATGTTCCCTCTGGATTTAAACAACACACATAATGGAATCCATGAATCTACATATTTTGACACTTTGTAAGTGAAAAGCCAACATCTTTAGCCTGTCCTGCTCACCCAATGCACCTTGCTGTAGTAGAAAAGTGGGAAGACCCTTTAAAAACTTTCTTCTTCCTCCCCTTTTACTCCAGGAACTGTATAGGTAAGTCAAACATGTTCTTGGGTCAAGTCCTGCCCTTTCTGCAGAAATCTCGATATATCTCGAAGACTCAGCACTCTAAATACACGTCAACAGTAGCATGTGCGGGCCAGGAAATATTTTACAAAGCGGTCCTTCAAATGAATGCAGTTTTAGTTGTTTTCCTCGGTTGTTTGAGGTCACTGTTCCCCCACCCTTCTTAATAAAGATGTGATTAATGACTTTTGGCAAAGCTGCTGCCTGAAAGAGCCAATGCTTTAGGAAAAGCAAAACCAGTTTTCAGGTATTTTCTGTAAGGTTTGTCTCAGAAACACACAAATACATTTCAAAGCATTTACAAAACACGCTGACGCCTCCTTCAGCCCATCTCCACCCCCCTGCAGACACATCGTCATTCATAACCTGCATAATTCTATTCCGTCTACCTGGAAGAAAGCTCTCGCTGTGCCTTCATCTGGAAAGGTTCCCCCTCTGCACAGATGCCAGTGCAGAGCAGTTATCGCAGGGCTTCCTGGGGTGCCCATGGTGCAGTAATGGCTTTGTGATTGCTCTCCCCAGACTGAACAGTACCCAAGAGCCCTGAGTAAGGCCCCAAAGTCCCTCTTTAAATAAATCACAGTGGTAGGGGAGAAGAAATGGAAAAAGAATTGACATTGTTTCCTCTGAGAGTGCTGGGCTCATGATTTGAAGCCTATTTATGCAGGCAGGGAGGCACATAGATCCCAGTAATTAAAAGCAAGATGGCAGAAACTGAGTCTCTCACAGCCTGGTCCAGGGTGCTGCAGTGGGGATTTGGGGAAAACGAACTAAGATCAGAGATTTTATGGGAAGGGCAGTACCAAATGTAACAATCTAGCTGTATTACCTCTGCTGAGGACCTATTTCTCCTGGGCAGGCCGTTTCTCACAAGGGTTTGATGTGACTTAGCTTTCCCAGTTGAGTGGTTTAAGTATTCAGATTGATGGGGTTTAATTTTCACCATGAGGGCCTGTGCTTCTTTTGAGGGGGCCACAAAGAGGGCCTCCTACCTGAGGATACAGATAGGGATAGGGACATGAATAGCGATGCTGATGCAGCTGCAGTAGGCCAGCAGTGATGCCTGAAGGTTCATACATGGATTATCAAATCCATATTGTGAATTAGCACTACAGGAATTAGGACCAAATCAGAGGTGTTAACGTCTCAGATCAGGAGGGTGCAAGAACCCTGTGCCAATACCATAAAGACCACATCAGCTCCTTAGACCTCCATGCTGGCCCTTATCCTTCTGGAGCCGAGCTCTGAGGGTGTGAGCCAATCTGCTCAAGGCAGGCATGGCTCAAGGCAAGTCCAGACGTGAGGGCAGCTGCATGGAGAGCTGGGGATGGTTCTGAGGTACCTCACACTGTACCAAGGGGCTGCTTTTGCAAGGCAATAGTTGTGCAGCTTTGCATGGGAAAGGATGAAGCCTGTACCATGACACATGCTGTGTGACACAAGTGTGCAGTGCCTGGTGTTTTTCCACCTGCAGGAACCTGTACTGGGGAGATCCATTTTGGAGGAGCCTACGAAATTTTATAATCAAATAGAAAGGAATGAGGGCTCCAAAATGAGATTGTATTCAAAGCTGAAGCAAATCCTTTAAATCAGGAGGACACTCAGGTTTACAGAAATTCCTATGCTGTGACTCTCTCCTTCATGCTAAAGTTGCTTAAAGCAACACTAAACTCCAGACAAACAGATGTGTCTGAGGGTGCTGGTCACTGAGTTTTTGGAATGGCCTAATCCCAGCAGATAGTGAACTGGGAGCACGAACAATAAGATCCCAATCCATATGCTGAAGCTTCCCCAAAATTACTGTGGGTGGCTCTAATTATAGCCTGTGTCCTACCACCTCCCCTTTCTGCAAGTAGGAAGGAGCTGAGCTTTCTTGTTACTCTAGCGACCTGCCCGTTACCAGGTTGAGATTGCTCATGGGATAAGGGCTTTCCATTTGTTTGTAGTACTGATGTCCTATTTGGCAACACGTGCTTCATTCCTTCAACCCTACAAAGGGAAGAGCCCCAAGCAAAGCAGGTTTGCAGCTGGCTTAGCAACAAGGCTGCTCTGCATTCCTGTAAATTTCCAGGTTCAAGTGCAATTTGCTTCTCTTTGTTGCCAAGCCAAATGGACATCTAGCCCCCCTCATCCCACTGCTGTGACTTTGGAAAGGCTGAGAGGACCTGAGACAAGCAGTGTCTGAAGGCAGGCACAGGGCTGCAGTTAGGCAAGTGGTTCAAGGGTGCAGATGAAGGCAACACAGAGCTGAACCATTTGCCCACCTCCAGGCTTCCAAAGCAAAAGGAAGACTTGCCCTTAAAGTCTGAGGTGAAGAGGTACAGGTATAGATCCAAGTCCCCAAGGCTAGTCTGATTTATTTGGCAGATAGCCAATACTTTCAATCTTGAATATGATGACTCTTTTCTTTTCAACATGTGGCTCATTCTCAGGTTCCCATTACTTTATTCCATATGGGGTTGGTGTTTCTTCATTGTTTTTCCCTGTGCATGATTGACATGAGCAGGAAGGAAATGTGGAAACTATAGAAACTGTTCTCCATGCTGAGAGAAGCTGCCTCATATTCTTCTGAAACTGACCCCATTGTTCACTGCTGAGCCTTCAGGCACGTTCTCTGCCATGCACTGCATGGACCAAAACATCCTTACCCAGTTCAGGCAATAGTCACCAAGCAAGCATAAAGGGCTTGCCCCATTCCCACTGGAGTCTGCAGGAGTTTCACCCTTGATTTGATTGGGGGAGGAATCAGGCCCCCAGTTAGACTATATAAATAGAAGGATTTGATTTCAGGCAGATGGATATCAAGTCCTGATTTTCCCCCCTGATTTCATTAGTGAGGTGATTTGTGTTACAAGGAAAACTTGTTCTGAAGCTGTCATTATTTACCTGAAACACATCTGTGCTTTGAAGTAGGCTCTGGAAACACAAGCAGAATGAAATTGCCCATAAAGCAGAGGTGGAGTGCCTTTTTCTGAGGTTTGAGACTGTCGGGTTCCCTCCACACTGGAATGCAAAATTAATGCCCTAAATTTAAACACTCACTAGGCTTTTTTTTTTTTTTTTTTTTTTGGAAAAGACATAAAACGATGCAAAACGNGTGACTTGAGAATGAATTCAGTCGTAAAAAGAAATGCAACTGACACGTTTGGCATGCAAAACAGCCATTGTTTTTGCCAGGGGCTTTCACTTGCACGTGTGTATGTGTTTGTCTGTAAAACATCTCAAGGGCCTTCATGGGAGGCCAATGGTGGAAACGTTGGCGTTATCTGCCCAGAAGAAGTCACTATCCACTTGTGGTCCTGAGTCCCCTTATGGATCATCAGTGTCCTGCCCAGAAGGATTAACTCAGCTGTATCCAGTTACAAAAACTTAAAATCATACAAGATCACTGTAGTTGCAAACCATTAGAAGAAATAATTCAACAACTAAATTTTTGGGCTGGCAACTTGTGTGAGCTCAGACACAGTGTGCAGCTTTGTGCGTGCACCTTTTCTTCGCTGCCGTGCTTTCTTCCCTAATGAATGGTGTGATAAAAGTAGCAGCAGCAGCTTAGGGCAGAGAGCCTAAAAAAAGGTGTTTGTTTCCATTACAGTGCTTAGCTCATTGTTCCTGCTACTCGTCCTGTTGACTGCCTGCTCAGGAAGGCCGTGTTCTCAGCAACCAGGAGCTCCTGCCTGCTACCTGCTGCTCTGTCACCAGGTTCCTAAATTCACACCTTTTATCTCCAGTGTTCTCTTCTCCCTCTTTGCTGAAAGAGGTAGTTTTTTACTTCTCTCGAAGGGATATAGTGGGAACTTTTAAAGCCTTTGAAAGCTGCTTAGAGTTCCTCAGATGGCAACAGCGAAATGCACACTGGTACAATTATCAGGAGATAGAGGGATGCTGACTTACCAGCTCTCATGAATCTGGCTTTCTCCCTACATCTTCTGGCCACTGGAGAGTTAACCAAAATTCCCTTGTGTGCTGTACTTGAATGAAAATGCTAGCAAGCTCTGATATAATAATATTTATATCTGAATCATTTCGGACAGTCTTGAGATGAATGTGATCTCACAGAGACAGAGGTTTGCTTTCCGCTTCACTATTTTTCCCTGATGCTGCTCTTTTTTCCCAGAGAAGAGACATACAGGAGCAAACCCCTCTGGGCTCTGGGTTCTGCAAGCTATCCAGGCAAGGTCCTTGCCTACCTCTCCTGTCTCCTGTGGCTGGGGGCATGAGCTCCTATGAAGGGCAAGAGATATGAATCTCCATGCTCAAATTTTGTCCTGTGTGCCTTCCTGAGAACAAAATTGGAATTACACATCCCAGTTCTGTTGGAGTTTTATTGTTATTGGGGTTTTTTGGTGGATTTTTAATTTTTAATTTTTTAATTTTAATTTTTTAATTTTTTTTTTTATTTTGCCCACCAGATCTGGAACTGAAACCATCAATTCATTTCACTGACAATCTCATTCTCAACTCAAGTCAGCAATAGCTACCTCAGCTAGCACCAGGTTTCAACCCACTGAACCAGCTGTCCCAGCTCCTGTGGGAATGAAGATTTGTGTGTTGCAAGGTGAGAGAGGGTTCTTAAATCAGAAAACCATGTGAGAAATTTTCCTAGACACTTGCTACATATTTTTATGTCCTTCTTGGAGACACATTAATTAAACCTGCTGAGATGGAACTGGGGAAGGGTGAAAGTGGGAAACATAGGGAAGGTCCACCTGCAGAGGAGGTTTCCCATCCTAGGGCACATCGGCTGATTAGCAAATTATTCCCATAGTCTCCAATTATGTGAATTTGAGATCTAGTTTCCAGATCATGGGTCCATGATATTATCCATTCCATAACCCTATGCCACATTGGCTGTGCTGAGAACATTGGAACAGGATGGGGATCACAGGATGATGGCCATGGGAAGCAGCTCTGATGTGTGTTGATCTTGCTGTGCTGCGTCAGATAGGGGTGGGGTTGCCTCAAGCTCCAGAAACCCTTATCTATACTGTGATACTGTGATACCTCCAGGGATGGCGACTCCACCACCTCCCTGGGCAGACCATTCCACTGAGAGATCACTCTCTCTATGAAAAAACTCTTCGTAACATCCAGTCTAAAATTTTAATGGATCTTCCTTTTCTTTTCACAAGGATCTCCCCTCTGTTAATTTTTTCAGTTTCGAGCAAAATTTTTTCTGTCCCAGATTCAAAATGAAAATCTCTTGGCATAAGGAATCATGACACTTTTCTCTAAAAGCACTAAATCTAGATGGATTCTGTATAAGTCACAATATCAGAGACAACCATGATTTTACTTATCTCTTCCTTTCAGAGAAGAGCTGAAGGGGAGCTGTTCAAGTTGTCTTTGTCTACTCCATGCTAGAGATCCCCTAGGTTTGAGTAAAAAGCAAGCATTTAGGTCTGTCTATACAGAAGAACAACCCAAAGTTCATTCACAAATTCTCCACACCATTTATAAGCAGCTGCATGGTCAGCACTGGCCTCAGGCAACTTCCAGCACCTTTACAAGGACAGTAAAAAACCAAGTGTATCAGCTAGGACTAAGCAAGGCTGGGTGCAAAGCAAGGGGAGATCACAGTTTGCTTTGTCCAGATGGAAGGAGGGCTCCATTTCATCTTCCCACAGTCCCCATGGTTTCATGGTCTAAGTGGCTGTTTTGGAATAGCCTTCCCAACCCATCTGAACCTCAGGAACAGTAGTTTAAATGTTACCCACTGCACCATCTCCAGGCTTAGGACAATGCCAAATCCATTGCTGCTAAAAGGCCCCTGTGTTACTGGCACACAGATTTGTCACCAAAATCAATCCCCCTGTGTTCCCTTAGCCTGAACACACATTTATGGCTGGCTTCAGCCAGGAGATATCTGGCACATGGTTAAAGTTGGGTGCCTGCTCCAGCTCCCAGTCAAGAAAGAGAGATTCGTCATGTGAACCATGGTGCTACTCAGTTAAAACAACTCAAAATAAAAGCACCATCTACTAACAGTGAGAGGGATTTTTTTGGTATAATTTACTTGGCAAATAATCCTGCTCTTTAGATACATTTCAGAAAATCATGACCTATTTCTGGATGACTTATCACACCCACGTGTGGCAAAATTCCTCTAATAAATCAGTTGTGGTGAATGATTTCAATGTTTATATTATCATTGTTGTTATTATTATTATTACCTGCTTTAACCACCTTAAATGTTCTGAGACAAGATGAAAGTACTGAAACTTCTAATGCCTCCCTGCAGAGTCACTATTGTAGGTGTGAAAAAGAGCAGTATGGATCAGTTTTTAGTAAAACCCATGGTTTATGTAAAGTGTCTGATTCAAAACCTATTTTCTATGTAGCCTTTTCTTGTGGACTGAAATAGTAGGTTACATTCAAACTAGACTTTGAGCTCAGTGAAAAGGAAACACTGATGAAAATCACGACTCAAACACCCTTGCATCATACAATTCTATTTGTTTTATTGGTGAGGTACAACCTAGGCTCCATTCCACAGCTGCACGAGGAAACTCAGCCTAGGGCAGAAGGCTTAGGCAGTGACAGGACAGCAGTCAAACACAAGAGGTGGAATTTGGTCCAGACCAAAGTCCATGGGGACTTTGGCATCAACTTTCGCAGGCCCATATTTCACCTTAATGACCACTTCAAGGGTAACTCTGCAGAAAGGAATATCTTTCTGTTCTTAAAACAGGCATCTATTGCAGAGTTCAAATTCTCCCAAGGACAGCCCCTCTTTCATCTTTTCATCCAGCCCAGGTGCTGGGCAAAAGCCACGTCCCACTTTTCTGCACATGGATGGTGGAGTTCCCCTGTCTTCAAACATCCAGGAAGAATTCATGGTGTCTTTCCTGGCTGCCCCAAGGGTTTGTGTATCATTTGCATGACTTTTGGGTCTTGATATCTCTGCAGCAATTGCAGCTTCTGGAAAACATTTCAAACATTCCTGCCTGGGAGGCTTTCAGTTAACAGGTCACCATCAGCTGGGGGAAATGAAGCTACAAGGCAAACTCTACGTGCAGTGAGTGTGCACACATGCTTGTGCCCACAGAGCTATGGTGGGACAAGCAGAGATCTCTGCAGAAATCACAGTTCCCCTCACATTTGTATGATCTCTGAGTAGCTTCCCACTAAGAAGTGGGGGGAAAAAAATTGTAGGTGTCGAGGAAGTGCTGACATGGATTTATTCTAAAATTCCTTGCAGCAGAAAAGGGACAAGGTTCTTTGTTGAGTGCTGGACACATTGATTTTTGTCTGGCTCTGCTCCTCATGTGAGCAATGTCAGAGTCCTGAAGGTGCTCAGTTCAAGGGAAGGCTTTTGCCACTCTGTGCTGTTGCAGCAGTGATGGTGAGATATTGCCTCTTAGGAGAAAGGATCCTGGCACTGAGCAGTCACAGCAAAAAGATGCCTCTCTAAGGAAGATGAAGCCAACACCTGAGAAGCTACGCAATGGTCATAAAAGATGCTCAGCCTGCAATACCTGATGAAATATGGGTCAGTGTAATTGTTTCTTATGCTGCTGAAGTATATAAAAAAGGAACAGAGAGACTCTAACTATTGTATTATCACTGCACCCTTCAGTGGTTACAGCTAACGGCTTATTTTTATTTTCACGCTGACAGCACCAGGCATGTTGATTTATTTTCTGTGCTGCCTTAAATATCAGAGGAGACATGCATATCCTAGAATCTGAGGCGTGGGATACACCAGATGAGCAGAATGCATGCTTAACCAAAGCCTTTGCTTGCTTCACTTCGGCGTACCTGGGTGGTTGTGAAGTGAAGCTCTTCAGAGCATCTGTGAGCCTGCACCACCAAGGGTCTTTGCATGTGGCAACAGTGATTTGCTGCTGTGGCTCGAATAAGCCACAATTGCACTGATCATTTCCTACTCCCCTGTCTTCAACTCTTTTGTTGTGCTCCTAACAAATATTGCTCCCAATTAAGAAAAGTGTGTGATTAGCGGATTTAGACAGAAGATTGGTTTTGTATTATATGCCTTCTGGCTCTGAAGCTATGTGAAGGGCATGTTTTTCAAGCTTTCTCCTCAACCACAAGATTTAGAACTTACTTTTTTCCTTTTCTTTGTTGTTAAAGAAAGCTGAGATTCTCATGTAATCACCTACCTTCAGCATCTGGAACTTAAAATACAGGACCAAATATGGCTTGAAGTGGAAACAATGAATGATCATCTTTTCTCACATGAGTAGTCCCTTTGAAGGCTGTGTCTATACTCATGAGCCAAGTTACATGTATATGTGAGAGCTTGCAGAAACAGAATACAAGCAAAGTATAAAACTTAACTTACCCTAGAAATGCAAACCTCCTGTAAACTTTTTGTTTCGTAGCTGGGGGAAGTACCCTTTTTCCTAAACTAAACATACTTCTAATCTTTTTTTCCTTTCCTTTGTAAAAATACCTGCTTTGATACAGAAGTCTTGTAAGCCTTACTTTTAAAGCCTTTCACTGAGTGTTTCAGTAAATATTAAGTAAGCTTAAAGCAATAACAGAAGTTTATGACTTTTTAAAAGAGCTTGTTCCTTTCCCTCCCACATTATGTTGTTTTTTTAAAAGAAAAAAGTCACAAAACCTACATCTTGATCTGCTCCAGTCTGAAGGTTTCTATTTATAGTTTTTGGTTATGAATGTTTTTTCCTATGAAAAGGTCAGACCTTGCACATATACAATGGTGGAAAGCCCTGCTTATTAAAAAGCAGGCAGATGGATTTGTTAAAAAGAAGTAATTTCATAATGCAGCTGCTGTGAAAGGCTGCTTTAGCAGAAACATCCTCATGCTGCTTTATGAGAAAAACAGGTAAAGAAGTTCTGTTTTGCAGCTAAGTAATTTTTCCTTTCCAAGCCTTCATCCTCATATATATGACATATTCTTTACCTCTATTTACATGCTTTGTCCTACACCCACCCATCCTCCCACATACACACACACACACACACACACACACTCTCACACTCCCTCGACCCATTTTTCCCACCCCTGCTGCCCTGGAAAGGCTGGAGGAAGTAATCATGCACCATTTCAGTGTATCCTGCATGACCAGTCACCATGGGACTGCTACCCAGGGCTCACTCAACATCAGACACATTCAGCTCCTCCTGCCCAAAGCAGATGGTGAGTACCCTTGGTCAGCTTTGGAATCTCAGAGCAGCCTGAGAGGTGTGTCCTGCCCCTGAAGCTGGGATCTGCAGGCCAGGACCACATCTGGCCAAGGCAGATCCTGCTCAGGATTACTTGGGAAGAGTCAGTGTTGACTAGGAGTTGTCCTTCAGGGGCACCCAGAGGAACTGCACTGCCCATCACAGCGCATTGCTTCAGAGCATGGGATTGCCCAGAGTTTCAGACCTTGACAACAAGGTGACAGCAACCTGCTGCCATCCACATGATGACAACCAGCAGACACCCCTCTCATTTGATGATGGAAGAAAAGGAGAGGTCTTGGCTGCCTTGTTCTAGCCCTGAGTAAGGAGCTTTGATTAGCTGAAGGAAAACCACTTCATCCCAAAAGCTTTTCTCTCCCTCCTTCCTCTCTGAAGTATCCTAAGCACTCCACACACCTGCAGAACCCTGGGGTGATGGAAACAGCACACGTAGCCTCACATTTCCTAAAAATGTGTGTTGTTAAGGAAGACCTCTCTGGTGTTTTATGAAATCATTTGCAAAATCTTCAACTCCCTTAAATTAAACTTTGAAAATATCCACTTCTTTCTAATTCCTTGCTACCTTTTCCAAAAATGCCCCCCAAGCTCTGACTAGTCTCTTCTGCTTTGAAGGAGCAGCCTGTGCAGAAGGGGATGAGGTCAATTCTGAGTGCATAAGGTGTCCTCCAGACTCCAAGGGCACCTGCTTGTCAGGGTTTAATTTCCAGGAGAACACTGTGATATGTTTGCTCTGAAGGACTTTGGCTTCACCAGATCCTGCCCAGCAGCATCCCCAGGGTTTTAAATTCAGGGGCCCACCTGTGCAGGAAATAATTTGCCTTATTAGTGATTCCACCACTGCTGCTCTCCATCACGTCACTCCTGTGAGGAAAAATGAGGATGGATTCACTGAAAAATCTCTGTTATCTCCAGAATGGTCTTGACCCAGCACCTCTGGGCTTATTAATCAGATTCTTCTGCTACCATGAAATAATGTTCTGGGTGCCTCCTCCACAGTACCTTCCCATGGGGTGCCAGCCCTGCTCCCATCTCACTAGCTCCATGCGAGGTCACAGCAGTGGGAGAGTGGCCAGGGCTTCCCCCACAGGCAGAGCCAGCTCCAGAGGGGTAATAGGTCTGATCAGTCCCAGTCAAGATATTGATGGGGAGATGTGGCAGCTTCCACTTACCTGCAGTGCAATACTAATGTCAGCAGATTCCCATCTGCCAGTTTGCCACCTGCTTGCACCAACAAAGTGAAAACACAAATCTGCGGCAGCAATAACTCATGGGATTTAGAGCTTAACTGGTATGTGGATATTTTGCCCCAGGTTAATTTCACACATTTTGAAATATAATCCAGGCTCTGATGTGATCTCATAGCAATCATCAGTACAGCTGGAAGAATGGCACTGGAGCTGGGCAGAATATGCACAAGGAAAGTAGATCTAGTCCAAGAGTCAAAGTGAGTTTGGAATGTTAAACTAGGGAAAAAAACATTGGCCTTCATGATAGACCATGTAGGTGTAGTGTTTATTTCTTTATCTGCAGTGAAATCAATAAAAAGGTCTAGTAAGGCAAGAGTGAAAAAGCAAGAAGAAACAGTCTTTCTGGGTGGCTTGCTGTACCATTCTCTTGATTGTTTCAGAGATGAGCTTCTGATAGTGATTCAACCTAGTGCAACCTGGCTTTAGCTCACCTCACATATTCTGTCATACTCCCGGCTCTCAGGCTTCTGCAGAAGCATTAATTACTATTGCCTTTGGAAAAGAGAGTATATAATTGCACCACAGGGCCTGATGCATGTGCAAGGGGATAAACCACCACTCCTCTAAGCTGCAATATCTGTACGTGCACTGAGCATCCAGTTTCTCTGGCAAGAGAAAGCATGTTACAGATTCGTAAAGTGCTGCACACTTTAGTCAATATGGCCATTATAACTAATATTACAGTTATGGAGGCAGATGTGAAAGTGTTTGTATCCTTTATGGTAACAATATTAATCCAAGAGGAAATGAACTTGTGATCAACCTGTTGGCAAGCAAGACTGAGATTGTCAAGGTTTCCCCCTCTGCAGCATCACATAGGAGGTAGCTGTGCATTCCAGTTCTGCTGTGCCTGGCAAGCAGGGGCCCAAACTCTCTCTTTTTCTGAGCATATCCAGGACTTGATCCTCACCTGATGTGCCTCAGCAATCATCCACGTTACTCTGACTTGCTATACTCAGAACTCTCTAAGAGTTCAAATGATGTGACACACTGAGGTGCTGGGGAAAAGCACCCATGCTGTTTGCAGGAAGGATTATGCTCTAGCTAGTCTGGGAGAGGCCATGAGAGGTGTGCAGTGCCATACACCTGCCTGCCCACCTGTGAGTCTGCAAACCAGGGGAAAGTGAAATAGCTCTGCCCACACCGCTGTCATCGCAGGGGGCTGGGGAGCGGTGAGGGTTTAGTAATACCGAGAACAAAGAAGTCTGCCTTAGTCAGATATTTTTAATGATCTCTCCCCACACAGGGCAGGAAGTGAAACTGAGGTCCCAGTCAAACCCCTCACCCGCGCTCCCCCTCAGCAGGTCCCACTGTGCCGGTGCGTGGCAGCGGGTGAGACATTGTGCTTTCAGTCAGCATGGATGGGATGCTGTGACCTGGGCCCCACACTGACATCCACAACCCTCCTGGCCTCATGCAGCCCCATCCACCCCCACACCACCCATGATGCCCACAATGGGATGCCAAGGCAGGGCTGTGCTGTGGTAGAAGGATTGAGGCTAGATTTTTTACCTGCTGTCGTATAATCTAGGATGATCTCTTCCTCACCCTGTTACCTGCCCAAATAGAACCTGCAGGGACTGGAAAAGCCCCCAGTGACCACATATCCCAATCCTCAAGGGACTGTGTGGACAAGCTGGTCCCTGGCAATTGCTCCTTTGGAATCTGTCGCAACAATGATTTTATTGCTGCCATACTGAAGTCTGTCCCTCCTTTGGTGTTCTGAACATCAACTGAATAGCATGTGGTTGGCAGATTAGAGGGGCTCCATCTGACCCCTGTGCAAATGCAGCCCTTTGTGAAGCAGAATGCAGGTGCTGTGTGATATTGCACAGCAAGAACACTGAGAGACTCAAGGCAGACACTGAAAGGAAAGGAGGGTGGAAAGCAGGAAACATTTGCTGCCTGCCGTGGCTCCCAGGTGGCAGAGCAGTCCCAGTGCTTGAACTTTTACCAGCAGAGCTGCAGATCAGCAGTCTCCTTGGGAAACAAACTCTGGGGCAGAGCACAGACTTGGTCCAGCTCCGTTTTATGATTCAGCTTCAGTTGCTGAAGGGGGGGAGTGTCCCAAAACTGGCATAAAGAGGTGATCGCTAGGTCACCTTGGGGGATCTGAAGGAGAGGTTCCTGACGGGAACCTATGAGTAGTGACATCCTACCATAGCAAAACCCAGCTTGCAGGATCTAGATGAGGCAAAGAGACAGACTTGAAGTTGCTCCTGCTTTGAGTTGCTGTGAGTGAAGACTGTGGGGCAGATCCTGACCTCGGACTTCCAGGAAGATCCTTGAAAATTGAAATCACTTGAACGTAAGTGGGCTGAGGAGGACATTACATTGTAAACTCTTCACCAGATGCCTCTTGATAACTGTTCCCATGGCATTTATAGGAAGGGAACGTCTTCACTTCCCGTCCCTGTTCTGGACCCTTAGACGTTACCTTTCTTCTCCCAGGTGAGACCCTGAGGGATATCACACTCCCGATGGCTTCAGGAAACCACAGCAAACTGTAGAGTGCTACTGTGTCTAGGCAGCTTTGGGTGATCAGAGTACATTTCAGCTCTGTACAAAGCAGCTGGGCAGAAAATACGGCTGGCAAGCAAATTAGGACCTTGGGTCCACTCCCTCTAACAAGGACAGCTCAAGGGAAGTGACCGAACAGCGGCATGGTCCTCTCCTCCTGTTAGCCTCGTCTGCAGGGCTTGGTCAAAGGTCTTTTTATTACTGTTCTCTTCTCCAATTAAAACATCCTACAGATTGTGGTTGGCAGACTCTCAACGGCATACAGAACTAAAGCCTGTTAACAGGATACAATCAGCTAGGTTCAGGGCTTGAAGTAAGCCAGAGGGGTAGGGAGAGTTTGCCAACTGCAGAGTGCCAAGTCCTATGGTCTGCCCATTTTAATTCTGGCTGTTAATTGCTTTCTAGAAGCACCCACGGGTCCCAAGTGACAATCAGAAGTGAGCAGCCAAAAATGCACATGCCCAGAGCAATGGGAAGCTCAACTTCAGAGAGCTGTGTGGCCCCCTTGCACCCGGCGTGTTCCCATGGACCAAAGGGCAGCAGGGACAGAGTGGTGGCCTGTGCCAAAGTATTTCTGTCAAACTACCACAGTGGCCTTGAGGACACAGCACTCTCCTGCCAGCTCAGTGTTGCTCAGTGTTACCTAAGGCCCACTGGGCATTTCACACATCCTGATGGGATTGCTTGGGCTGACTGGGAATTCAGTCCTTGCAGGACTCTTTGAGATACGTCAGCTATTTTCCGATGATCACCACATCCCTCATGTCTGCAGAGAGTGGTGCTTTGCAGAAGGATTTCCACCAGCAGCGAAGCAACCAAGTGGCATTTCTCTGGGGTGCAAAGGACGAATAAGACAAACAAAAGATGTAGTTGCCTCATACACTAAGAAACAGCATCTGAAGTGATGGAAAGAAATCTGTGTCTGAGTCCCCACATGACAATTAAAGCCTAATAATATCCAGAAAAGAGATATCGTAGGACCCCTATGGAAGGGGAGAGGGAAAGGGGTCACAGCTCGATTCCCACATTGCTTGGTTTATAGGGAAAGCATCTAGAATAGGGTCTGTGGAACCCTCTGTCAGGTCCTGGGCAGGACCATGACCCCTTTGCTAAATGCAGTCCTGTCTATGGAGATGGAGGTGAACTGCAACATTCAGCTGTAATATTATGAGCATTGCTATGGGAGAATGAGAGATGAGGTGAGCAGGGATGCTTTGCTAAACTCTTCAGTCCTGATAGATCAGTACAGGCTTGAAACAATGCAAGAGATGGACAGCAAAAGAAACAATCAGATTGGAAACAAGAAGTGACCAGTCTGATTTCTTCACGCAAACTGAAAGAAATACAAGGTGTGAACCAGCCCCTGATGAAAATAACAAGTGATTCACACCAGGTTGGAGGCTGTAAGATCCAACAATTTTCTTTCCAGCTAAGCTGTAATGGCAAGTGAGTTTGATTTTTATAACTCATTCACTTTCAATGACCTATGACTGTCATTAATGAGTGAGCTAAGGACACAATTTTTAGACAGGAAAGTTTTATGTTGACAAGGGGGTCTTTGTAATTACTTGCTCTTGTTTGTTTTGGTTTTCTTTTCATTTCCAAACATATACATTTCCCTTATTATTTCTGACACCTGTCAGCAAAAAGCACAGCTTTGTGGATCTCCTGCCATTCCCGACCAATGTGCAGGGAAAAGGCTCTGCATGCTGTGTGGGAACTCTGCCAGCAATTCCAAAGGACAAGAAGGGAAACAGATAGTGCAAATAAATCATAATGCAAATAAATCCTAACACAATGTAAGACTATAGGGACTCATGGCCTGAATGTAATCTAGACCAACAAGAATCAAAGGTTAATGCAGGTGTCACTTGAAAGGTAATTTTCTATTGATTTGCAAGTAGGTCCCTGACCTACTGACCCTCATGATACAGGAAACGGGAGATCCCCTGGAGCAACATATGTGCAAGCAAATGTGTTATTTACTTTGGTAGTCCCTCTAGTATTTATAGGCCCAGGCAGGACCAACAGAGATAACCTAAGGAATGTGGTAGCCCTTGTAAAAATTTCTGTCTCACGCCTAAATATTTGGGCAGCAAAACAGCAACCTTGATCATAATTTGACAGAAGAAAACCACAAGGGCGCTGCCCAATTTCTACATCCTCTTACAGGCAATAAAAATCACCCATAAATAATTTTCATGCAATGCCTGAGGAGCTCCTTGTGAGGGTCGGCTCGAGACTTGCTGGACATGATTCATGTTGTAC
Source organism: Pitta sordida (assembly GCA_013390025.1). Taxonomy (NCBI): domain Eukaryota; kingdom Metazoa; phylum Chordata; class Aves; order Passeriformes; family Pittidae; genus Pitta; species Pitta sordida. The sequence goes on from WEKX01017099.1 coordinate 1,067,069, forward strand.
AGAGGCGTAAATCCATACACTTCTGCAGAGCTATTCCCAGGGTGCACAGCAGGAAGGGCTGGATGGACTAGACTCAGGAGCATTCAGCAGCATTGTGTTGCTGGTAGGGGCTACAATTTGGGCTGGTCTGGTGAAGCACCTCCAGAGGCTCAACTCTGAGCACCGGTCCCTGGCTTATACAGGTTCCTGAGTTTGGAGCCAGGAAGAAACAGCAAATCTTCTGTGGCTTAGCCACAGATTGGAAACTGTGCAGTTGGAAATTTTCCTCCTGTTTTTTCAGTAGGAAATCGGGGATTTTAAAAAATTTTTTTAATGAAAACCTGAAAACCTCAAGAGGCTTAGCACAGAGAGATGACTGCAGTGCACTCCCTGAGGAGTTTAACTACATCTTGCTCTCCCTCTGCTTGAGCTGCCATGATTCACGGCTGATGGGAGAGAAGATAGAGTGTGCAAGGAGTTCACCTCCTTCCCAGGAAGCACAAAAGGGCGTAGGGCTTCTAACCTGAGAGTTGACAGCAGATTTCCCAACTCAGAGAGAGTTACATTTACAAATAAAAAGTGAATGTTTTCAGTGGCTCAAAGGATAAGGAGGAAAATGGTAGAGAAACATGAAGTACATAATTTTTTACCATATGCAGCAGAAATGCCAGTCACCTACACATCCTAAGCTCATCTCTCTTTTGTCCTGGCAATTAAGCATGACAGTCTACCACACTTCTGAGAGTTGTGTTCAGCAGCCCTTCTGCTCCCATCTCTGGTGATCCAATACTGTCCTGGGTACTCTGTGTGTTTGTTCAGTCTGTCTACTTCCCATGAAAAGGAAAGGGAACTGGATCTGAAGCTGTAGAAGGTAAATGACAAAGGAGATGGGGCTTCACCTCCACAGGGTTTTATAGCAGCTGGGAGGCACCAAAGCTTGCAGAGGTGTTACTATCATTCCCCAGCTCCTCTGGGTATTGCTGAGAGCAAGGCTTAGGGGTGGGGATGCTGCAGAGCCTCCATGGCCTACTGGGACATGTCTGGATCAGGGCTCAATGGGTCTGCCAGCTCCAGGGGAATCCAATTCTCATCCTGCCATAGAAAAACTCCCAGATGTTTCTTTTCAGCTCCACTCCCCACACCCTATCCCAGTCCAGTTCTCATTCCTTGTTCCTCCCCTTTTCCTTCCCACTCCCTGGACCTCAATTTCCCTGCCAAGTCGAGTCTCCTCCAGCAGGCTGCTGGCTGTTATCTTCTGCCCCACACGGCCTTCTGCCAGTGATGTATCCAGACTGCCTCAAAATTTGGGCCACAGAACCTGGCAGCCGCACCTTGATCCTAAGTTTAAGGGATTCTATCACAGCCTGGAGACCCAGCCCAGGTGTGACTCAGGCTGCTCACTGTCTGCCATGGCTTCCAGTTGGGCAGGGCATTATATATCCTGTGTTCTGGGCTGGCTTCCCAAGAGACTCTATTTCACACAAGGATATCAATGATGGTCTTGACAAGTTCTGGTGATGGTTACATCTTCAATCCAATCAGGCATTTCCCCACCTTCTGGGAAAGCCAAATGCAGCAAACTGGTGTTCCTGACTCCCCCTTGTAATGCACTGCTTGGCTCCAACCACCACACACACCTCTGCTCCATGGAGCGGGTATTCATTTGATCTTGTTCTTGGTAGAAACCAGGCCACAGCTGCGACACCTTCACGCTCACTTGCATGGCAATGGTGTCATTCCAAAGATGCCAACCCATGTCTGTGATGTTGGAAGAAGTTAATGCACCCAGGGTACATCTGGCTCTCCATGGGAGCAGGAGGGACAAGCATTCAGTGGCTGTGTGATGTGACCCAGCAAACTGTTTCTGGTGCATTTGCCTCCTAGACAAGGATGTGGGTTATGGAGTAACCCACCTGCCAGCCACTGCTGCCTGCTGGCACAAGAACCAGCTCTAAACAGCCTGTGAGCCACAGGCAGGCCACAAGCCAAAAATTGCCCAGCCCTGGAGGTGTTATCCCATCTGCAATCCTGAAATGCTACAGCAGTAGATCTGGGGAGCCAGGTGACCTGTAAGGAAGCTGTTGTAGAAATGCTCTGGTCCTCTTCCCTGGACGTGTTCCTCCTGGTACAGGAAGGAATGTTTTCTCCTTGTACAATGGCTGTTATGACTTGTTCATTTCTCTGATCTGTAGGTCGTGAGAGAAACTGCTCAGTCTTTGGTCATTCTAGAGTCCCCTGGGACAGATAAGGGGTGAAAAAAGGAAGATGAGACCCCTGCATGAGGCTGAGTCAGCATCCACCAAGGACCACAGCCAGGTTGTACTGCTGTGTGCATCCCTGTGGCAGGATTACCCTACACAATAAGCAAATTTAAACAGAGCTGTCACCACAAGTGAGGTTTTTGGCTCTGGTGCCCACAGTTGGTCAGTGCCACATCACAAACTGGCACAGCTGAAGCTGATGATTGAAAGTGCAAAAATACATTGTCAAGGCAGTGCCTATTCCCACGAGCAAACTTGCAGACCTGCTACAACTGGATTCTGTTCAACTCTGCAGGGGGAACTATTGACTTCTCTCAAAATGTGGCCTCCAACTATATTCACAGGGATGGTGTTCACAGCCTTCCTTCTGTAATGCTGTCACCTTTTCACTGATACAGTGGGCACTTGTGTCAGCTCCTCTGTAAAGGACAAATGAAGTTTCAAATGCAAAACCAGGGCATCTTTTAATAGGCCAGGACAGCAGCAGATGGATAAAGTAGGAGAAAATTCACAACATAGTCTTCCCCGTGATAAATCCTTAAAAAATATTAGCTTGCAGCCTTTGACCCCTTTTACTTGCACAAACCCAGGTTGCAAAGCAGAGATGTGCTGCTGGCTGGTGTTAGAGGTTGGTGGCTGCTCCTCCATACACAAACTCCCCCAGATGCTGGCGAGGAATGGAGTGGCAGTTGGTTATTATTTTTAGTCCCCCATTCCCGTCGTCTGAGATCAGATGCACATTCCCAGATGCTCATTCCACAAATGTCGAGATCCCTCCTGCCCTCGCCATGTGGATGCACAGAGCTGGCAGGCGCGGTGCAGTGTTGGGGGTAACAGCAGGGGCTGGAAATTCAGCTCCCCCCTTCCCATAAGCCCACACATACAAGTGCACGTTCACACCACTGCTTCACTCAGGAAGCTTCCAGTGAAAAAAGGCTTTCTAGGAAACTTGAATAAATGAGCAAGAGGAAGTCAAATTGAATCAATCCATCAGGGCATGCATGCTGATGAACAGCCTGCCTCCCCTGAGGTAACAGACTTGCCGGGAAGGTGAAAGGCCATGTGTCAAGGGGGGAAACCATGCAGAGACAGGGAGAACACGAGGCAGGGACTGCCCATGAGAAGAATATGGTGTTAAAAGGATAGTGGAGGAGAGCAGGAGCTGGACAAAGGCAATGTGGGTGTGCCAAACAACTGTGGTCCCTCTGCCAAGCACTGCTGGGTTAAGTGCCACTCCCATCCCTCCAAGGAGAAGGTGGTCCAGGAGGGTGCAGAGAAGGAAAAGAGAAAAACTAGCTTCAGAAGAAGAGAAGTAAAACAAGTGAAGAACAGTGAGTGCATTCTCAGTTCTATTCCAACCTCTGCAGAAGCTAGAGGGGGATTTTGTCATGTCTGAAGCGTGAGGAACAAACTAGGCATAGGTAGAGCATCCACAAGACATACACAGTCAGTCTAACACTGTGGAAACATGTGTGAGCTCTCTTATTCATGCCCATGCAGCTCTGAAGGGGCTGCCTGACATCCAAAATGTAAAATGAAAGTCTGAAGCCCTCACCTTCTAACCAGGCAACATTTCTGAGTAGGGAAAAGAGATGCCCATGATAGCCCTGGTCTAGGGAAGTCCTGCTTGGAGGTGATATGCTATGGGAGTGGAATGATGTCAGGTCTGCCTGACTATAAGAGGTAAAACATGGTCCTGCAGCTGCAATCTGAAGCCAGACAAATGCCGATAAAGATGTGTTTCTCTTAGGAGGTTTAATTAACCATTGGCACAGCTTTGGAGGGCTGTGGTGGATTTTCCATTACGGGCAAGGGTCTCATTTGCCTTTGGAGGTATCTCTGAGCACTCTGTTCTTGTTCAAGCACAGATATCGATTAAGTGGCAGAATGGTCACGGGAACAGCCCAAGCCTGGGCTCTTCAGGCCATCAGCAGCAATGGAGCATTCTTGATAGTGTCAATTTTGGTAGCAGTGGAGATTTGGGGTGGCATCAAAACCAAGAAGAGACAAAGCCTTTCAGATAAGACTCAGGATACTGAAACACTTCTGGTCCTAGTGGTGGATTTCAAGTAACCTTGAAATCCATAACAAAGTGCAAGGACCTTGGAGATGCGAGGAAGTCAGGTCCCTGCTCTGTGGCAAGGCTGTTCCCATGAGGTTGCTGCTCATTCGCTTGTGGTGGCACTGCCGTGAGCAAACCATGTCTTTAGTGTCCAAGGCCAAAGGCAGGCATGGCTTCACTTGCACCATAGGCAGTGAGCAGTCTCCAAACCATCCTACCCTTCTCTTCCCTTACTCATGGTGCTTCCACAGCTGTGTGGCTGGGAGAGGGTCAGGATGGGGTTGTGGGCTCAGGAGGACTTCTGCAAGATACTGGGATTGCCCCTGGGTGCTTGAAGAAAATATCTTACGGAAAATTGTATTTTCTTGCAAGGCTTCCATCCCTTTTCTGGTAGATAGCTATGTAATGAGTCACTTTTATTCGTGCCTCACTTTCCAAACTAACCAAGAGCCTGAGTCTGTTCACCTTGATTCAGTTATAGCACTCATGAGGGAGGAGGAGGGGTTGAAGGAAACTTGGAGCCTTAAGCCCACAACTTCCAGAGACAGAGCCTCACACTTGATATCACACCTTATCAACACAGTCATCTTCGAAAGATTGTTGCGATACCCAGTGTGGCTTCTAGCCCACAGTTACTCAGCAACCGTGACCACAGCATGGCACAACATGCTGTGCATCTTCCCTGAGCTCTGCTGCTTCCAGGGCATCCCGACTTCCCTGGTTAGCAGGAGTAATCATCTTCAGGGCACGGTCCCAGGCTCACTGTGTGTACTCCAGCAGGTCAACATAACCAGCCTTGAAAGGCAAAGGGAAGAAGGGGACAAAAAGACTTTTTCAGGTTCACAGCAACCCAGAACATCTCTGGGGAGCAAGCAAATCTTTCCCAGATGCAGTTGGATCTCTGTATGTATAAGTGATCTTTGTAATATCCATCATCAGAGCATGGCATTCTTCCCATAACAAGAATTGAACATAGACTAGTAAGCAGAGGAAATGTTTGCTGCTTTTATTAATAACCTGAAGAGACCTGTGCCTTCTGTTCTTTAGCTGCAAACCGCCAGACCCATATGGAGAGGATTTGCTAATGATCCTTCAATTTTCCGCAATATTCTACTGAAATATACAGAATCATTTCTATTCTCTTTTCTGTTCTGCTGAAGATCAGTAATTTGTGAATTACTGCAGCGGTCCTGATGATGGGCTCTTGCTGTCTGCAGGTCAGGAGCACTCATCTCTGCTAAAAATACAAAATGGGGATCAGGCCTTTCTGGTTACCTAATCTCCTGCACAGCAAACAAGAACTACAAATATCGTGAAATAATATCAGGAAAAAAAATCTAGCTGCTGTTCCAGCCCTTAGAAAATGTTTTCCTATGTCCACTGCTGCCCTTTAAACTCCAAGCAGCTATTGCAGAACCTGCTTTCCCAGCCAACTATTGAATTGATTTCTTCTTTGTTAGTATGTCTGGGATCCTTCTCTCTATAAAATCTGTGTACCAACAGATGAACACATAAACACAGACACATACGCAGAGGTCTCCTGCCTGTGGCAAATCCCATCTCTGCTCTAGGGAGAGGTCTGGTCAATGACTGTTAGGTTAGCCTGAGGCTGGGACAGCTGGCCTCTATCCCAGACCTCCAGGTTGCATCTCTGAGATGTACTGTGCCTCAGTTTCTTTGACTGGAACACAGGAAGGATGATTCGGATCTCCTTTGCTGGATTCTTTCAGATCCAGAGACAAGAAGAGCTGCATTGTGACAGTGGTATCAGAGCCTCCTAATCCCATCATTATTTTGCATTACTTCGATGCCCTTGAAATCAAAATATCACACTGTGATTTCATTAGTTTTCAGAGAGGATATCAGCAATCTTTCTCAAGTGTGTGCATGCGTCAGGTGAGGGGCTGAGGGTGGTGGAAGTTACCTGAGATGAGTATTAATGACTAAGAGCTCAAAGCTCCAAAACTAGCAGTGAGAACATCTAAATCTAGATTGAGGCATTTAATTAAACCTTTATTAAACTTCCTTCAACACATGAGCTTAATTCTCCTCGGCTTTTTGAAACCATGAATTAAAAATAAAAAGTCGTCCTTTCACACTTAGGAGCATGTGACTTCTACTTTTGTTATTCAAGGAGCAAGTGTAGTCAGTGTCCAGGTCCCACATTTCATCACCCAGGGCAGCAAAATTAAAGCCTAGAAACTGGTGTTTCCTTGTATCAAAGTCCTGCTGAAGTCAGTGTCTTTGCAGTCCCGTGGCGATCAACAGGCCATTTTTGGCTAGCTGTTTCAAGGAGATGAGCCAGCTTTTCATGAGGATAAGTTCCCCCAGCTCTGATCAAGAATGTCTGGACCCACAGGATGGATGGAGGCCCCTACTGCCCATCAAAGTGGGCCACAACCCAGATAGGACCCATGTTCCTCAGTATTTTGTCCCAGTCACTTTTGTAACCAGTTGCCAAATGGAACTGTCATTTGGCCCAGCCCAGGCAGGTAGTCCTCCTGTTGCCACGGCCCTGGCTCAGATAACACACAGAAACAATACTATTAAAAATCCGTAGCATCATTAAGCTGCTATAATGATTAATCTTTAGTACTTAGGCCTACCTTTTATGCTTTCAAGAAACACAATGACATTCTCTGACTGTGTTCATTCACCCTGCCTCTCCTTGGAGAAAACTATATCACATGCTCTGTTATAGAGGGAATGAAGGATAACACATCCATGGGCATCCATGCATTTCAGTGCACCAGATGGGAATATGGTATTATGTTTTAAACAGTTTGCTGTCCTTGAGTGGCAGTCACAATGTTCCCTGATTCACAGGGAGCTGGAAAGCTGCCAGAACAGCCTCAAGGCTGCAACTAGGAATTGCAAGTTTGGGCAGATTAGCCCAAAGGACTCCTCTGGAGATTTTACAATGCTTGGAGTGATTTCTCTGTTATTTTTTTTATTTTATTCTGGACCTGTGGTGGGACAGTACCTCAGCTGTGATGTCTAGATTGTGCTTGGAACTTCAGGAGACTGAACCTCCTCAGAGATAGACAGCAGAGCTGTTTGAATGCTACTGGTCACACTGCTGGGCAAAAGCAGATCCGGGACGGGCCCATAGGACCTGGTTCTACTCCCTGGTGCTGTGCTTACAGCTGTCTGAAACATGTCTAGGACACAGCACAGTAAGTCTTTAATGTGTGCTCAGAGAAGCAACCTACTGCAAAACAATCCTAACTTTGGGAGACTTGTTTTTGCTTAAAGGTCAAAGCATGTCTGATGCCTCAGTAGCTTTTAGCACTACTGAGATTTTAGCACTCTCATGAAGGCAAATTAAAAGCATTTGTCTTTTCCAGTAAAGCAAACCCTGAAAAACTGGTTTCTCCTTTCTCTCCATCTCAGTTCCTTTGTTGGTGTAAAACAGACATGCTCTGAATTTATGCTGCAGCAAGTGGAAAATGACCCAGGTTCATTTCTTTGAACCAGGGGAATTGTTGGGCAAACATTGCTGGACCAAACTGGAGCAACACCTGCTCCCTGACAAAGCCTCTACACAACCCTTGGCTCAGAGATGTCAGCAGTGTCTCATACGCTCTGCTGCCCTGGGGAAGGTATGAAGGGCTGTTCATCTCCCAGGAGACCAAAGTCTCTAGAGAGCTGCAGGTCAGAATCTGGGGAGTCAGGCAGGATGTGGAGGTGGCCACAGGATGGCCAACAGTCGCCCACCACCCGCAGCACATCCTCTGGCTGCACCGTAGTGTCCATCATAGACACACTATCCTGTCCACCCCCACCCCCCAAGAGATATTTTAAGGGCCTGTTTTGATCTCCTTTGCATGTCAGTTATGCTATTTCTGAGCATTTTTATTTTTATTGTTTTCCGGTGGTGAGCTTGTTGTCTTACACTCTCGCCTTGATCTTTTCCACTTCCTCTCGCTTTCATGCCTCTTTCTTTCCCCGACAGGCTGATGGGTCTGGTGTTTTTGTCACAGCTGGTGGATGAGCTGTGTCCATCCCACACTGGCCACCCCCAGTGGAGACTCCTCAGGGTGGTGGGAATGCAGAGTCAGCCCCGAGGGTTTCTGTGTGGGTGTCGTCACCCTCCTGCCTAGCTGGGCGCCTTACCTGTTTCCAGCCACCACCAACCAGTCGCTGTCGTGTGGAGAAAGAAGTGTTGACTCATTAATTCTCACAATGTAGGTTATGGTTAAGCAGATGAGTAAAATATCTGCCAAATGCTGCAGCATCACAGAAAGGGAGGGTTTGCCCTTTAATCACCCAATTCCAGAAATGGTAAAACAAGCTGGAAGGGGCTATTGAGCAACCACGTCAGCTCCCTCCTGAGGAAACCCAGCTCCCACCTGGGAAGCTTAACTTCTGTTTAGTTTTGGCTACTTAAAATGACCATTCTTCATCCAAAAATGGGGTTGGGGGAGAGCAGAGGCGAACATGGTATTTGACGGCTGAGAAAGAGTGAGAAAGAGAAGGGTGTCTCTTTAACTTTTTTTCAGCAAAACCTTCCTCTCTGCACCATCTATTTTTTGTTGCTTGAAGTATGATTTTTCTCCACAAATCATCAACAAGACTTCTTAAAAAAACCTTAATTTTTAAATATAAAAAATCCTGAATCTAAGCAGGTATCAATGCCAGATCTGTTGTAATCTTAGCCTACATGCAACACTTGTGGAAGAAATGCACTACGATGAATCATCACAGTTCTGCTTTAGCAGAGCTTTATTGAAGCATTTGCTGTGGTGAGACAGGTCAGAATCTGACAACTTAACAGGATCAGCATATGTATTTTCACAGAGAAGGGGCAAAAAGACAAGTGAGAAATCCAAGTGGTGTGACTTCAGGACACAAACTGGATGTTGTGGCCAGCTGAAGACCAGCAAGCAAGTTGTGACCCAAGTAAGTATTGCACATTTGTGGCACAAGCAGCTCGGATGAGTGCTAATGAAAGCCTGTGGATTCCGTGCAGCAGAGAGAGTTGCAATAACAATGAATCATTTGTCACTACTATTGTACCATCAGATGGTTAGTGAAGGTTTTCTCTCCAGATAGGCTCTTGTCTTCCCGTGGAGCAGCTGGGATCAGCCGTTTGGGAAGGTGAACAAGTGGCATGCGTCCCTTGAGTATCTGAGTCAGGCTGTTCAGCCTTAGGCTCCTCTGAACAGCCAGCAGCTCCTTGGACAATATCAACACTGCCCTCACTTGCTCTTCCTCACATTCCTGTTAGCTCAGTTCCCCATCTTTCTTCTCTCTCCTTCTTCTTGCTTCCTTCCAGTCCTGCACTTAGTGAGTCTGACCCCACACGGATCTAACTCACTGCAGAACCATCAAACTGAATGGCGTCAGAAAAAAAACCCCATGGCATGTGCTGGGCTGTCCATGAACCCTTGGTTATACTCCAAACACAGGGCAGATGATTAGTTAAGAGGTGCCAAGTCCCCAGTCACTTCAGTTAGGGTCAGCAGCCCAAAGGGTCACTTGGGAATATGCTGTTCATCTCTCCCAAAGCTTTGTTTCTCAGTGGAAAGCGGGGAAAAGCCATGATAAAAGCACCGAAACAACCCACAGTGCTCAGATACAATGGTAATGGCAGTCAGAGAAGTTCTGAAGTTAGATAGCAAGAGGGGAGGGGAGTTTGGATTTGCTCAGGTGTAGTTTGGACAGTTTGACCAGCTGATCCCTTTCTTCCCTCCACTCCAACACTAGATGGGTTTTTAAAGAATATCAGCTTTCTGGAGACTTCCCCTATACTCATTTCCTGGGGCAGCCCCAACCTGAGGCAGCTCTGCAGAGTTCATCAGGCTTGAAGCTATATGCCAGGAAGAGCCCATAAGAAGTTTTTTTTTAAGTTTAAAAAAAAACCCCTAAACCTATGAGAATATCTGCTGCAAAGGCAAATCTTGCTGTCTTTCCCAGGCAACCTGCTCCCCAGGGCTGGGCTTGACCATCAGTTTGCAAGTGTGATAAAACAGACAGGAAATTCAGGGACTGGCTTCAGTGTGCAGGAACTGCCCTTTGGAGATACCCACGCCTGCTTCAGTGCTGCTGACACATAGCCAGCAAGCAGGACAGTACCACACATCTCCTGCATATCCTGAGTTAACACTGCTCCAGGGAAACAAGGTCTGTCAACTCCAGCAGGGACTGAGCTGTCAGAGATGCCCCACTGTGGGTACCTGAGAAAGCATGCACAGAGTAGCTCTGGATGAAGCACAGTGTGGTGCAGGCATGCCCATCGGTAGCAAAACAAGGCAGTCCTCTTCCTCCTCTCCTCCCCTCTCACCTGCCTCTGTAACCCGTTTCACATCTCAGCCTATGTTCAAAAGTGTAGTGATTCATGCCTGGTACAGCCTTTTCCTGCTTGCTCCAGTCCTAATTATTGTATCAGATAGAAACACTTCCTGCCCCTAGCACCTTCCTGTGTTGCATCTGCTCCCCTGGGATCACAGACCCAGGAAGAAAATCCCAGTAGGTTCATACTACCTTGCCCAAGCCTGTCCTATCCTGCCGCGTCTTCCCGGTGCTTCGATTTCTACTGATCACTGCTGCTCTGAATCCCCTTCCCACTCACACTCTCTGTCCATCCCTCAGCCACCTCCTTCTGGTTGATTTTGGTGCTAACATCCCCCCGACTTAGGTAGTATTGCTCCTCTCTTGCTGGTGCCCTTCAAACAGCCATAAATTCACCTTCCAGCCCTGCTCAGCCCCGTTCTCGCTGTTTTTCCAGCAACTGCTCTGCACTGTCCCGTGCTGCCTCCTCGCTTGAGCAGAGCCAGGCATGAAGCCCCCCTCCACTCTCCATGCACGGCTCCCCATAGCTCATCCCCCCCCACAAGCAGCAGCGCATGTGGGGGAGCAGTGGGGATGCAGGGACGAGCTCCAGAGGGGATGAGCAGGGGGGCTCATCTCGCTCCTTCCGCTCCACACAGATTAATCAGCCTCTTGCTTTTTCCGAGTGTGATGTTCCCACATGGAGTGAGAGGGGTTTCAGGAAATTTCTGCTCCTCTCAAAATCACTTCTGATTTTTCTAGTAAAAGCGTCTGCCAGCCTCCTGCTGCCAAGTTGGGGTTTTTTTGGGTGGTTGTTTTTTTTTTTTTTTAATATATATACGATTCAAGCTGCGTTGGCTCTACTCCTGGAGTCTGGCAGGTGCTCAGTGACATATGTTCTGTGATAAATGTTTATTACATAAGTTCATTCAAGCTAACGTGGATTTTGAGATATAGTCAACTCTCATTATACAGCTTGCCTTCAAAGCTCACTGTCCAGATTATGCTTTTTCTTGTAGGGATGTCTCCCAGGGTTTGTTTGCTCCTTCCCTGATTTACCTAACTCTTGATTGGTTCATGGAGGTAGTTAACGAAGCACTCAGACCAACTCAGGGGAGGGGAGGAAAAGGAGCAATTATAGCTTCAGCTTGTTCCAGCTCATTATTTTAATCACTGTGTATCATATTTGGCAAAAACATCTCTCTACAAACATTAAAACTTCAGAGCTGTCATTGCTCAGAAACAAAGGATCTGGTTTTGCCGATCCCTGAGCATCAGTCCTGCCTTAGAGCTGAATTGCATCAGGTTGTTATCGCTGTGTCTCATTGGAGGAGTTCTTCCTGATTCCTGCTGTTCCAGTGCTATGGATACAACTCACATTGTCCAAGATTCCCAAGTGTGTTCATCTTCATCCTGGCTGTTCTAAAAACTTCTTGTTATTGTTTAATCTTATTTTAATAAATTCAAGTCGCTTTGCTGGCTGTTCTTTGGATAGATGAAATTACAAGTGCTGTAGCATAAAATCCTGAGCATCTCATGCAAGTCCAGGGGAACACTGGTATCGAATTTCTGCTCTTAATGTGCATCAGATGGCAAAACATCAGGATAAATTCTTCTTTGCTTTGGAAGAGGAGTTTGGAAATTTGAGGAACCAGAGCTGCCTTTGGGCTATCTTCTGTGTCCTCAAGTCTGAGCCTCTCTCTGGGCTTCACAGAGTCTCAAACTCATTTTGCTCAACAGATTTTGTCAAGGTATGCACAGGGTAGGTGCATACATGCATCCAGGAGCAGTGTGGTGTGTCATTCTGGGGAAAAGCCTTAGGTCTGGTTGTAAAAGTTTTGTGTGGGGCACAGATCTCTATGTTTGCTCTTAGGGATCAGGCTGATCCTGCATGTTATCACTCTTGATGTACAAATGCTTGTGCAAACTGGATGATTCACATACATTTTGCAAATGCCTCATGACTCTGGACTCTGTTGAGTTCTGCCTTGCTGAGGCAGGACTGGGTTTTGGAGGGCACAACAGTAACGTCACTTTTTCTCAGAGGATCCCCTTCTTCCCATCACTTAGGACACCAAAATGTCATGACTGTCTGTAGGCAGGTGAAGTCCCGGCACAAAGCACTGCCCTTTGCCAGGATGAGCCCCTTTCAGTGAGGCTATCAGAGCTCAGCAAAGAGGAAAACAGGCTGTACATTTTACACTTGGTTAGTTAAGGCCAGCAGTAGCAATAAACATTTTCTAGTCAACACATGTCTTATCTGGCAAATTCTGAAGAAAACACAGGGGTCGGGCTGTTGCTAAGTGCCTGCACCTCTCTGGATATGCAATCCATGCATTATCCTCCTATCCCATATTTGCTGTTCAAGTTATCTTAGTCAGAAAAAAACCCAACCAAGAAGACACAGCAGATCTGCAGATGGGAGGTTTACAGTTAAGAGGTAGCACTGGGCTATGACATGTGGTTAGGGCTTTAATGTATGCCTGGGCTATTGTGGTTGAAGGAGCAAGGGTTTTTTTAATACAGCTGCATAAGATAATATGTCAAGCCTTCATTGAATGCACCAATTTTAGCAAGACATGTGCACGTTATTCAAAGAATCTAAGGTTAAACTTGCTGAGCTGTAAATCTCAGTAGCCGGCATGTACTGCAATTCCAGGGTGTCCTGAAGCATGCCTAGGAAAAGGAGACATGGGGACGATGTCACTCTTAGAGTCAAAAGTTATCCTACATCAAAAATACAGGCTGGCAAAAATCAGCTGTCTCTGCTCAAGGTTTTCCTTGGGCTGAGCCTCATGTTTTGGAGATTTAGAAAGGGTAAAATCTGGTGGGCAGAAGAGAGGGAACATAAAAACGAAGAAAGGAGTATTAAGAGGAAAGCAGTGTTGCCAAAGACCCCAGACTGGTCTTTGGTCTCTCTTGTACCTTTGAAACTAATTGGGTGATCTTTCTGCTAAATAATTCACAGTGGAGAGCACACAGGAAACATCTCTTGTGCAAAGAGAAGGAACTTGACCAAAGCAGCAACTAATGTGCTTTTTTAATTGGCATAGGTCTAAACTCCCCCTTCATGTCTCTTGGAGTGAGCACATCTCAAATGGATTTGGGCAAAACAAGAGGACAAGTGTTGTGCACTTTTAAAGAATTCCCTCAGAAAAGGCTGTGTAAAACAGAAAAACTTACCTGAGTTAAAAAAACCACCTAAGACAAACTGGTTGATCTTGAGGGGCAACTTTACACAGTCAGTCCCACAAGCACTGTGGGGTCAGGGTTTCTCTGCTGGGACAGGGTCATGCTGGAAGCAGGGATGGGAGGAGCACGCAGTGGTGAGGTGTGATGGGAGTCTCTTTGGAGACCAGGCGGTTTTGCATGATCTTGAATTAAATAAAGGCATTGAAAATAATAAACCATCACCACAGAAAGAACTGGGTAATTAACCTGTCTCTCCTGTGAACTTCTCCTGCCAGGCTGCCTCACTCTTTGCTGTAACTGGTGTCCAGACCCTAAGAAGTCAGGAAGCACCTGCATTGGCATTTGCATGCACTGCAAGGTTTTATAGGCAGGGACTGTCCTTTGGTGGCTTGCTCTTGCAGCCTTCAGAGCCAGGGGTCCTGGCTGGGGCACACCTGCAAGGCAAACCTTAACAACCAGGTGCCCGTCTCAGCCATTCGGAGATGAAGCATCTTGTCTCTGGCTGGGCAGATGACTCAGACCCAGAGTAAATTAGAGTTAGCTTGGGTGGAAGTGTGATGTGAGTGTCTAGCCATCATTCGTCGGGAGGGTAAATCACATTGTCCCAGAGCCATTAAGAATGATGCGCCCATTCTCCACCCGCAGAGAATTTGTCCCAGACCTTTTTAGTCAGATCCTTTTGGTAATTTGATTTCCCTCTGCAATGGGGATACTAATGTTAGAAGTGCCTTAGATGCTGATGTGACACATGGACCAGCGGAGATCATGGTTTTGCATGTGCTGACATTTAGGCCCTCTGAGAAATGTCCCAAACACCAAACTGATTTTGGAGCATCCTTACCAGAAAGAGAGCTGCCAGTGTGCTGAAGGCAGAGCTAAGATCACTCTTCAGAGAATCAATTTCCCTGACAACCCTGATCCTCAGGGGATATGACATTAGCATGGTGTCTATCATCAGTCAGTCTGCTGGAGAGGGCTCCCTGATCAGCAGGCATTTGAGTACTCCCCACTCTAGAATGGGCTACTTAGAGCATTTTAAAACTCCTGGATTCCGGGAAATCCAGTCTAAATTTTTCAGGAGGGACAGTGAGGAATGACAAAGGTATCATTGTAGATGCATGTGTCTTCAGGGCTTGTAGAACCACTCACTACGGAGTGCTTTTGGGCTTTTTGAGCTTAGGTTAAGTTCACAAGCCCCATGAAAATTAGATTAAAAGTGTGATGTTGATTTGATGTTTGGTTCACTTTCCAGAGGGAGAAGGATTCAGGCTTTCTTACTGAATGGCTGGTTATGTTCCCTTTCAGGCATGAAGCAACTCCTTCTATTGTCTCTCCCATAAACAGGTCTGGCAAATACTGGGTTTTGCTGCACAGCCTTGGGATTAAGCTTTCTGAAGGCAGCTCTTCATCCTGGGGCCTCAATTTCTGAGGTGCTTGGGCAGAGCTCACCAGAGCACCTCTCCTTTGGAGAGTGCTGAGCACCAGATTTCCAACTGCTGCATCCTTCAGATTCCCTCCAGCGAGATGCCTCAGACACAGAGCCTCTTAATGGTCTGGTGACTCCTGAAAACATTCGTATGCCTGTAGTATGACTTTGCTCTCTCCCAAACCTTTACTCTTTGCTCGTTCAGCCTCATCTTCCAATCCATCGTTAGTTCAGCTCTTTGGTGAATTTTTCTCTCACACACCTTTACTCTGCTGACTTTCCTATTCAGGATGTGGATACAGGAACCAGGCAAGACACTGGTTGTGGTGGATTAGGCATTAAGTCATTTGCATTTCCTCACCACTGCCAATTACTAGTATTGCAACAAAAGACAGGGTGTGCAAACTGACTGTGGCTGCTGCTCCTGATGGGAAAACCAGAAGAGAGCACTTCCTCCATCACAAGATTCACTGCACATACTAACAGCAAGTCCCTGCATGATGTCAGGTTGTTTTGTGCACCTCTCCCTCCTCAGAGTGATGTGCAGGTTGTACTAACTACCCCCTGTCCCACCACTGTACTGCCCTTAGAAATAGTTTAGGATTAGACCAAAGGAAAAACACCTTCCTTGGGAAGAGCTGATATGCAGGGAAGTGATTTTGTCAGAGTTGCTTCCTTAAACACGTGGAGACGACCGCTCAGGGTCAGCCACAGATAACAAGCCTTCAGATGACAAATGGCAGTCCTTGGCTGTACAGTAAGGGGTGTATGTTCCCAGCATGCTCCCGCTGAATTATTGCAATGGCAGCACTCACTTCCCTTCTCTGGGAAAGAAACAAGAGCAAAGCAAGCAAGAACTAGCAGCAGATGGTCCCTCCTGTGCCCAGATCGTTCCAGCCAAAACAAATCTACATCCCCAGCTGAAGGGAAGGGTACAGGAATAGAACAGGAGTGTGACTCAGATCCAGTGACTCAGACAGCAAGGCAAGGGGAGAGAGGGAGGGGGAGAGGCAGAACCTGGCGAAAGAGCCTCTTACGGATGACAGTGATTATTGCTATTATTCCTGCGAGTGCTTGCGGGCACTGACAACTCTCACTCCTGTTCTCTTTTTTAGGGTTGTTTTTTTTCTTTTTTTCTTTTTCTGTGTCTCTCTCTTTCTGCCCCTTCCCTTTTGTGGGAAAGCTATGAACACCCCCCTTCTGCATCTTTATCTGTTTGTGAGCTTGTAAATAGCTGGCCAAACACTTGTGTGCCAGATATCAGATAGGCTCAGCTGTTTGCATGCCAGTGGAAAATGCCACATGCCCATCTTCCCTCTGTCGGGGCAGCAGCCTGCGAGATTCCAGTCACAATCCCCATCTGGCTTCTCTCCTCCTATCCCCAGAACACCAGCCCAGGGCACTTTTGCCATGTACCTTCCCACAACAATGATTGTGTCGAATGAGGATGATGTTTGCCCAACCTTAACAAGTCAGATTTTGACTAATGAGCTCAAGTGCTGAAGTGTTAGTTTTATTTTGTCCGAGCTGCCAGACAGGTCAGATGAGCTAGTACCACTTATGCATATTTAAGATGCTTTTGTGACCCTTGGTTTTACCACGAAGGGGTGGATTCACATCTTGATACCCCTTAGATTATATGAAAGGCTTTGCAAAGCTCCTGAAAAGCACTATCACTAGAAAAACTAGGCCATTGGGTGAGATCATGCATTAAGCACTAGGGGCTGGCTGAACAATCTGTCCCAGAAACCAGCCTTGGATTAGTGCTATGCTGTGCTCTGGCCCTTGGCACAAGCACAGGTGGGACGAAGGGCCCAGATCCTGCCTGACCACATTGGAGGAAAATTACCCTGTGGAGCAGAACATCCTGCCTTGCCAGGCGCTCTGATTCTGGGCACAGGGTATCTGAGCAGTGAGCAGAATGTCCTATGGAAACCCAGACTCTGCTACACACCACCAGCAGTTCTATTTCTCCATCTCCACCCCAAGTCATCCTCTTGATGTCTTCCCCATTATTGAATGGGATCTATCCCATGGCAATGTTCTCCATAAGGACCAGTTGTATGTTGATGACCCTTCGGAAAAGTCAACAGTGAAGATTTATGGTTTACACTCGAATCTTATGTGCTGCAATTCTGTCAGCTGGGATGTTTGGAAGAGCCAGAATAGCTGGGATGTTTGGCAGAGCCAGAATGGCTGTGAAACATGGGTCTTGTTGACTTCCAGCTAAACCAAGTGCCCTAAACTGAATAGACTGTGACTGCAGCAGGTATCCCATACATATATTGGATTTCATGGGTGACAAGCACCAGAATACATCTGGTTTAGTACAGAAAAGTGTTTGAATACACAATCCTCTCTCCTGAAGTGGGACCCGTGACTAGTATAGTGCCTCTGGACTCAGCTGAGCTCACTGGGGACTTATGGTTTACTCATCACGAATGCAGACACCGGCACCCAAGTCCTAAACTGAAAGGTCCTCAGGGACAGAGCCAATGCACAGACATGAGCATGGGTCAGCCCACGCACGCCTCACTAGCCAGTGAGGGGCTCAAGAGAGCACTGTGGTCACTGGTCCAACAAATGCATGTGGTTTCAGAGAACGGGATCCAAATCTGGAGGACCTCTGTCTGCTGAGTTTGGAGGGTTTTCTCCTTGGGGTAGCAGAGATGGAAGACAGACCATCAGAGCTTGTGTTGCTTGCTAAGGGGCATTAGCCCAAGGAACTTGAAAGGAAAAGATAGGTTGATTTTATATAAAAATAATTACAGGTGTTATATAAACTTTATAGCTATTTTTAACTTTGATGCCCACTTTATGTTTCAGGATACAGGAGATAAAACATTCTTCATAGCTACATGATGTACAGGCCTTGTGGGTCGTCACACATGAACAACTTCCCCCTTCTTTGCATGTGTTGGCAAGGCCTTGACCTGTTATAGACCATAGTAGCACTATGTTTTCACACATAAAATGTGCTGGTTTTTTTAAAAAAAGTGATTCAGCAGTAATGCAAACTACATGCACGTGTGAGTAACTCAAGGGGAACTTTAACGTAAAGCCCCTTCTCCCCAGTTACTCCCCCCTGCCTTTCTATGGGCATGAAAATACAGCATTTTTTGCTTCTTGTTTTGTTCTTGACCACCTTTTATAATGCTCTACAGGATGAACAGCCTGAATGATGAAGGATAAGGGAGAGATCACAAACCTTGGGGTCAGGCCATCAATCTACTTCTATTCATGTTGGGAGAGAAGTGAACCTTCCTTTCCCAGCTCAAGTCGATGCCTTGGAGGCATAACCTTTACAAGCAGATATACTAATGCATGATCTGATGCTCTATCTGCCACACTGTTGTTATACCCAAAGGCTGTTTCTGGGGGAAAGTTTGCATGACCTAGATACCATTTTGTGGTTCTTGCAGGGAAAATAGTGTCTGAAGTCAAGACACCCAGGTGGGAGTCAGGGGTTATTCTGCATCAAGCTCTGGCACAAACTTCCTATGTAAGTTCACTAAGTGACAGGGATATTAACTATGGTGACATAGGGTGGTGTTTATATGAACAAGGCATTTCAGTATGAGAGTGGATTGGTACCAGAGACTGAGAGGGTTGAGGTGACTTGTGCTTGCCTAAAGCATGTCTTCCAGAAAGATGTCTAGTCATGATTTGAAGATACCAAGAGAAGGAGAAGCTGCCCCTCCTTTTGGTCATTTGTTCCAGTGGTTAATCACCTCTTTGCTAACCATGTGCACCTTGCAGATAATTTGAATTTTTCTGGTTTCTGCTTCTAGCCAGTGGTAGTTCATATTTAGACTATTCTCTACTACATTAAAAAGCCCTGTCCCTCACTCACTGTTTTCTTATGATGAAATTACTTATATGTTGATCTTAACTCACCTCTCAATTCTCCCCTCCTTCCCCCTTTGGGTGCATGAAACAGATTGAACAATTTCAGTATCTTCCTCTAAGGCATTTTCTCTACTCCTTAATTCATTTCTGTGGCTCTTTCCTGCCCTCACTTTAACCACCTTTTGAATATTAAAATGTGAGCCCCAGGCCTGGTTGTGTTATCTTATCCACTTTAGTCTCAGAGCTTTATGTGAAGGCAAATTAACCTCCCTGATCCTACTTCCTACTTTCCCTGTGTGCTAAATCCCAGGCAGCCCTTGCTCCCATTTGCCAGGAGAGGTGTCTGCACTGAGCCACTCATCCATAACGACCTCCAGCCCTCGCTCAGGAACCATGCTACATGCAGCCAGTCCTGCTCCAAGGAACACCTCCGCTCCTCCTCTCTCCAGATACTTCAGAGCGTGGGCTTCAGGAATGCATCGAAAGGGAGTCCTGCTTACCCAGCGATCACCATCCCCGGGCATGGCTGCGTCTTCAACCGCCTCATCACCAGAGAAGAGGATCTACGCCTTTTGTCTGTGACCATTTTACATTGTCTTCCAGATTGCTGATAAAAAACCCCATAGGGTAAAGCAGGGCTGAGTCCAAAACCTGCCTGGGTTTTGTTGTTCAGTGATGAGTCCTCACTGACAATAACATTTTGAGATCTGTCAGTTATCCAGTTCTCAATCTGTCTCACATATCCTCTGGTTCATACTATTCTGTGCTATTTTTTAAGCAGGATGTCATGGTTTTAGCTCAATCCCCTTGTAGAAAATCTAAGTATAGCATATCTGCGTAGTTACTTTTATCAGGCAACTTTGTAATCTCCTCAAAGTACTAAATCAGGTTTGTTAAGTGCTATTTTCTCTACAACAACATTGAATCACATTCACAGAAGAGGAGAATGCTAAGAGGTTATTAAATTTATTATTATTAAATTTATTATTCCTCTTCTTCTTAGAAGTTTTTTATAGTCATCTGCTGTCCTCACCTAACTGGGAAGACTGATCTTATATTGGTGGTTGCTCAGATGTAGGACCTACCAGTAGTGCCACCTAGTAAGATCACAAAGTGTCCTGGCTTAGCTGACCCTCAGGTGGTGGCAGTGGTTTGGCGAGTGCTGTGCACAGCAGTGGGTTTGCATTGGAGAACATGATCCAAAGAGACTGGTTCTGATGAGGTTCGGGTAAGACTGTGGCCTCTGTTGCAGGGTTACATCTCTGCAGGCGATCTCTTGGGCTTGGGCATGTACCACCAAACCATGCTTGCCTGAAACACCCAGTCCAGGACAGAGCAGCGGGAAAAGGCTCTGCCCCTCCCTGCTCCATCTTCCTCTAGATGGTCTGTCAGTACCCGATCAGGGGGATACCATGACTTTATTATGATAAAGGTTTGGAGGAGGAAAAAAGAAGAGATGTTCTCAGATGTTGGATGCCGTCTTTCTCACAATACTGCTGAAAAATGACCATGTCCAGGTCTCGTGAGTCAGCCCAGCTGTATCATGAGATACAAGAAGGTGAAACCTTTGGGTCTGAAGTTTCACTCATGGAGTGAGTGTCCCACGGGTTTCTAACACTGCCCTAAGCTGACATGCTTGGGGAATTTTCTCTGGTGAGTGTTGCAAAAGTTTGTCTCTTCTTCCCAACTACAAGGGTGCACTGCAGAGTCACTGGAAGACTGTGCAGCACCTGCATGGAGCTAGTCCCCTTCTGTGTGGGATGTGTTAGCAGCTGAAGAGCTGAGCTCCTGCTTTTCTTTATGTGCTCTCCTGACTCAGCCGATCTGCATTACAAGCACAGCTGCACTCAAGAGAAGAATATTTTATAAAGAGAGTTCAAACTGGCTCTTCTCTGTGCTAAGTTTTCAGCTACCCTTTCTGAAGCATGTCCTTCCTTCCTGATGGTCACGTCAAATGGTTCTGCAAAGACACTGTGGAAAGGAGGCCCAGATAAGCAACATTTGATAGCTACCTCTTCAGAAATGCTGTTCGTATCATGTCCTGTCTTTGTATGACAACTAACAATAAAACATATCTAAGTAATAGGCAGAATTAATCAGTTAGAAGAGAAACATGCCAGCCCATGCCTTCTGAACACCTTTGTGTATCACTGGCCTTGGGCTCATGGGGCCTGGGGGCCAGATTCTGTTTTACTTGAACTTTAAGTCTTTCCTAAGAGGATAGGCAGTTGCATGATTTACGTCGCAGGAACCAAGATCTAAAAAAATATGCCATGTTTCCAGTGCAATTTTCTTTCTCAGATGTGCCAGCTGCTCTTTTTCACACTTTTGCTGCACATTTATGAGAGTGAGAAGGAATGCACACACATACATGCACATACACACAGCTGCAGCCGTGAGACCAGCCTGGCCTTAGCCCACACAGTGCTTTTAAGCACAGAGATGTATTTAGTTAGAAAAGGAGAGGTAAAAAAAAATTATAAGAAAAAATAGTTGGTGTAACTATGTCTGGATTTCCAAACACCTGCACCAGGGTTTCCTGGTATTTCTGCAGACATTTGCATCACAGATACAGCTGCCACAGTGCTCACACAAGACCTTAACTTTCATTTGATCATTGCTCTATTGTCCTTTCATTTTCTCTTACTTGAAACTGCTGAAATCTCGTGTGCACACATATCTGTAATGGTTGCTGTCCATGCTCAGGAAAAGTATCCAAGGTTATTACACCAGTTTAACATCATTTAGGCAAAGGGCTGCAAGAGGCTGCATGCACTCTTGTCAGTTTAGTTTAATTTGGATACATGAAGAACAAGCTTAAACCGCTCTAGCTGTAATGGATTTTAAATAAGATTGAAAATTTGTGTGCAAAGAAAGCCTAATTTGATGATGTTGTAGCTTTCAGAAGGGCAGACCTTTCTTGCTGTTTTAAGGGAAGAGACAAGTTTTAATTCCATTTGTAATATTTCTTTCTTACTGAGTACCTTACTTTATCAGATGCTGAGGACGTAAAAAAGGTAACCATGGCCAAATTCCCAGCTGAATAGATTCAAACAAGCTTTTCTCTGGTGGGTATTCCTGAGGTGTTTAGAGTCTTCTCCTTCTATCGACTTTTCTGGGGCATGACAACACTCACCACTGTGGTCTCTTACTGAAAACTGCCCACTTATACCACAGCTGCCTTAGACAATTAGTGCTGGGAGTGAGAAATGCAAGTCAGGCAGCTCATTCATTCATCTTTCTCAACTTAGAAAAAAAGAGAATGAGGACTATCACTTGGTGTTTCTACATGGTTTCACTCTGGTTCTCATGAGGTAGCAAAAAGCTGAAGATTTTTTAGAGGAAGTCAAGCAAATAATTTACAGGAGATTTCTTAAAACACAAATACCGAAAAAAACCCAACCCCACAGCAAACCCAAACAACAGCTGAAATGTTTCTCTTTATCTTAGAGATTCTGTAAAAACCCTTGCTTAACTAAACCTAGATTTGGGATGTACACCAGCCTGAGAGTTTTCTTTAATTAAAACATCATCCCTAGTTCAACTTATTAAAAAACACAACAACAAACACAAACTTCAGAAAACAAATGAGATGACATCTGTTCTTCAGGCAAGGTTCCTTTGTCCTGAATTCTAGAGAGCTGGTTATTTCAGGAGAGAATTATGTGAACAACTAAGATTAAACAGAAGCAGCAACACACCCTGACGCAAGCTTGAGGGTGTTGAAATCGCTCTGCTCTTCTCCCCAGACATTTGAGATCCCATTTCTTGAACACTGTTTATGTCGAAAGCACTCACATTCTGATTTCCTCTACAGCCAGTTCGCTGCTCTCTGCAGTCTCTAAAAGCATCATCAAGCGTTTCCTCATTAGATAATATCATCACACACCCTAATGATTAGGTTCAATGAGTCACCTTCCTTTTTGGAGACCTGTATTCAATCCAAAATTGTGTATCCTCTCTCCCTTGAAGAGAACTCCCTCCACATAGAGATGCCTCAGGAGAACAGCCCAGCTGTAGCAACAAGTTCATTAGCCAACCCATTGTGGTGGATACTAAAACCCCTCTGTGTGATGCCAGAGATAGTCATACTAGTGCCAGGATTAGGGATTCTGTGTGCGGGGAGCAGCATAGACACTTCAAAAAGGGGGGCCCTTGCCTTGAAGAACTCAGACATCTGAAAAGCAAGAAGCCAGCTACATGGTTAGTGAAAGGCTTTGGGGATCAGTGTGAATGTAAGGACTTTAGGATGAGTAGAGAGAAAGAGGCTAAATATATCAAGTCTATGGGGAAGGATAAGAAAGAAGAAAACACTGAATTAGGACAATGAAACTTTTGTAGGTGACAAAGCAGAGGCTACTAGAAAAGGAAAAGGGATGGGTCCCTCCTGTTTGATTACGAAGGCCTTTTCCTGTCATCTTGCCTGCAGAACAGGTTTTATTATTTCTCTCTCTCTTTTTTTTTTTTTTATTTCAGGCAGCATTAGCAGTAATTATAAAAATAATGGCCTCTCTATTGCCATATGCACTATTTGCATTCCCATAAAGCCTACAATCTCTAGACAGATGTTGGGGAGAAGGCTTCTCTCCAGGGTCTGTGGCTAGCAGAGGGGACTGGCAGGGCATGGCAGTGTTCTGCGTCCACCTGCACAAGCAGCCACTTGGCTGGGACAGCAGCCAGGCAGGGAAAGCCTGTCACTAACAAAAGTTTTCATCAAAGGGCTTTCCTGTTGCTCCAGCAGTGGTGAGTGTTGGACTCTTTGCTGGTTTCGTTTATTTTTATTTTATAAACACTGCAAAAAGCAGATACTTCCCCTGGGAAATGGCCATTTGCATCCCCTCACTCAGATATTTATAGGGCTCCCCTCTCTGTGGCATCTGAACCCCTTGTGTTTTTAATTTGATTTATACTCATATATCCCCCTTCCATGCAGGGTGGTTGTGTGCAAGCACACAGGTCTGAAACTGAGGCAGCTAAGTCCAAAGAGTAAATTTAGAATTTACCTCCTCAGGTGCCATTTAGATTTAGCCATGTCTGCCAAAATTTTCTGACCAGGTAGCTTCAACTCAAGACACCCACATTTCTGCTTATGTCTCTTCACCAAATACAGCAACTTGCTCTTGGTAGCATTGAACATCACGGCCTACATCTCCAGCATCCTGAAACTAGGTGGATAAATGCTTTAATTTCTCATGAGATGCTTTCTAGAAGATGTTTTCTAGGCATATGTAAGACTTGCACCAAACAAGCTGCTCCCCTTTTAGGGACGATATTTGCATGTTCCCTCTCACTCACCCTCTCACTGATAGGATGTGCCACCACGCGGGAAGACATCCCCACTGCCAAGTTATAGGTTGTGTGGGCATGCCTCCCTGGCTTTCCTAGTAAAATGGTGACTCACTTCAGCCTCCTGGTTAAGGAAATCATGAGCATCCCTTTCAGTATCAAATGTGGTGTATTTCTTCTAGCCAAAGAATCATAGAAAGATATAATCATTGAGATTGGAAAAAACCTCCAAGATCATCAAGTCTAACCATCAACCTAACGCAGCCAAGCCCACCACAAGAACACGTTTCTAAGTGTCACATGCACACAACTTTGAATACCTCCAGGGCCCATTCTGAGTTAGGTAATTCTTCCCATTTCTGCATCTGGTCCCTGGAAACTTTCCACTGAGAGTTTTACAGCAGAGGATAGAGATGTGGGACCAGCACTCCTGTATGACAATCATCTGTTCACAAACCACCCCTCCTCTCTGGTGATCTGGGTGCTGCTGTATAGAGGGGAAGAAAGGCCCCCAGTTTGGAAGTCTGAGTGCTGGTCATAGAGAAGAGGGTTCTACATCCTCTGTACCTGCTGTACAAGCCATGCAAAGTGAGCTTTGACTGAAAGATTGCCATGACCACTTGCTGCTGGCTCCTGCTGAGGACAGTAGCTTACTTGGAGCTTACTTGTACCCTTCCTCTGTCATTCTACCCCTGGGGAAATGAGCCCATCTTAAGCTGCCTTCCTCATACTGCTGAGGACTTGCGGTCCACTTGGCCTTTTGGAACCAGTATACTTTTCCCTAAGAAGGAGAGTTCTCTTCCACTCCCTTCCTTTCTCAAGCACTGCTTATGTTTCAACACTTTCATCATCATAGAGGACCTCAAACACTGTCCCAGTAAGTCCTGCCCAACAGAGGGGAGGTTGTGCCCTGAAAACCGTGGGGGAAAACACAGCTGCTCTGTTTTCTGTCTGTTCTGCCTTGATAATTTTTTGCTCCCAGTCATCCGCCTCCTCCCAGGTCTTTTCTCCTGTCTCTCTGTCATTGTTTCATAGACACACGCTTAGAGATTTCCCAATGGTAGTATGTGGCAACAATGAATCCCCAGTGCACGGAAATGCACATGAAATTGTATTAGTCACACGCAATTAGGCAACACATAGTCACCAGGCAATCAGGGGAAGCCTAGATGAAGATTATTGAGGCGCAGACGTTTTTGATGAACCATATTGTCACCCCCAAATGTGAATACATCAGAAATAAAGCATTTTCCATTAAAGGGGTTGTACTGGCCAGATTTTTCAATTTGAATTGTATTTTAAAGGTTGGAAATTGCCCTTTTATCATTTCTGAAATGAAAAATTCATTTCATTCAAAATTACATTTGGTTTCACAATTTAAGCTAATGAGTTGGGGTTTTTTTAACATGGCTGAATACAAACCACTTCAAAGTTATCAAAATGAACCAGTGTTGATTGCCCTCGTTGAGCTTTTTTTCACACTTTCTTTGTAAAAATGCTCATTGTCACCTACATTTGCATTTAAGGAAAAATGTTTAAACATTGGAAACATTTGCAGGACAGAGCAATCATGAGTTGCTCAGCTCTAATGCAACAGCAATTTCACCATCCCCTTGTTACAGGATTGTGATATGCCATCTTGTCTTCTTGACATCTTCTTGAGGATTCTTGCTTTCCTTAGGAGAGGTTCCTGGTTACGCAGAATTTACAAGCTGTAAATCCACACCAGACCTTTCATGACAGTTGCTAGACCATGCAGAGACTGAGGAAACGAATGTGGTTTGTTTTGCCTGAGCTGGGTAGGGTCTCAGTGGGACTCAACTGATATTGACAGAGCAAAGGGAGACTTTGGAGTGTTTTTCAGTCTCCAAGTGAGATTTCCAGCATTGTTTCAAGGCTGTAATTGGTGAATTACCCATCATTATAATTCCATTATAATAACTGGAGGCATATTCAGTAGCTCAGCATGTTTCCCAGAGGTGGAATGTTTGCAGATTTCATAGGTGCTGCTGGCCAGGATGTTCCCTGAGACACAGGACCTCCCCCATGGGGGTCTGAGAAGGCAGCCACACATGCTTGAAGGAAGGACCCCAAAACTTGCTGACTTCCATGAAGCCCACTCCTTATAAATCAGAGCCAAGGTTCACTCAAACAGCTGGTTATCATGGTGACCATTGTCACTTCTTTTTCTTGGACCACCATTGGCACCCCTTGCCCTGTGGACTATACTTGCAGTCTTACCCAATGTGTCCAGCCACTATAGCAAGGCCTCACTTGCAGGAGATCCTGTGTGGTACCTGGGCACTGCTAAGGTGTTTAGCAACATTACATCATGCAGCCCCTGGATCTTCTGTGCACTTTGAGGAGCTGTTGGAATGAGGAGCAGTAGCAATAATTAGAGAGCAGAAAAGGGGAATTGCTCCTAGGTCCTGCTTGCTTTTGAGCTTCATCTAATGAAGAATGCATGACTTTAGCAGCCTCAGGGTTTTGCTGATGGAATGCATTGGAAATTCTGTTGGGTGAAGTTTGATAGCATAATGTTCCTGCTTTAGAGTTACCAGAGGATGAGGGGATGTTGGGAAGTGCCCTGACTTTTGTGTAAGTGGTCTGTGCAAGACGCCAACATAGAGAGTAACTTGCTCAGTCTGGGAACAGATGCCAAGGAGTTTGGATCCCTCTCTTTTTGATTCTTAAAGCATCAGTTTTTCTCTTTACAGAACAATTTATAACGTACCAAGAAACACTGCATCTGATGCTGACTGGAAAACTACTCAAAAAATCTTGGATAACATGGATGAAAACCAAACTAGAGTGTGTTACAAACCAAGATAATCCCAGACACAGTAAAGAACTGAAAGACTGGGATTTCCCTAAGACAACTGTCATGTGCTCAGGCTTCACAGGAGCGAGGTGACAGCTAAAAAAGAAGGCTACAATGCCTTAATAATACCCAATGAGAATATAACAATAGACAATTTGTTTTGAATTGTGTTGCATTCAGTATTTTACAGTAGGAACAAGACAGAGTACAGAACAGAAAATGAAGGGTAAAAGCTCACTAACCATAAGCTTTTCCCAGCAAGAATTTTAAAAATATTAGAATAACCCAGCAACATTAAACTCCAAAATATTTAATGCATGTTCTCTTTTGAAATACTCTTGCTTCAAACTCAAGAGGCAGGGCTGCTCACATGCCCAGCTGGCAGCATCTCTCCTCCACTGAAGCAAGAGTTTTATCAGTCATCTGATTCCCATCTTACATAATACAGAGCTCTGCCTGGTCATACTGCAGCTGGACAGGGGTAAATAACTGGAGCTTTGCTGAAATACACTTGTCATAGTGGTACCTAAGTGCTGGTTCACCACAGTGTTTCCAAAAGTTAATTTTAGTAAAGATACACAGGGTGTTTAACTATATCAAGAGTTCTCTCCTTCAGCTGTAAAAATTAACAGGGTGTAAATTGCTCTGAAATCACTTGTTCATGGACTCGCTACCCCATGTGGGCCATCCTTTTCAGTAAGTCTAAGCTTGTGTGCCCTAGGTGACCTGGGAGATGTGCATACCTATAGATACACACACACATATGTACATATGTATATGCTTATACACACACAGAAATTATGACATTTATCATGTGTACATATTTTGGAGAGCTCAATCATTGTACCTTGCCTTGGGGAACAAAGGTCTCCAAACAGGACTCAGCCATCACTTGCACAAAGAATGTTTCCCCAAGGGAGTCTGGCCAGCTTTCATGCCCCCAAGATCCCTGGTCCTCAGAAGATAAAAGGCAGAGTCAGGGCCTATCCCTAGTATAGCAGAAAAGCACAAAAACTGTTTGATGTTTTGGCTCTTCCCCAGAGTACGGTACTCATGCTCAGACAGCCTTTCACACCACTGCCATGCCCACAGCTTTTACACACAGATTCTCTGAGCATTTTGGTTAACAAAGCTGGCCTGACCAAGAGGAAATGAAGCACTATTTTTTCCTTCTTGTCTTCAATGCAATCCTGTATCCATCTCTCTTGTCCTGTCAACACAGAGAAGATGTGGTTGCTGAATCCCGAGGTTGCCTCTCACTGAAGCAGCCCTCTGACGCAGCCACAGAGGACTGTGCTTAGACAGCAGAGAGGAGCAGCAAGAATTCAAGCTTGGCCACTGTGTGAACTCACAGCCTTCAGATACTGGTTCCTTAGCAGTCCTTAAGAGCTCCTAAAGTAGGTGTGGGTTTGTGAACCTTCCTTGCTCCTATGTTTGTAAGAATATTTTTGCACGAATGCAAAAGGGAATCACCAGAAGCAATTTCTAGAGATTTGAATTTTGCTTTTAAAAAACGAAATCCAAACAGTTTGCTGTTGTGTAGGCTCTGCCTAGAAGCATGCTACCTCACTCCAGAGTTGGTTATCATTTAAATAAGAAAGCATCAAGAGTAAAGAGAAACATCTTTTTCTCAGTCCCATTAGCATCAAGAGCTCAAGGAAATCTTTCTCAAAAAAGAAGACCTAGGGCTTGTTTCTAATTTTCTAATGCTGCCTTTACTGTACTGTCTTTTTTTTTTTTTGTCACCTATACACATACACAGCAGCAGCTGTACTAATGAACCAATTTGTCCTAATATGTGAGATTCAAGCCACCATAATCCTCTGCCCTACCTCTGAGATACCTGTCCCTACCAACAAGAACCCAGCACATCCCAGGGTTATCAGTCCTGCATAGGCAGATGCTGCTCAACTTATGGAGCTCTTCTGCTTCTCTTCTTTTTTGAGTGGAGGAGATTTCACTGAGGAAGGGTTTGCACTGAGGAGGGTTTACAACTAATGTTTTTTTCCACTCCCTGTGTGTTTTTGTTTCTCTCTAAATACAATAAGGAAGTCCTGTAAATTACTATTCTATGGATAAACCCGATCTCCTGAAAAGATTGCTTCTCCATTGACCTTTTCAATCCATCGAGCTTTTATGTGACTTGGATGCTTCCTTTAGCTAAATATTTATATAGTAAACACTCAGCATATGGATGGTTGTTACAACTGCAAGCTCTGTGGGACAGAGGCTGGTTCCCTGTCTTGCACCTTGCACAGCCATAGCCAACACAATGCACAGCTACAGCAACAACATTCCTACGGCTTTTGAAGGCACAGACTGTGACTGACTTTGTTAGGCACAATGGAGCTGTTATCAGTTGCTCTGAGAAAGAAGTTTCCAAATTCACATTTTCTGCAATGTCTGAGGAGAATGGAGGGGGTGTTGAATTTTATCACGACAATATTAGAAAGAAGATGAGTCAAATATGCCACAGGGGTGTCCATCAAAGAGCAGAGATAAAAGTACCAAATTCCAGCAGCAAATTGTGCCTGGCAGACACAATGAAATAATGCTGCTGGAAGGGATTGAGGGGAAGTATCACGGCACCCCAGGTGCTAGAAGTGCCTCTGTGAGAGCCAGAAGAGTGAAGTTGTCTTCGCTGCCACGCTGCAGACTTTCTGTCTGACGCTGAGTGAGTCACTGACGTGTGGCTCACTGCAGGAGTGCAAGTGCCTGACTGCTGTGGAAATCAGTGCAGGTCAGGTGCCGAAAAAAATTAAGGATCTGAGTGTCATCTCTCCTGTGACGTACAGATAATATTTCCTCTATTCCTTTATATGGTAAAGTCTTTGATGAATTAAGTGGTTTATGCTCAAGACTGCAGCCTCAAGTCCTGAGCTTTGGGGACACTCTTCACTGTTATTTTTATACAGCAATAACTGGGGAAGTCCAAAATTTAGTCTGCTCTTTGTGAGGAGGGGACATTTTTTAGACATTTCACCCCCAGCACAAACTCTTCTTGCTCTGTTGTGCCCCATTTCCTGCAAACAGGACTGTCAGACTCTTGGTGTGGCAATGCTTGGGTTCCCCTGTTGCAGAATGACAGGCAGAACCAGGGAAATCCTCCCACTGGTGGATCATCTGTCTGCAGTGTGCTCTATGTGGCAAAGGGCCTGCCAGCCAGCTCTGGAGGAAGCTGCTATGAAATAAATTTTTTAACCAAGAAACAAAGTTTCCTTTCCTGTAACCCCAGCCTTATGAGTCAGCACTTCACACATCAATTATTTACAACAAAAAGCAAGAAAAGCAATTTTGAGATTTTGTAGGATGGAGGGAAAGTGAAGAGGAGACATAGCCCACACCACTCTTAAGTTAAATGTACTCCCTTATTCTGCTTTCCAGGTCCCCAAGAAATTCTCTTTATCTTTGCACAGTCTTTTGTGTGTAGAAACTCCAGGCCTAGACATTGATGTTTAGCCTCAAGGTCAATGAAAAGAAAACATGTTTTACAGCTAGGGAAACTAGGCAAGGAGAGGTGAAATAACTTGACTATGCCTCTAATTCCCCATGCCAGCTATGTCAGGATCCAAAAGCTGCATACATGCACTCCCATGTATGAGACACAAGAATTCAAGTAAAGGTACCACTCCTGTTTGTGAAAGGTGAAGGCTTTCATTGATGGACCCTTTGGCAATGAGTGTGCAGCTCTAGACTGTAAATGAAAATTGCTTTGAGTCACAAGGAAAATCTATGCAACCCACAAACCCCCATGTCTAACTGTGCTGGTGAGCGGGGCCTGAAGTCACAGAGGCAAACATGGCCTTCTCTGAGTAACAAATGGATCCTTGGCTGCCTAATGTCTTTTCCAGTCTCCATGGGCTGTTTGGCCGCCACGATGATGTTGTGAGGTGGTGACAAAGGATCCAGGAAGTTCTTATGAGGAGGATGCTGTGAGGAGGAAGCAAACAACATGAGCTGTTAATGAAAGACAAAAAGCACTGAAATCCCTCAGAATATGTGGGGACTTTTCTGGTGAGTAATAGCAACATTTTAGGAACAGAAAAATGACTCATACCCTCTCCACATAAACTCCTCTCATCCTGACGTGATTTAAAAACCAGCACAGTCCCATGGAGTCCCTCACCAAGGAATAGAGTAAATTATACTTCTCCTGTAGGAAAGACAAAATATTTCAGCATTTGACCCACACACCTGTGTCCTGAGACACCTTTAAAGGAAGCACGTGCTCATGAGAAAAGTCATTAGGCTCATAAGGGAGAATGTGAAACACCTTTGGGCTCCATCCAGTGAGAAGAGTAGCTACCCTGGCCTCTCACCACCCAGCTGGCAGCAATCTGCAACAAAAACTATATGAGGGATTACCTTACACCTTTCCCTCTCTTCCTCCAGCCATCAGTTGCATGGGCAGTGGTGGATGCTGTGGATACAAAAACTACCTGCCCCTTCTTGTTTGGAGTGATGCAGCCAGGAACAGTAGGGTGGGTGAAAGTCTTTATGATCAGTTGGTCACAAGCTCTTGTACAGGCCGCCTCACTGGAGGGCTATAAGGGATATCTGTAAACACATCTCATGCAAACATCATTATCTTTGGCAGCTGCAGTAAAAAAGCTGCAGCTTAAATGAGCGTCTGGTTCCTCAGTCTTTCCTGTGCTATGATCTCATGTTACAATGTGAGCAAACTTCCTATCTGTGAAGAAGGGAAGCAGAGAAGCCCCATGGGAGCTGAGGTGGATTTTCCCTTCTTCCCATCAGGTGCTACTTTTAGTACAGGTCTGTGGTATATCCAGGAGCCTGGGTCAGGGTTAAATAGAGGTTCCCTGCAGCCCCACTGGTGAGATGTTCACTCTCCATGTCTCTTGCTGAGTTGCTGTTGTGCCAATAGTATATGCTATGGACTCTCTCTGGGGTCCTGCCTGCTTTGCGACCTTGCTCCAGCATGGCTGGGTTCCCTTGGAGAGGGAAGAGGTCTGTATGTCCACAAGTCTTCAAGAGGCAGGGAGCTGGTGCTGGCATGGAGGAGATGTGTCAGGCAAACTGTCCTGGCAAAGTGCTTTGTGCCTTCTTTTTCCTTCTCCAACATCTGGGGCTTTTACTGTGCTCATGGGCATCCTGGTCATTCAGGGAGGAGGATAGGATAGGTGTACTTCCATCCAGGAGTGACTGGAGGGGGGGGATGACCCAAGGTTTGCCCAGCTGGATCTAATGAACAAGTGAGTTTCAAACAGTCCTGGGTCCAGTGCCAGCTGTCTACAGCAAGAACAGCAGGGGCTCGTCGAGATACCTTTGGGACCCAGGTGTTTCTTTTGGTAGTGTGGCTGTGTTTGGTTGTGTGCTTGTGATTTTCCCTTTTTTTAGAAGTATAGGGGTTTAGTCCTGGCTTGTGCAATTGCTATACCATGTTCTGGTTTTGTGTTGTACAGGGTTCGGCATTGATGTCAGAAGATGTGCCCCTTAAGTACTCTTATTATTTATCCTCATTGCACAAGTTGCACCAAATAAGTACCAGGCATTTCCAGAAATTGCTATTGATTGGGCAACTGTGTTTACAAAGCTAATCAATAAGTTCCCCCTACCACATATTTATTTGTGATACAACTGCTTTCTTTGTTTGCCTCGTGTGCTTTCCAGAGCTTGTAATTTGTCCAGTGTAAATAGCTGATTTCATTCTTTTTCCTGGGGAAAAAATAGCCCAGCTATTATAATGCCATGCCTCTTCTGGTGAGGGAGGTGTATGTGTCTTCCTGCCTTTAGGGTGAGTAAACTCACCCTTCACAGGAAGAAGATGAAGAGATGGGAAAGAGCCTTGTTGTTTCCTGAACACCAGAGTTACTGAAGTCTCCTGTGGATTTTTGTCCTTTGGCCTTTTCATCCTACTTCTGTTTCACCATAATAACCCCAGCTCTTTTCACACTGCTCTTCCTGTGACTCTACAACACGGAAGGTAACGTAATGCTGTAGCTGGGACAGAGCTATGCAAGTTCTGTTGGCCAGCCAGGACACACGTGCTGTTTGGCCAGCCGGTCATTTGTTCCCTAAGGGTTGTGTACCACGTGCCTTTCCATGGCAGAAACTCCTCTGGATCTCTACCTCCACTCCTCTATGGGTTCTGCCAAATCCTGTAGGCACTTTTTTCCTGAAATTTCTACCATTCTTTCAAATGCGACCAAATTGAGCCAAAAGGCTCAAGAGTTCTTTGAGGAGGATGAATGGTGGATCTTCTGAGTGTTAGTCCAAAAAAAAATTGTGTGGCTGGCTGAATTGCCAAAATATTTAGTGTTTTATTTAGGTTTCAAAATAAGAAGAGTTTGGATAGCTTCCTCTTCCAGCCTCAACTGACTTTATTTATGCTTCTCTGCAGTCCTGGTTTGCCTATGGTCAGAATGAGAAAGCACACTGATCTCTTCTAATGGATTTCCCCACAAACTGGAAGCACCAGAATTTTGCAAGAGCTTTTTCTATAGTAGGACTATGACTAAGGAGACATTGGCTTTTCTTGCTTCACTATGTCTGACTATGCCCTGTGTAAACTTGGGTACATCAATGCCCCCACCTTTCTTTATGTAGAAACAGACCTACATTTGATTTTCAAAACCCAATGGACCCCACATTTCTCTGAAGTTTCCCACTTTAATCTGTATAGGACCACAGTTGGCCCTATTTTGCACGTCTCACTTTGCTGTCACACGCAGATCTGCCACTGGATCCAGAATGGCATTTAAATCAACAGGCCTACATGTTAGCCATATTATTCCTAGATTTTAAGCAGCTTTCTTAGGAACTACTGCTCTGCTCAAGCAAGACCGAAACCAAATTAATGTAGAATGTGGCGTATAAGAATGTCAATTATTGCCAGAATAGTAACATTGGTATCTTTATTGTGTTCTTTCAGAAATTACAGAACCTGTTGATCAGCCATATCAAGAGGGAAATTCAATCCATGTTACTAAAAGCTTCTTGAAAATCAGTGGTCAGGCAGTAGTATTCTCTGTGTACAGGACGGCCCAGAGAAGGGTGACAAGGATGGTGAAAGGACTGGAGAACAAGCCCTATGGGGAGTGACTGCAGGAACTGGGACTGTTCNCTCAAGGAGTCCTCAAAAGTTGTAGGTGCTGTTTGGCTAGGTGGATGACTGTCCATTTAGAGCATAAATAACCTGAAACAAACCACAGTAAATGTTGTTTCTTCTCCAGCTGATAGTTACAGGACATGGGAAGGACCTGAGAGTATTGGGAAGGGGGAGAGATTTGAGGATTCTGTGTGTACTGGGCTGGGTAAGATGTAGACAATGGTGACTATAGAGAGAATCTTGAAGCCCTGAATATAGGGAAATGTGTGGCACACTAGGGTAGAAATGCTGGTGGAGTGAAAGGACATAGGGTGAAAATTCTTAGATCACGAAAAGAATCGAGACCTGAAATAGCTTGGATGACAAAATGTAGGTGTGTGATGAAACACTTGGTTTCTCATTCTAAAATAACTCCTATTGCCCAGACACATCAGGTTTTTAAACAAGTAAAAGTGATTTTCTTCAGCACAGTGTAATGCTATGTCCTGAAAAAGTCAAATTGACCTGTTTATAATTAATGTTTCTCCTTAATATACATGAAGGCTTACAGCCACTGAAACCAAGCTCTTAAAACTTGAACCTGTCTTGACTTTCACTGAGATTTCTTTAATTCAAGGGTCTAGACACAATTATAATTAACACCTATTCCTTCCTTCTGCTCCTCTATACATTCAGTTACTTATCCACACCCTCAGCTTCTTGGATCATTGACTCAGATGTTTAAACAGAAAAATACTCAGCATAAGTTTATTGTAATGAGCAGAAGCAAAGGGGGTCTCTGCAAATATCTTGATTCTTTGTATGCAGCTGGGTTCCACTTTGTTTACTTGACTTCCCAAGGTATTTTCAAGCCCCTAAGGTCATTGCTAGTTAATAGTTGGCTAGAAATCAATAGACAGAGAGATGGTTAAAGATAAGTTTTAATAATGGGTGCAATCAAATTCTAGCAACTTTTATCTCTCTGCTGCTGCCAGTGGTAGGTGTTTTTTGTGCATTGACTCCATTCATTTTCCAGCTGTACAAACTCCAGGCAGGGTTTTTATCTTTGTAAAATAAAAAGCGAAAGCCCACCCTGGTGCTTAGTGCCCTGCTGTTGGAGAGCTGAGCCCAAGTGTGCTTCAATGCTTTCCATCAGTTTCCATGGGTTTTTCATCCCATGTTCATCATCACCCTGAGAAAACAAAGCCCCAACACAGGGATTCAGGCAGATATGGAGCATCAACATGTTTTGACTCATCTCTGAACGAATGGGAGCATCTCAAAGTCTCAAGGAGCATCGCTAGTAAGTTCAGTTGTTAAGTGGCTTCTGCACCTTTAATTGAGCATTTGGCTGAAGCTGGATTTTAAAAGAGCTTCATCTTGGAAGAGAAAACATAGTACTATGATTTATGTCTTTAAACTCAGGCTTTGCTTGATTTGGAGTGTGTGCAGGGTAATGCAAAAGTCTAATGGTTATCACTTGCCAGCTGGACATTACCACATGCAAAACAGCTCTCACAAATACCTCTGGTGTTGAGGGATCACTTGAACAAGCATGTTCAAAGCATGCTGGAGATGATGGCTACTCTTGTACTTTGGATCAGGTGCTGCCTGATGCTGCTTGTGCAGTGGTTCCTTGGCTGCCCACACTTTGCCTGCCAATCTCGTGCCTGGCACCAGGTTCTCTTCCTGAGGGTTTTGCAGAATGTAATTGAGCTGTGATGAAATTGCATCCCATCCATCCTACTGCAGCAGATTCACCCACATAGGTATGACTGGCACTTCCATGCGTGCTCAAACAAGTGAAAATCTTAGATACTCCACCTAACGTCCCGCCAGATGTTTTCACAAATCTGACAGGGTATTGGGATGGCCTGGGCTTGGAGTGCCAGCCAGGAGTTTGAGGGACTTGTGCTCAGTTCCCTGTTCTGTTCCAGACTTCATCTTCTGCCTCAGGCAAGTTACATCAGTGCTGTGATTCAATTTCCTAGGAGTACAATAGGAATAGCAACAGTGGGATTATTGTGATGGCGCACACCTCTAGGACTGCAGGTTGCTGTGCTCCTGTGATCAGGACAGCCATATCAGCAACTGTATAAAAAGTGACTTGAGCTCTTGTATCTGCACAATGCTTCAGGGAATGGTTTGACTTCAGGAAAGGTTTTAGAACTGCTAAACCTGCCCCAAGGTATGGGAAGGGACTAGGATCACCTCCTGTGAAAACACTGACAAATACTGAAGGTGTTGCTAAACTAGCACATCACCTGAGAACTTGCACCACAAGTGCCATGAGTTTGAGATTCCCCTGTTGTAAGAGCTCTGTCCACGTTATGAATTAGGGAAATTAATTCAGACCATGAATTCAGGGCCATGGATGTATTCTCTGAGTGAAGAAAAGCTGCAGGGCATAATTAACTAGCCAAAACTAAGTGCTCAGGAATTACCTAGAACCTGCAAATGTTTGCAGCTTCTCTAGAGTACAGAGCCACTTAAATTAAATGAGTGCAGGAACTTGAAAAAGCTACCAGTAGCTGCACTGCCCTCTCAAAGCTTGCAATCTCCTTACACACACCACATCTCCAGAAGAGCTCTGTCTTCCTTCCACCTCCACTCCAACTCCTTTTTACAAGAGCTGATCTGCTAGGAGAAAGACCTTCTGGGTGAGTGGCACCACTTTTCAATCCACTACAGCTGGTTTTACAGTTTCAACCAAAGACACACCTGTTCGGACAATTGAAGAACACCAGGCCATGGGTTTTAATGATTCACTAGTGGAAGAAATGTGGACTGTTCATTACATGCTGGAGATGAGTGTTCTGAAGGATTCTAATATTAATCTCTGAGCAACTTCATAAGGTATTAGATAAATGCAAAGTAGCACAAGAAAAAACAATAGAAAGTCTTGAGGGGGTTGTTGAACACCCAGACAGCATATGGAGTCCATTTTCATTATGAAACATAATGAAAATTGTTCTCATGTAGAGTATTTTACATTTATATGTAAATAGAGTATGCAGTTTCAAAATTAATAGGTTACCAGTCTGTTGTTACTTGTGTGCAGTAACAGGACACCTCAATGGATTCAAGGTAGTCCTGTTTTTATGAATATCCTAGGATACAGCCTCTCTGCAGTGGCATAATCTAGCACATCAGCTTGTCACATTGTCTAGGAACTATTTCCTTTTAGGCTTGTCTCTTAAATTATTTTCAGTCCACTTTAGGAGGTAAAATCTCTGCATTAATGGTCTTGATAACACATTAAAAGAGGCAAATGTCTTGCCTCACTTTTACCAGCTCCTCTGTTCTATGGATTTTTGACACAGAGCAGTGAAATCAAAATACAGCAAGAATCTATTCCTCCTTTGAGTGGGCAAATCATATATCTCTCAATCAACCTGTTAAATATAATTTAATTCCTTCTGATCCATATTCTGAGGCTACAGGCTGTTTGCTTGTTTGTGAGGGTCAGCGTGAGAGCATAGTTTCCTGGTGCTTGTGATAAAGAACACTCTGTAAGCCTATCTAGGCTTCATACCCCTGCCTCTGGTGCTGTGTGAATGGTGTGTGGCCAGTTGCACCTGGCACAGAGCCACACCTGAAACCCAAACCTTTACTGGTCTGATAAGCCAAGCCATGTAATGAGAAAGGAACGCTCTGCCTTGCTTTTGAACACACTCAAGGACAGACACAATGTCAGCTTGTCCAAAGGCAGGAAGGATTTGTTTGAAGAGAGACATGATGAAAAAAATAAAGTAAAACCCATATTTTTTTAATACTGAGCAAACAAAGTGAGGGTTTGGATGTTTGCAGATTAGGATTTAAAATCTGTAAGCATTGGGCTCTCGTTTGTTTTGAATAAGGCCAAGGTCACAAATTACCTGAAGTTGTGGTGGTGTTGCTTTGGATTAGAGTTTGTGAATGAGCAGTAAATTGGCCCAAAACTCCTTTTGAAAGGTCAGCCTATTTGCTCCGTAGTGTCAAATATGGTTTGAGTTTTGGTCAAGGGAATAAGAGGGATGTTGACATCAAATGTTTTCCCATGGCTTGCAGACAACCTTTTGACTTCTGTTTCAAAAGCATATTTTTGATGTGCAGGACTTTGGTTTGAAAGGTTTGAAAGTGTGGAGCTCACTGACATGGCCTAGATGGTGGGAGGCTCGGATGGATGGAGCGTGGTGCCCATGGTTCCACGCTTGTAGGTCTGATCCCTGGATGGGCGTTCGCTTGGGAGTTGGACTAGATGATCCTGTGAGTCCCTTCCAACTCAGAATAACCTGTGAACCTGTGAAAGAGGGAATGCAAAGTGAAGTAACTCCAACCCTAAAATGTTGCTTGTCAAATTAAATTTTTTTGGACAGACCCTGAAATGTGTTTACCAATTATCTTTGTTTTGCTGAAATTTTGTGTTTTCCACTCAGTTGTCAAGGGTGAAGAAAGGAAAATTTTCCTTGTAGTCCCACCTTAAATCACAGTATCAGATAGGAGATCACATAAAGGTTCTGGGCTCATTACTTTGGGTGCAGCACAGGCAAGCAGCAAAAACAACCTTCCCCTCCCTGATGAACGTCTGAACAGGAATTAGACAGGATGCAACAAGTGGACAAAACACAAATGGGAGTGTTGGAGGAGGATGAAATGAGGAGGAAGCTGTGCCTTGCCATGGGCGAGCCTGCTGCCAGATGGGTGTGAGGGGTAGGCTTGTGGCACAGAAGTGTTTTTAAGGAACTATGTGAAAGATGCTACTCTGCCTGTTGATGTGAATTTTGAGCCCACATAGTAAAAAATTATCTCTGCTGTTTTTGGCATTAATGACTGGTAGTTTCATCAACAAGACCTGAATGTGAATGCTGTCATGGGAGTTTCTGCTTTCTTCAGTGTCTCAGATAGTGCCATAACTCATGTTCAAAGCTTGTTGATGTTGTCTGGGCCCACTGCCAAAGCCCATGCAGGAATTGTCAGGGGGGGTTAGGGGGCTTTCTCTTGTGGGCAGTCAACCCAAAGGCTTTTCATCTTCAGAAAATGTCAGTTAACAGATCGAAGATGCTCAAAAATGCCAACTGCTTCTGGTTCCTGTTGTCTGCAAACTGAAGCAATGGGTGCTCAGGTCATGACTTGAATAAACATCAGAGTAGGATTCTCAGTAGCAGCCAAATGCTTAAACACTTTGCAATCCAGTGGCTCTCAGGCACTCATAAAAATGTAGTTCTTGATCCTTCAGCAGGTGCTGAATTGGAGACTGGGATCTGAAATCCTCTCTGGAGTCTGCAATTCTCGAAGCATCTTCACAAATCTGTGAGAACTTTCAACTCAGTTCTACTCCCTTTCACATATTTGGAAATGTGCAACCATGTGCAGCTGAGGCAAAGAACAGGGATGAAATGGGAAGCAGTGCAAGGTAGCAATGCAGCAACCAAATAAGGGTTCAATACAATTTTTTTCCCCAGGCTAATCAACAGCTGATCAATAGGCATCGACTAAAATTCTGGTCATGATCCAGCAGTTGATTGATGCCTGTCCTATCAAGACTGGAACAAGTATAATTTGCTCCTTGTTGCCATTCAGGTCAGGACCCTCTTGGTGGGTTTCTCCTAAACAGATGAGAAGAATAGCTACTAAAGCTAAAGAAGAATGTTATTTGCTGATCACATTGCTCATTAAGAGAAAGTTTCTAACAGTCAGACCTTTAAATTGTTTCCCAGTAGTAGCAATCAATGCAGGACTGTTCTGTGCAAGGATGTGGCTTGACAAACTTAAAAAAATTGTCACAATCACAAGAAGAGAAGGTTTGCAATAGTAAGAGCTTAAATGTAGTAATCTGTGAGTCTTTTCAACCTCTTGTTCAGTTGTGAACATCCTGCGATATTAGCTTTTGTCTCAAAGTGAGGTGGACTAAAACTCAACTCCTTGGTATCATCTTTAGTGGATTCCCATGCCTAACCATCTATTAACTTGCAGTATCAGTTATTAAAGGCACCTGTGACCTCCTACAAATCTCCAGAGCCAACTGACTGCCTATTTCTTCTTCCTGATCTGGTTTGAGGTCAAGATCTGAATATGCTTCAGCACTCCAGTCCAATTAAAAAATTCAATTTGTGTTTAAAATTTGTTTGGGGGTCTTTAATTCCCTGCAGTAGATTCCTCCCCTTCTTGCAAAGATGTAGGGAATAGCATGTTCAGTGCTATTAAATGACTCACCAAAGTAGCCCAGTGGCTTAGTGGGCTTATGTGAGGCTTAGTGCACTCAATGGAGCACGGTGGGACAGCCGGCACTGTCTGCCAGGTCAGGAGTTGAATCGGTGCTATCTGAGTGATATTATCCAGGATGCCTGGGGACAGAGGAAATTAAAAGTCACTAACGCTTACTGCCCTGAGCCAAGACTCAATTGCAGAATCACCTGCAGGGTTGGCCTGCACACCTACTGCCCTTTTTTTCTTTTTTTTTTTTCCCTTGGTTGATTCTCAAATGTGTTTTTATTTCCAAGCCAGTGGATGGCATAAGACTGGCTCTGGATGGCTGAAATAGTCAGGGATGAGGCAGAATGGGATTCACTGATGTGCAAAAGACCTTGGACGCTGTTGGGAGTGAGAGAAATAGATGTGGGCAAAAATAAATTCAGCCTGACTGGGGAGAGTGGGCAAAGTAGGGGAGAAGGCTAAGGCTGCTCCAAAATTTTCATTAAAAGGCTTTGTTAAGGAAAATCTGGTTTAAACTGACTAGTTTTCTTTACTGGGAAAAATATTTGCTATTGAATCCCTCC
This sequence comes from Pitta sordida, assembly GCA_013390025.1. Taxonomy (NCBI): domain Eukaryota; kingdom Metazoa; phylum Chordata; class Aves; order Passeriformes; family Pittidae; genus Pitta; species Pitta sordida. The sequence continues at coordinate 1,108,024 of WEKX01017099.1, forward strand.
CTGGCTATTTTAAGCCAGAAGCTAATCTAATAGAAATAGTTTGGGATCAAATAAAGTGTCTTTTTTATTTTCCTCCCGGTTTTTAGAAGATAATAAGTTTTATTTAAAAGAGATTGGAGTAGAAATGTAAAATATCAAGGTGAGCTGAAAGTTCTGGAAAAAAAAATACTTCAATTTGACTCAAAATAAAACCTTCAGATTATTCTGAACTGCCAGTGAACCGAAAAATCAGTCATTTGCACTAATGATAAGTAACTGGCAGGTTGTTTTGCCTGTCAAATTCTGTGTCTTGTGGAGTGAGCACATTGTTGTCTGCTGACATGATCTACTGAGCTTTTAAAAAAAAATTAAATACAGTTCCTCTCTGCTGGCAATAAGGCTCGCTGACAGGTGCAAGGGACTTTCTTTCCCATGTCTTGACCATGGGGATGAAGGACCCCAATCCCAGGATGAGGGACCCCAATCCCAGTCTGTGCTCACAGAAACCATCCTGGCCTAATAAACATCCCAAATTTTCCTCTAAGTAGTGATATTCAGAGACTGTCATTGCAATAATCGCTGATTATCTGGGTGGCAGTGGCATCTCTGTTCAGTCACCCCTGCCAGGGCAGGACACAATACCACAGTGTGTTCCAGCAGGGAAGGCAGAGGATAAAATGCCGAGGGGAGAAGGTAGTAATTGTGCTTTTCCCAGCCCTCTGCTAAGGATTGGTGCTACCCACTACCATGAACAAGGGCAAATGACAGAAATCAGCTGGGCTCTTCAGTAAAGCATAGAGAAATGAGAGGGGAAATAAAAGGAAACCCGAGTGTCTCCCAGTCTACTGGGAGATGGATATGAGTTTGGGAAGCAAGCTACCTTCACCCACAAATGATGTGATATTTCATACTCCATATATCTTGACAGTTGTAACTTGGTGTAAGTTTGTACTTATTTACCTTTGGGTGCTTTTGTGATAACATTGCCAAAGCAGAGAGGAGTAGCCTACCTAGCAGACTAGATGGACAGGAAAAAAGAGGGGAAATGTATTAACTGTAATTTCATGGCACCTCTACCAGGTGACCAGAGACTTGCTGAGTGAGGTGGTGTCTGAGCTGGAAGGAAGTTCTGGGAAACTCTGTGAGAGTCTGGGTTTCATATGAGGTGCATCTGGTGGTTGTGGTTAAGGCAGAAATCTGGTAGTTTGGTAGTTAAACCAAATCAGAGTTTGGGGTGTGTGGGAAATGAGCCACCAGTGTGGGCTAGACCTCTCATCTTCATATTGTTCCTCCTATTGGTTGTGTTGATCCCTGGGGTTTTCTGTCCCTATGTGCAGAAGGGAAGGCAGCTCAGCAGGAGCCTGCCCAGTGGAGCTCAAGGGCTGGCTGCCAGCAAGGCTCTTGGCAGGCCTGCCATGCTGTGGGAGCAATCCTGAAGCTGACAACTATAGGATGGGAGCTGTGGGACTGAACAGCTGTAGTAGTATAGTGTATTTATTTAAAGTGCTTTAGGATTTAGGTTATGTCTGTTGACTCAGTGTTTTAGTACTGTTAGACCCTGCATGGTTGCTACTCTAAGAAAAAGGAACCAGTCTAGTAAGCAGGGCACGCATGGCAGCCAGGTCTAGATCTATCACCAGCTTGCTGTGATCTCTGGGGATCTCTTACGTAGATAGGTATTTGATTTTGTTCTATGCACATCCCTCCCCAAGGAGCTCTAAGTGTCACCTGAACAGGGCCTATTTATCAGAAAAAAAAATAAAAATCAGTCCATGGTACAAGGAAGCATCACTCTAGAAGGTAAACAGGCTGCTGTAAACCAGAGTAGAGTAACACATGGTGCTGTGCCTATATTCTCCATTTTCATCAATTCTCCTTCCTTTACTTAGTTTTATTCTCTAAAACATGAGGTGCCAGGTGCATGAGATGCCTGTGCAGAGGCACAGTCACAGTTAATGTGGTAGGAGGAGGCAGGGCAGGGCTGGAGCATGTGCTTGTGATTCCTTTGCTCAGAAGCTGTCTTGCACACAGCCTTGGCTGCTGGGGGTTTTTCCTAACTAAAAAAAAGTCCAGACCACTGTCTTTGGTCCTTGGTTCCTGTTTTCTAAGACTATCTAGGTACCAAATCACGGTGCAAGTAACAGCACCAATAAATGGCTGCTTTCCCTGTGCTCCCTCCTGAGTGTTCCAACACTTTTTTCGAAGGGAAGTGGCATGAAGGCTGGAGGAGTGTTCCTACTTTCTGCAAACCCCATCCAAAGGGTGAAAAGCTGGATTCAATAGGCAGCACTGGCTGTCAGCTCCTGCCTTCTTTGCTAGTTGCAAACAGCATTTCCTTATCGGGTGATGGCTCCTGGTGCCAAGTCCTGACTGCTCTCACGTACTCTCGCTGCTTTTTGCTCTTCTGCCATGAACGTGTCCTATGTCACGTGTTTCTGCTTGGTTCTGACCCTTGTCATGGGGAGAACGGACGATAAGAACTAGCTTTTCATCTTCAGAGGTGCTTGGTATTCACACCCTGGGTGCTATGCCATGCATGATAATTCCCATGCCCTCCTCACTCTTATCCCAAAAGGAACTGGTTGTCCTTCCTTTTGCCTTCCTCTTGTTACACTTGTCCCTAATTAATTTTCTAGCAGAAGGAATGATTTCTAGCTCTTACAAATTTGCACAGGACATCACAGAACAAATGTTACTACTTTTTTTTTTGCCGCTTCTATGTTAGTTGCCTAACAGGATCTCATCTCTAAATAACCTTCTAGCCCTCAAGGATCCACCTACCTATCTCTTCTGCTTCCTACCTCTGCCAAGCACAGGCTGCCCACTGCTCCTTCCTGACCCAGCTCTGCAGAGGGTGAACTAGTAGCTGCCTTCCTTGGCACCTTTTGTCAAAAGTAGGACTGATGCTGCTCTACTTTCCAGAGACACTAGAGCTATAGCAAAAGAGTTAGAGCAGAAAGTGTCTGCTATGCTTTGTTAATCTCTTGAAAAAAGAAGCTGGAAAAAATTAGCTTCATTTGTGGAAGGGCCATTTTTATCTAAAAATCAATACAAGATAAATCTATTGTTCAGTGGAGGGGGGTGTATTTTAGACTGCAGAAGCCACTATCCTAACCTGAGGTTAAAAACTGCCAGAGGTTTGGTGAGTTTCCTCGTTACATGGACAGGAAAAAAAAATATGGCAAATGGATGTTCCAGGACAGAAATCAGCTACCCTGTCACCAGTGGCTCGTACTGTGTACACCCCAGTCCTTAATTAACAGTTTGCACCATCTTAAGAAGTAGAAGCCACTGACCACACAGGTCTATGGTAGTAATTTCCAGGAAAGGAATAAATTGTAGTAGTCAATTAACCCATGACACTCAGGACAATGTGGTGGGTCAGAAAACTTGTATCATCTCCTATGTGTCCTGTCTCTTCAAATAATAGAGTCTGCCCTGGAAGACAGATTATGGGATGTAATTCAACACTGCCAGGACAAGGCAGGATTACTGAATCATTTTCACTTACTGTAACCTGTGCCCTATTTCTCCAGAAAGATGGTGAGTAGGTCAGATTGGATGGCATGATAGCTCTTTCCATAAACCTTACTGAACTTGGAAGAAATTGCCTATGCAGCAACAGGAAGGAGTTAAACCCCAGCACAGGGAGGCACAAAATCTCCACCGGACATAGAGAAAGTCATACTCTTTAATCTTTAATTTTTAGCTTTCTTTTATGGAAGTCGCAGGACTTTGTTTACACTGACTGCAAAGCCAAACCAAGATCAACATGTCCTTGATTTTGCTTTGCATGTTAAGTACTGCATATTTACCCCTTGCCACCTAATTTGTGAATTTGCCAGGAATCAAAACATGCATTTGAACTAGCCATGAAGACAGCAAAACACGAGTACAGCTAGATCATTATCTAATGTGTCGTTATGATGTAGTGAGGGTGGTTTTGTCAAGCCTGATGAAGTATAAAAATGCATCTAGACAAAGGAGAATAAAATAAAAATGAAAAACAACAACAAAAAAGTCCTCAACTCCAAACAAAACAACAAACGAGAAAGGAACAACCCCCTCCCACCCCTCCCAAATATTTTATTTGCTCTGGAAACTGATTTCTGCTAGAAATTAAATGGGAACATTTCAGATTAAAGATACTTTCCTTTGGAAAAGCAGTAGAGGCTTGTGGGATATCCAAGGGTTTCTGCAGCAACCTCTTTAAGACAGGCTCACGCGTGAATCCAAGTCTTTCCTGAATCCAAGTCTTTCCTCTGGCCTTATTCCCCAGGGAGGAATAAGGCTGCAATTCCTTGGGCTGAAAAGCTGGTGGGAAATATAGTCCATCTGGAGACTAGGGAAAGAAAGAAAGATCCCCTAATCTTCAGTGTTCGTGCAAGTCAAGGGTTTTTCAGGAACAGAGAAGGAATGAATGGTCAGCATGGGGTGGCAGAGGTGCGTGAGCTGTTGCATGCAAACATCAAGATTATTTTTGTGGGTGCAGTAGTCTAATTTGCCCTGACTTGTCTGTCTCAATGGCAGCACGGCCATGTAGGAAAGAAGGAAGTCTGTCTTCCTTAAATTGTTCTTCATATTTGATTGGTTTCCCCCTAGAAACAATTGGGTAAGGAACACCAGGGTTTGAAGTTAAATCTAAGTCTTTAAGAGAAGTGCTGCAAAAAGTGTTTTTTATGCAACTTCGGGTTTTAATGATCCAGGAGGCTCTATGACTGTCGGTATTTGCACCTTACTGTTTCTCATCATGTAATGTTCAACAGGGGATAAAAAGGTAGTCTTCTCACAAATCTGACTTTCAAAATTTTATTCCTTATTTTCCAAGTATCAGACAATGCAGGTATTGGTCCACGAAAATACTGAACTGGGACAAACTTGGCTGCTCAGTGATCTGTGAGTGTTGGGATGTGTCATGCCTTAGTTTCCCCATTTGTAGAACAGATACGATTCTTTTCTTTTTTCCATACACCTTTGAATGCTGAACAGTGAGGTTCATATGGCATCTTAATTAGCAGTCAATGAAAAACTTTATAAATTAAGCAAAATACCATAAAAGATGAAGTAAAGGACACTTTTAATTTCTACCTGATTTTGTAGCCTGCCTTACGAAGGATGGGGAAATCCTTCTGCAGCTCAGATTGCAAATTGAGCTCAGCTGCACTATTAGACATCAGGAAATCCAGCCTGGCAGGAGTAAGAGGAAGCCAACCTTCCTACACATCACTGTCAGGGAGCTATTGCACTCACTCCAGTGTGGTGGTAATGAATTATCTCTGGAACTGTTGGGCTTTTTATTTCTGCATTTAGGCTCGCAGAAAAGGAAAGTGCACAGGATTTTCAGGGTTGCTATGAAAGCAGCGAGTGAAACTAATCTGACTCTTATATTGTTGTTGATGCACAATAGAAGTTAATGAGGTTAGCTGGAAGTGTTAATTGTCCTACACTGCTTGATGTCTATGCTTGCTCTGGAAAATTCATGTGTAGCAGCAGCTGAAAACTCAGCAAAAAGTGCTTTAACAGAGGAAATGGGCAACATTTGGCCCAGTAAAATCATAATGCAGGTGGCTGAGAAATCACTCACTCAATTATATGCATGAGGGGGACTCCATTTAAGAGCAACATTTGGAGCTTTATGGGCAACATAAAAGGAGAGAGAATGAGGTTTTTATATCGCTGCGCTCAATTGTAGAAGAAGCGGGAGGTTGTTTCCCACCCCTTTACATATGCTCGGACTGTGCAGGGAAAATGAAAATGTCTGCTCAGAGATTTGGCAAAACACCTGGGGAGGATGGGCTGGAGCTATTCCAAAGGCCCCCTGCACACACCCTGCTATATACCCTCTGTATAGTGATTTCACGTGTTCAGGACTGGGCAATTCAAAACAAAAGCTCTAAAAATAAAACCTTTGGCATCTTTACTAACTGTAAACTCTCAAAGCTAAAAGAAGTTTTCAAAAATATAATCATAATTAATTGCTGCTTGTCTTGTCCCTTGGCAGTTGCTAGAGCAAGTGAAGTAATATTATCTTCCAGCACACACAGCTCCTGCCATTTTTATCATCCTTCTATCTCCTGTAGGGAGCCTGTCCCTGGAATATCATGAGTAAATCTCTTTATTAAACTACTTGTCTAATGCTTTTGTTCGAGGAGAGAATTGCACACTTACCCGTGTGCTCACCTTCCAGGACAAAATATTTGTATTTTCCTTTCCTTTAAATTCTTTCAGTGCCTTGGTCCCTGATTTTTACGAGGCTAGGACTGAGATTGCAGTGGATTTGTCCATCCTTTCCTCCAGGCATGCCAGTATTGCACTTTCCCCATTCCTCCTTCCTACTGTGGATTAGAAGAACAAAAACATTTATTTTTTGCTGGTATGGATAGTTCTTTCAATCTATTTAGAGAAGTTCCATCCATTAGCTCAGCACTCTCTTTGCATTTCTAACTGAGAAATGCCTGATTTGTTTTTATATTAAACATACAGACCTACCACAAATACCTTGGGGGTTTTTTTCCCTGCTATAAAGCTTGACATCTGGGCCTGTAACAGCTCATCAGCGGATTTGTGAGATGAAGCAAATGACATTTCTATATAGAGCACTGGCTGCTGTAGAAATCAGATGGTGAAATGGAACTGTAAAGAATTTGGTATTGAGTGATGATCTTCATCCAAGGTTCCCAGAGTACAGAAATCCCCACTTTGCTGACACAGATAATGGGTGACTTACTACAGGCTGCACAGCAAATTTAGCCTCACAGCTGAATATCTCTGGAGACCTGTACATAGAGCACAAGCACTCTGGAGCAGGAATCACATCTCTGTGTTTTATAGGGCTCTTTGTTATAACATGGTTTTGATCCTTGTGTGGACAGAAGTGCATCTGTAAGTAGCTATATAAGAAATACTTGTTCCATCCTTCCCACACATGCAACCCACTTGGATATTTTCTTGCTCCATTGCCTTGGCAGAAGACAAACTGTGACTTTCTTCCCTAAACACATGCAGTTTGAACTGTATTCTGTATAAACATCACTTCTGTGTGTTAAAATGCAGCATGAGATCAAGGCAGCACTCCTGCTCTGTCCTGACCCTGGCGGCACTACTCCAGAAAAAAGGTTGGAAAGCAGTTCCCAGCAGAACTGCTGGGATTACAAAGTCTAGTAAACTTCTAAGATGTGTTTTAGTACAGTGGTAAGTGTCCCCACCTGGTGTGTGGGAGACCCGGGTTCGATTCCCGCCAGGGAGACAGTGTTAAGAGTTGGACTCGATGATCCTTGTGGGTCCCTTCCAACTCAGAATATTCTGTGATTCTGTGATTCTGTTTACTCGCAGCAGCAAGAGACTGGACTCAGCAGCCTGAGTCACCCCTCTGTCCCCTGTCTGTACTGCTGAGGGCTGGTGACCAACTCTCTGTTCCAGCCGCACGTGGTGGCTCCTCTGGCCACCTCCCGGCTGAGCTTTCCCCCTCCCGCTGGTGCTGAACGCCCGGCCTCGGCTGTGCTTCCCCAGGATAGCTCCTTGGCTGGAGCGGAGGGAGCGCCGTCCCTCACTGCGATGCCGGTCACTGCAGAGGCAGGAGGAAGCTGGGAACCACGGTTCATCTCCTGGTGCTTGTGAGCAAACTCACAGTAGGGGCATGCTGCTGTGAGGCTTTTCAGTGTTCCTTGGAATTGCTTTGTTCCTCCCCGGGTGCCTAGCAGTGCTGTGATGCCCTTGCCGTTGCCTCTGACACAGGATTTGCTATGGCCATGCCAGCCTCTTCATGGTGTGCCCACAAGAGTCTGTGGAGTTCAGGGCACTCTTACACGGGCATTTTCCAGTGTGTGACTGTGTGGATGGCAGGAAAGGTTGGAAGGGATGGAACACACAATAAAGCACACTTCCACCCAGTACCAGTGATCATCATGTTGAGACGCATGAAGATAACCTGATCATCATCACCAATTCCAGCACCTCCGTGGTTCTGGTGTTCCTGAACAAATCCTTGGTGTCACCCTCCTCCTTTTACTCTTTGTAGTCGTTGGGCACTGCCAGGCAAATTCTGTTCATGATGATGTGATGATTAAGCCTTGTGCAAAGGCAATTAATATGCTTCAGTTGAAGGCTGGAAATCTAGTTCTGTGCTCCAGCTAGTACATTCAGTAGCGAAGACATTCAGACCCAGCTGCACCATCTCAAGCCACATCTGATCAAATTTGAGTCAGCAGCAAGAACTTGCTGATTCCCAGAAATTCTATGTCTTGTAAAGAGATGGTAGTGATGGTTGTCTGTCAGCCAATGAGTCAGCACTTATGCTCCAGCCCCTGGCAGGATATGAGGGTCCCAGACTGATGGCCTAAGGGGGATCCTGGATAATCATGGCCATCAGGAGCTCTGTGGCACTCTGCTAGAGAAGGAGCATTTCCTGCCTTTCATTCTGGGGAGCTAAACTGGCTTTTGCACTTCTGGCTGAGGCTTTGTTTATAAAGAATTGAAAAGCTACAAAATTGTATTGTTATTGAGATTTCACTTTTGCTATGATACAGGAAAATGTTCTCACAACATTCACTTATAGTTATTTTTTAAAGAAACCCTTTCACTTTGATTGCAATGACCTTGCATATAAACATGTGAAAATACACATATATATGTGACCTATTAATAATTCAAAAACACAGCTGATTGGAATTTACTTTTCTAGAAAGTATCTCAATGAGATTCCTTTCTGATTGGAACCCATCTCATGCCGTAACACTCCAAAATTTCCTGTGGAACTGAACGCACATCTTTACCTAGCATGCAGCTCACCTGCTTGTTAAATGCCTAGATGGAGCTGAAGCAGGTTTACGACTTTAAAAGTTACTTTGGGAACTGTTAGGAGCTATGTGGGTATTCATGGAAACTACCCATGAAGATGGATCCTACTCTGCTCTCTTGAACTGACCAGGCTTACCTGTACATGCTTGGTGCAAACACAAAATGCAGACTGCTTCATCTCAAGCACAGGCACGTAGAAGTAAGAAAACTCAGCTCTGTTCCTGTTCTTGTTGTGCACTTTCAAGTGAGCATCACTTGCCCTGTTGTTTCATAGGAGGATTTACAGGTGAAAACATGTGCAAAGTTTGGTGCTAGAGCTGAAAGCAAATCCATGATGAACCCAGGACAAACAGGGATTGCTCTCTGAGAATACCCACAGAGAGAGTACACTGAAGTGGCTCTGAAATAAGATCTCGAGAAGCATAGGAAGAGGTTTGAGTCAGCTTGAGTCTGTCTGTGCAGTGTGATCTGTCAATGGAAATCTGTCTTTACAGAGCTGCTGTGAGATGCCTCCTGCAATCAAGCACCCCGGCCTTCCCTGCCTGATAATGCCTCATCACTTCCTTAAGGATAAAAGTGATAAGGAAATAAAAGAATGCCAGAAATGGCTTTATCAATTGGCAACTCGGTCATGTTTTCATTAAAACAGTGGAGAGTGGGGCCAGAAGTCTGTAGCTTTGCTTGATAAAGAGATTTCTATGCATACAAAAAAAAAGTCTAGCAAGCTTGTTACCTTTTATCTCTGTTGTTCAATAGCACCAAGTGGAGAGTATTAGTCACTTCTGGAAGTGGGAAAGGAATTTTACAACACAAAATCACCTCTTGTTTCTCTCTTCCTTTTTCCAAGATTTTGTCCATCTGTTCCCTTTTTCAAAAACAAACAAACTATTAATACAGTGCTTTGATGGAGCCTTCTGTTCAAGGCTCTTAAAGGGCTGTACAGATATTCATGATTTTATTTGCCAAGAAAGGCTCAAAGAGATAAATATTAAATCCCTTGCTTCCCACAGGGTAGATGCCAGAGAGGCAATCACAACTGAGACCCTGACTTTAGACTCTGGAGAACTTGCTAGTCCCTGGTTTTATCTCAGTATTCCCACAGGACTGTACACTAACTGCCTATTTCATCTGTATCTCAACTCCCTTTTTTGTAAAACACAGGCATTTCTTTCTCTCTGCCTTGCCACCTGCACGCCTGACTTCAGCTAATGCACAGGCACACGGTGATCAATTCCCTGTGGAACAGCCCTTGGCTGGGGGTCTGTGCTGGGCAGTTATTTCTGCAGCGTGGTATAACCAGAGCTTTTAGCCACAAAATGCTTGATGCCAGACTGGCTGTGTTGGGTACCAGTATCAGTGTAGTCCTGGCAACAAGACTCACTTTCATCTACCCTAATACTTGCTTGGATTCCTAGGCAGGTTTTCTGCCAGCACCAAGATCTTTGCTGTGCTGTTGGTCCTAAAGGCAGGTCAAAGGGGCCTGTCAGACCTGCTTTAAATCCAATGTGGTGCAAGGGCATGGAACAGTGGATTGGTACAGCTTGTGGAACTAGGGCCCCCGATCTCAAACCTTGCTACTTTTTGTTAACAAAGGCACTAGTGGCACCTGTAAAGCACCAGAGAAAACGTACACATGTTGAAGACTGCAGATAGAGGATCTCTCCCAGAAATTACTTCTTGAAAACCTTCTTGTTGCCTGAAACATCAGAGCTAGGGGCTGCCAGCCTGGGACAGCAGCCTAGTCGTGATGTTTCCTTAGTCATTTTTTTTTCTTCCTTTTTTGTTGGTGCAAGAGACAAAAGGATAAATTGGACAAGATGCCCCAGATGTAAAGCTTTTGTTATCAGGGAAAAAGTAAAGGCATCCAAAAAAGGAAGGAACCAAATGTATCCAGGACTAAAATGTATTCAAGAAGATCCCAATTGCAAGTTATCAGAAGTCAGACCCTCAGAGTCACAAAAAAATAGCAGCTTCAATCCCTTAATGAGAGAGAAGCCAATGCAAAGTTTTAGCTTTTTATAACAAAATATATCCTCTTGTCTCACTGTGTTTTCAAATAGAGATCATGATGGTTTTCAAAATGCACTCTGCGAGTCTGAGTTGGCTTATGAGCCATGTATCCTAAACACAAATTATCAAAGTTGTCCTGACTTGAATGAAAATTGCTTTTATCAACACTGGCCAGTCTCTGTGTTAATCTGTATTGCAGAATTGTTACAGCTGGGCATAGGTGGCAGCTTCAGTTTAGGAGCTCAAAATCAAATTAGTAAAATGGGGTTTAGGAGTGCAGTGGGACTGTAGGATATGGTAAGTGTACCAGATAGGTCTTAGATCAAAAAGAATAAATGGGCAGGCATTGTATGTAGAGGCAAAGATTGCTTGGGTGTGTTGAGTAGCCATGGAGAACAGCTGGATTTATCTATGAGAGGTATCAAGCTGTCTCAAATCAGGTACAAACAGTGGAAAAAGTACATATTGTGTGACAACATCAAGAGATATTCACAAGTAAAACTTCTTGGAAAATAAGACACGCGTCTGAAAGGCTCAGATGTTTCTTTTTTGGCTACAGCAAGAGTCCTTGATCAGTGTTGGGGGAATGTTTCTTTTTGGGATGTGATAACTGGGGTCAGCCAAGATTTCTTTGATCCAGCAGAAATCCTAGCCTGCAGGACTGGGGTACCTGCATCCATGTTGAGAAGGTGAGGATCTATCCTGAACTTGGGGTTTTGGCTCATGGATATGCCACATACATAGGTAGAGAGGACTGAGCTCTTTGAAAGGAGTATGGGTCTAATGTCATTCCAGAGTTAACAGGGAGGCACTGTTGGAGAGCAGTGTGCAGGGACTTCTGGGCAGTGTGTCCAGCCCTCTGGAAGGGTGGAAGGAAATGCGACTTCAGAGGTCAGCTGTGCTCCTAATCCGATCTCTCAGCACCTGCCACCATAGAACTGTGAAATTCACTGAACCTTCAGGTAGAGAAAGTCTCTCTTTTATAAGATCTCGAGGCCACTTGGTGGCAAGTGACACGGCAAAACAAGTTATTTCAGGGCAGGTGGGGAACAGTGAGAGTTCAGCACAATGTGTACAGGAGAAATCAAACTAGGCATTGTTGTGCAATTTCTTGTCATGACTTGGCATGACCTCCATTATAACCATGAGATCACCTCCAGTGAGTATCAATAGCCTCTTCCCCTATGTCTTAATGTATTTTTAATACCTTGCAACTGCCAGAAAAATAATAGTGTTTCTAGAAGCTTTCACTGCAACATTTAGTTATATATATCCTATTGTGTGTGAATTCAGGATCCTTAATTACTCTGAGCCCGACACCTGCAAAAGGAAAAAAGGAGGTTAGGAATATATATCTACAATAGTTTTCAAATAACATTGAAAGTCTCTTACCTGTCCTGGTTGAGTAAAAAGTCCAATACAAATGGTGAAAAGCAATTCCTAGCACCTGGACTGGGATAATTTGAATTATTGTAATTTACCAATGAAATAGTCAATTAAAACTTCCACATAGCTTTCGTTCCAACTTTTTACTTTGTTTACAAAACATCAGACCTTTTCATGGCACACAGATACTCAGTAGCATGTGAATTATATGCTCTCCATCAGATTTAAGTTCTTACAGTTACCTTTGATAGATCTTATCTTAGCTACTAACTTAGGATGTAATGTTGCCCATCTTGAATCCAAATTAAGTGGGATTTATGAGGATGTATAAGGGCCTAAAATGCTCCTAGCAGTAAATATGGATTGGTGAGAAGAGCACATGTGAAATGAGTGATGGTAAGGACAGTGCCATAAATATACCTAATCTTACTGCTATTGCCTCTACTTCAGTTGACTGTGACAATGCTAACACTTAACACTCTTGATCAGAATATCTCAGGTCATTCTGTAAGGAATTCTTCTTGTTTACATTATACTGTCAGTGGAAATTAATATCTAGAAGACATAGCGAACATCTGAGAATTGAACAAACTGTTATATATCACAGAATCATAGAATAACTTGGATTGGAAAAGACTTTTTAAAGCTCATCTACTCCAACACCTCTGCCATGGGCAAGGACACCTTCCACTAGACCAGGCTGTCCAAAACTCCATCCAGCCTGGTCTTGAACACTTCTAGGGATGGGTAATTCACAAGTTCTCTGAGCATCTTGTTCTGGCGTTACACCAACCTTACTGGAACAATAATTTCTTATATCTAATATAAATCTGCTCTCAGTCAGATCAAAGTCATCACCCCTTGCCCTATTGCTACATGCCCTTGTAAAAAGTCCATCTCCAGCTCTTTTGTAGGCCTCCTTATGATAAGTTATGGAGGTGTATAAACCCCATTTGCCTGTATCTCCACTGTGATGTCCTACTCACTGGGCCATGGTGTCTCCTCAAGTACATGCTGGGTGTGGTTACATACACACCTGTAAGCTCATATGGCTTCAAAGTAGCATAGAAACAGCCCAGTCACCTCAACTCCAGAACTGTCTATCTGTATGGCATGTGAAAGCATTAAAGAAGAGAAAATAGGGTCCTTTCAGTGGCTTTCCTGTAAAGGAATGATATTTGTTTTCTCTGAGCTAAAATCTCATTAATTTTGTTCTGATCCTATCCCTCCTGCTGGGACAAGAGACAGAAGCACAATTTCAGCAGTACAGATCTGACCTGGGATCCACATCTGTGTGGGTATCACATGTCCTCCCTTGGTCTTTCTCTGTTCTGACTTTTAGGGAAAGAACTGCTTCCTGATTTCTCCATACAACTGCCGTGTAACCCATACCTTGTAACTAGCTCAGCTCAGTGGTGAGCAGATGCTGAAGGGATGAAAAATTCCTTGTGCCAAGCCCTGAAGTGGTTGGCAAGAATGGGTCAATAGCCTGATTCAGCGGCGACAGCACTCCACCCTCCTTCCCTAAATGCCTCCTATCTCCTGCTGCCAGTCATTACAGAAATAGAGACTTAGCTTTTCTCATGAGGATCTAAATGTCCTGGTTGTTGTTTGGTACAGGGGATATTTCTCCAATTAATTATTAAGTGGAGCTTTGGCTGGAGGAAGGGGCTGCAGAGATGTCAGAGTGAAAAGGGGAGAGTGTTTTAACCTCTCTGAAGCTTTCCTGCAACCGGCAGCAGGTTTGCCTTGTGGGTCCTGGCCAGTTCTTGTTCTACAGCACATCATCAAGGCCAGCCAGCAGAGAATGGCCTCATGGGGGCTCTGCCAACTTCCATGGCTCATAGGCCCATCTTTTTTCTCTCCTTGGCAGTAGAAAAATTCTGCAAGGAAACTTCTACCTACCTCATGTCTTCATCCTGCCCTTATTCTCCTAAGCTGGATGGGGGGTCCTGGCTGTGCAGCTGTAGGCAGCAGGGGAAGCAGACTTGGAAGATCAGTTGCAGGCACAGGGAGAAGATCCATAATCTGAGAAGGAACAATAGGAAGAGTAGTATGGTCTATTTGGTATGATGTAAGACTGGATAACCAGAGACCTGGGCTTTCATCATTGTGGATTACACGGGCAAAGAGGCCACTGCAGTGGTCACCTCATCCCAAGAACTGGCTCTTATTCCTTCATGGCACTATGAGAAAGATGCAGGGCCAGGAAATCACTGTATCAACTCACGCCTCGGTTTCTTCAGCTGAGAAATAATACTCTGCTATGTTGTGGTCCTACAATGAATGGCACTTTTTAGGGGTTGATGTGGGAAGGATTCATTTTGCTGACTTTCCCAGGATGAATTGCTGAGGCAGATCCTCCATGGGTATGTATCAGCACAGTTTGTACAATATGGAATATTTACTATTGGACCTCATGTGCTGGGGTATTTTGACCTGACCCTACGCTCTTCTTTTCAGATGACTTAATTGTCCTTACAAAGAATACAAAAAGGAGAACATATGAGAAAAGGCTCAGTTCCATTAATTACTAGATGTCTTCTCAAGCCTGCGTGGAGGTAACACTTCAGACCACCTCATCTGGCCCTGCCCACCCCTGGGGACCCTGCTGTAGTATAGGCACTAAGGCCAAAGGTGTAAGGCAACTCTGACTCAACTCTCGATCCTGCCATCAGTCACCTCACAGCTGAAGGGTATAGCTCAAGGATCACAGAACAGCTTCTTTCCCCTCTTAGACTATACAGCCGTTTCAGTCTCTGCTCCTCCCTTCTCCTGTTTGATTTTTTGTTTGTTTGTTTTGTGGGGGGTTTTTTCCCCCCTACCCAACATTCTTCCCCAGAAAGTCCCAGACACTTTCTCTAGTCTGGACTCCAGATCTTTGTTCCCGAGTTCAGCCATCCCACTGACTTGGCCTGCCCTGTCCAGTGGGATTACTTGAAATATGTATTTCTGGATGAATCAAGCCATGTCACTGAAGCACATTCATCCACTTTCCTCTTGTCCTTAGCCAGCCATTGGCAGACAGCTCAAAAGTCAAGGTCTTGGGGGCAAACGCCCCCAGCAGCACAATGCAGTGCTTGAGTGAGGAACAGGAGTTTTGCCCCTAAATCAGTTTCTCCTGCTCCTCCTGTCTAACCTGCACAACTCTTATATTTTCCCTTTAGCTTGTCTCTGTGTTACTTTTCATGTAGTTGCCATGAAAAGCTCCAGAGTTGCTCGTGATCCCACACATCCTGGTTTCAGAGATGTAGGCCCCTTTGGCAGTGACAGCTGTCCCAGGACCCTCAGGTTTCAGGCTGTCTCTAAATCCAATTTCTGCTCTGTGTCACAGATTTTGAGGAGACGCCCTTTGCATTTGTTTCCCCTCGTTGCTCCTAGCTAGGCAGTTTGATTGGTGACAACTCCTCCTCCTAGCAGCACCAGAAAAGGCACAGTTTGCTGGGGGCTTTGGAGGGCAAAAACCAGCCCAGGGTAGGGAAATGTCCAAGCTGACCTTCACCATTAAGCTCTCAGCAGGATATACTGAGGTGTTTAAATATTGATGCAAGCACAGAAGAAATAGTTGTGTTCTTCCAGAACAGGCAAGGAATTTATGGTGTAAAACATCCCACAGCTCTTTGCCAACACTGCGCAGGTCACAGGTGCCCTTCCCTGGGGCATCACATGGGCACCATGGTGGTGTAAAATCTTCATCTCCTGCCCTCGCAGATCCAGGGAGCTGAAACACAAGTAAGGCAATACTTGGAGTGGCACAGAGAGACAGATTCACAGGAGAAAAGGCTTTCCTGGACCTGTAGAGAAATCCCTAGTCTAGGGATAAAAACCTGATGAAAATGTTGAGATGTGGAAACTGAAACTGTTGTTTGGGTCTGGATGTGACTGAGTCTCCTGGGAGAGGGGACAGAAAGCTGCTGAGCCAGAAATTTGCTGTTCAGGAGATGGAATTTTGTTATTCAAGCCTCCCCACCAAAATCAAATATTTGCAAACGTAGGGAAACATTATTCCTGGGGATGTTTGCAGTGGGCTTCCTGCTGAGGTTTCTGCCAGCAGCTTGTAAGTCTGAACCAGAATCACGTGTATGTTTTTGTACTTTTGTACATCCAAATAGTCTTCCCCAGCTGTGCCCAGTCAAGGCAGAAGAAGCCTTGACTCATCCCTTAACCTGTTTTTTTGAGTTACACCTAGGCATGACTGAGTTCTTGCTCCTGCTGTTTCTCTTAAACCATTTGGGAAATGGGGACACAGAGGCACTGAGGGGGTTTGAGCAGTGTGTGATGGGCAGGTATGAGCAGAGACAGGAGGATCAAAATCCTTAGCCACTTTTTGGGCACTTTGGACAAAATGTGAACTTCTTTGAGAAGGTGGAACTCCTGGGAGTTTTTTCCTAAATCAGCTGCAAATACAAACTCCCAGTAAAACTGTGCAGCTCTTAGAGCCGGTGCCTCACTGTGTCACATATGAGAACAAGCACTGACCCTTCAGTCAGGGTCATCACTTCCCTCTCAGAAACTTCTCCTGAGGCCACTCGCTGCTCACCCAGCTCAGGGGCTTTCCCGAGCTCAGCTCCTGGCTGGCTGTCGGAGCACTGTAGTGCTTTCCGGCTCCAGCTGCTGTACCACATCTGCACAGACAGGGCTCACCACTGGCTCGTCTTTTATGTTCCTATTGCCAAATTTTCTAATTATAGGCCTGTGGCTATCAGCCAATGGACTACATTTTTGAGGCTCGTTATTGAACTTCAGATGTCAGGCTGAATTTTTCCTAACTGTCCATAATAACAATAATAGCTTGACTTCCACCATGAGACAATTAACCTTCTTAAAGTTTAGTGCCTCAGGCTGTGCCTCAGAAAGATTCCCTCTACAAGGCAGACAATTACCTTTACTTAATAACCTTTCTCTTTCTAATCTGATATTAGTGCCAAAGTAAATGTAAAGGGCAGTGCTCTATGTCCCTTCTTAAGTACTTTAAATGCCTGTCCATGAAAGCTAATGAGCTGCCATTTTGCTTAATCTAGATTTGCTGTGGATCCAACAATACTCTGCAGTATCTTTCTTTTAAAATAACATCTGGAATCCAAGGATATAGCTCTGTTTTAATTTGTATTGAAAACTGCTATGTGAAAAAAGGAAAACTGAGAAAGCAGAAAGAAAAATAACAACTTTGTAATGACAAAACAATACAAAGCATAATCAGCATTGGTCAGCTGCTGGCTTAAAGCTGGTTTCAGTGGTAAGTGCTGTCAGTACCTGTAAAGCAGGAATTGGTCACTGGAGCGTTACAGGGTAAGTTGCATCCCCTCCTTCAATTCTGGTGCAGATGTGGGATGAGAGGGCAAGGTTGAACAGTTTTCCTGTGCATCTGTCTGTCCCATCAGCCAGGAGCACCGATGTCCGCTGCAGCAGACCTACAGCACAAGCACAACTGCTCTATAGATGTAATTTCTTCATGGATTGCTGCTCACGGTAATTAATATATACAACTTTAGTAACTTTGAGACACAAAATGCTCTCTCAGCAATGAAGTTATTGCTCTGCTGACCCTGTGTTTTGCACTTCCAGTGAAGATTCTCTAACAATAATGAAAATGGCTCAAAAATTTCTGAGATAGATGTAAAGCTGTAGGCACTTCTCTATCGTGTGAGCAAACACTATTTTTCCAAGAATGTGAGTTACAAACAGCAACAAAAAGCAGGTCCAAACCCCAGGAAAAGCAGGGCTATAGGTGCTCTTAGCAAAGATACCTAATTCCCTTGTAAGTCTTAAATCTGTGTCTTTGGATGCAGAGTATTTCCGCACGCTGCAGAATGTTGCTTTCATTTGCTTTATGATAATGCCCCTGCCCAGCCTGATGCTGAGCCAACATTTACTCTCTTCTCGTAAGAGTGCTCTGGTTTCATCATCTCAATATAATGAGGTTTGTATTATTTTTTTATTATAATAGAAGCAGCCTCAGGTCTTAATCAAGATATTGGGCTAATTGCTATGGAAACCTAATTAGGCAGACCATGTCTCAAATTCTGTAAATATTTATACATGCACTTAACTGTCTGCATGCAAACCAACCCACCCTGGCCATGGGAATGGAGCTTAGCACATGCTGAAGTGTTGATAGGTGTGGGAGTCTCCTTTAAGGCACAGTTTAGCTGTGCTGCAACAAGTAGAGAGGAATGTGTAGTGGCAATCAGATTGGGATCGTATGTGTGCAGATGAGCCTCAGATCAGATAGGACCTGGGTTATGGGTCTGGGTTAATAGCTGTACAGAACTTTGGAACTGCTGTACTTTTTTTAATTACCTTATAGAATAATAATTAAAAAATACATGAGTCACTGTACTAGACACAAGCATACACAGAGAAATACAGGGATGTGTGAAGTCTTCCTGGCCAGAATAAACTAACAGATGTCTTCTGCCATTTCTCAGCATAGCGTTTTAAACATTATTTGAAAAAGATTCTTTAACTCAATTTTGGAACTGGTTTGCATGCGTGAATCAGTTCAGATTTACATGTTTATTGCAGCAGAAAGAAAATTCAATGTTAGCTTTGGTACAAACACTTTAGACCGCTAGGGTATTAACTTTAGAAGCAGAATATATGGAACTAATCAAAACCTTTTCATAAACAGATTAATGAGGAGACAAAAATGCACAAGTACAAGCTGGTGTGCTTTGAACAGTCACATCTTCTACAGCACATTTGTTTATTTATTTATTTATTTATTTATTTAAGTTAACAAGTATTTTAATTGGTCTTGCTACATGTTGGTTTCGGGAACAATGAAGTGGGGTGACTTTGCTAAACATGAAGAGCTGCTGGCTGATAGAAATATAACAATGTAGCTGGAGATCTCTGCATGAAACCGCAGGTCGCTATGTTGATCTTTCATTTATGTTTTTTCTCTCTGTCCTCTGTCTTTGCTGCACCCTCTTGTCACCCTCACGTGCAGCCCTCCAAATTTTTGTGCAGTATTTGGTCTCCAACGTGAGAATAAAGGTAAAGAACAAGGGCATTTAATTTAGCATAACTAATATGACAGTATCCAACCAAGAATAGTAGATTCTTTGCCACAAAGGCTGTGGATCCTCTTCCCAAGACTTGGAGCTCAAACGCATTGTCCATTTAATGTCATTTATTGGTAATAAATAACCTTGCACACAGAAAGCAGTGAAACACTCCAAGAAAAAAAAATGAAAACAACTCCAAAAGCAAAATTAAGAGAAACTACTGTGACCTGTTTATAAACGCTGTGCTTGAAGCAGAGGGGGACAGACAGGAGATGGGGCTGCTTAGAACAAATGTTTCCTGTACGGACTGAGTCACTGCAAGGTTCAGCAGCACAGTCTTGCCGGGAACGTCTCACAGACCTCACTCCCCATTCAGGACTGTAAATTTCCTTCCTGAGTTTGTTAGCAGCAAACAATGTGTGTAAAAAAAACCTCAACAAAACACAAAACCCAAACCACTCAAGCCCACTGTAACTGCTGGTATTATGCAAAAGAACTAATGCATAAGCAATCTGTTGCCTTCAGAGGAGCGTGCAATGTGACACCAGCCACAGCCGAAAGCAGGGCAGCAGCTCTTCCAAACCTGGGGATAAAGGAGGGATCTTAGTGGGGCTGGCTGAAAATTTTCCATTCAACACTTCTCTTTTGACCTGGTTCTTATTTTTTTTAACCTTATTTTTTTTAACTTCGAAGTTATGTCATTTCTGTACAAAGCATCAATTTCTTACTAAACCAACCAAACAAGAATATCCTCTCTTTGCTAATCTGAACAATTTCGACCCTGAGAAAATGTTATGGGATATGCCTCAGCAAATTTGTAGTTCACACACACCAAGCCCTTATCAGCCCACAAGGACAAGTTTTCCACCTGCTGTCCTGCCTCCAGGAGGGGCTCTCAAGACAAAGGGATTAATGGGAGTGCCAGTGCTGCATGGGAAACCAAGTCTGAACAGCACAGCAGGGGCTGGGGCAGAATGGGGCCAAGAATGGGTCCTAAAGCTCCAATTCTACAGACAAGGCTTAACTTCCATTTCCTATTTTTCAGGTTTTCATTTGGATGCCAAAATTTTTCTTATAGGAAAATTATATTCCAATCATTGATGAAGTTAAGCCCTAAACTAAGAAAGTTCCAACTTTCCTTTCTAGGTGAAATGTCTCTTTCAAATTTTGCCCAAAGCTTCTAGAAGAAAGAAAAAAGCTATGGGATTAAGAGAAACTTGGAATTTCTCATGTTTAAAGCGTGAGTTTCTCATTTTAAAATGAGCTTCTCTTTATACATCAGAAAACAGAGTAGCAGAAGTGCCAACAAAACACACAGCTATTTTTTGATTTGCAGTTCACTGTGAAGAGTTGTTTTCACCCTCTCCCCCTTCTCCCTTAAGGAAAAAGTGTTAAATTAGCAATGAAAACAGCACATTAGCTGACAGGTACTGCAAGTAATCTAATCATGAGACAGCATTAAAAAAACCCATTCAGCACTGGGGATGTTGGGGTTAGTTTCTTCATCAATTACATCTCAGGAAGGCTCTCCTTGGATATTTAACGGGTTGCAGCTAAAAAATTTCCGAAGCGCATTTCAGAGCTGCTGGTATTGAGAAGGATCAAATATTTCATAGCCACTTTTAAGTTTTACAATTGATTATGGCACATCCCAAGTTAAGCTCCTTCAGTAGGAAGCTGGCAGTGCCTAACACCACATGCTGCAAAGGAGAGTCTGGGTAGGCATAAAAGGAGAACACAACGCTGGGCATCACGAATAAAAAGCCTTATTCATCCAGGGTCCAAAAAGTGTCTTTTTTAATGCTTATTTTTAACTAATTGTGAACTTCTGCAATAACCACAGAGTGCTACTTGGCTCCTTAAATAGCTGCAATGACGACCTGGCGCTCGTTTCTGTCACTATGTGAATTTATGGAGCTGTTGTCACATGCTTTGTTAGAGGAAATATATGATGGTTCTGTCATAGGGACTGGACACCTATAATTCTCATCTTCTTTGACTGCTCATAAATCCCTGCTGCTCAGCCATACCATTATTATACTTGGGTTGCTGTTACAATCCCCTTACTGGAGTGAGGGTATCGCAGAGCCTTGCAGGGGAAGCCCTGAATCACCAGTATCACTCCAGCGGAGATGAAATGCTGCACAGGGCTGGTGACTTGATTGCCTGTGCTGCAAAGGAGGCTCAGGCACGTACATCTGCTTTAGGAGCATGGTGACAGATAGATCATGGGCAGATGCTGAAAGGGCATTGGATGCCTTGGAAATGCTGCTTCATTGTGTGGATTTGACCATCTTGGATAAGGTTTCGTGGGGTTTGGTGCCTGACTGGCACCAAAGCAAAGGGACAAGCTTTGCTTTTCGATTTCTTCTCTAAGACCCTGGCCAAGAAAGAGGCATTGCTGCTTCTTGCTGTTTAGAGTAGCACTTGTCTTATTTGAGCACAAATCTTAAGAGGAGCAGCTGAGAGAGCCAGGGCTGTTTAGTCTGGAGGAAAGGAAGCCTGGGGGGACTTCATCACTCCTACAGCTACTGGAGGTTGTAGACAAGTGTGTGTCTTTTCTTACAGGTAACAAATGATAGGTAAAGAGAAAATGGCTTCAAGTTGCACCAGTAGAGGTTTAGATTTGACAGTAGGAGAAATGTCTTTACTGAAAGGGTTGTCAAGCATTAAAACAGGCTAACCATGGAAGTGGTGGAATTGCCACCAAGTGATCAGATGTATAGATGTGGTGCTTAGGGACATGTTTTAGTGATGGACCTGGCAGTATCGGGTTAGTGGTTGAACTCGATGACCTTAGAAGTCCTTTCCATCCCTATCCAATCCTATTCTATTCTACCCTATCCTTTATGCACACAAATGAGGTTGTACTCTGATGGTCAGCACTTGAGTGTGTGAAATTCTTTGTTGTGACCTCATTGCTGTCTACAGCTACCTGAAGGGAGGTTGTAGTCAGGTGGGTGTAGATCTCTTCTCTCAGGCTGCCAGCACCAGAACAAGAGGACATGACCTCAGACTACACCAGGGGAGGTTTAGACTGGATGGTAGAAAGAAGTTTTTCACAGAGAGAGTGATCTCTCAGTGGAATTGTCTGCCCAGGGAGGTGGTGGAGTCACCATCCCTGGAGGTGTTTAAGAGAAGACTGGACGAGGAGCTTAGTGACATGGTCTAGCTGGGGGGTGTAGGGCTGGATGACCCTGGGTCCCTTCCGGCTCGGAGTGGCCTGCTGGACTGTGAGGGATCTAGGTTGGTGTTATGCTCTGCGATGTGCTCTCGGTCTCTGTACGGGTGTTAGATTCTTTTTTTTTTTTTTTTAGTGTAGTGTTTTTTTAACTTCTCGAGATGTTGAACACAACCTGTAAAATATCTTTAGTCTCACTGAGCTCAGGATGGGTTTGATCATCCATGGCATCCTGGCCTGCATCAGGAACAGTGTGGTCAGTCGGGACAGGGAGGTTGTCCTTCCCCTGTACACAGCNATTCTGTGATTCTGTGATTCTGTGATCCTGGCTGACCTCTCAGACCCCGTGCCTTTGCTGCAGTGCTACTTTTTGTCTAGTGCCAGAGCTGCTCTGTGCATGGTGGCTGCCCCTGCCTCTGGCTTTGCTTGTTGAGTCAGTCCCTTCTCTCTGCTCCTACAGTCTCTGAAACCCTTTCATCTTGCCCTGCCATGCATTGCAGCCACCTTCTTTCATCTTCTGTCTGTGGGAATACCTTTTTGAAGTCTGTGGTCAGCCTCATCCAAATCGCTCTCTGAGGAGCCCCTATGCAGTGGGGCATGTTGTTGCTGCATCTCGTGTAGCAACGGGCACCTTGTCAAGCCCTACATCAACCCACACTGCGCCGGTAGCGACTGCTGCTCTGTTGCCTGACCCTTGGGAAATCACCACTCTCCTTCAAGTCTCTATCTCTCTCTCTGGCTTTCATCTGTCTTTTTTGCTCAGGCTGGAGGCTGCTGTGTGTGACAAGCCTGATGGTACCATGACAGCCTGGTCTCAGCTGGGAATGCTGTCATAATGTGGATAATAACCACAGCACTGAGTCGTGTCCCTGCTATAAGTCATGTCCCTGCTCTATGCTGTGGCCTTGCTCTGCCCCTCATTTGCACAAAACCATATCTGAGCCTGCCTCTCATGTTCACTACTTGGAGACAAGTGAGCTCTCCCAGGGAGAATATTTTGGTTGTGTGGCCATTCCTGCACATTTGTGGCAACAGCAAAGACTAAAATGTGGCATTGTTTTATTCCCAGCATTGGGATGACTGCCCTGAGGTGCTTGGTCCCTCACTGGATACGAGTGAGTAAGCTCTGTCTCTATCCATCTGTGACCTGGGTGGCAGCCCAGGAGCCACCAGGAGCAGCAGCTGGGATTGGGACGGGACTGGGATATTGCTAGGTGGACTAGTATTGCTCCAGTTCATCTCCAGATTCCAGAATCTGTGACTCACCCCCAACAGCTTGCTGGGGGCCAGATTCAAGGAAGGCAATACCCTGTAGGAAGAGAAAGTCCTGAGGACAGAGGGTCACCACAATAGTAGCTGTCAGGAATCATGCTGTATTCTCTTGAGTGGCTAGTGAAGGGATTTTATCCATGGCCACCACCACAATGTCTCTTGGGACCAAACTCCTGCAGCAGGCATGCACTGAGATGCCATGCAGCTTTGTCAGCGTTGAGTGTCCCCTCACCCTCTGAGGGGTTCCGGTATGTCCTCCTATCTGTGCTGTAAGCAAGCATGGAGAAAGTGGATGGAGACACAGAGTCTCTGTCCTCTTCCACCAGCACCATGTGTCAGACCGTTGCACTGCAAAGTGGTCTATTGATCAGGATTCACTGCCAGTTATTTCCCGGAGAAGCAAGCAGTGATTGAAGCAAGGTTTGCGCCTTTGAGAAATACTTGCCTCCCTGGGGTTGTGCGCTTATCTCCTGCTCCACCACCAGAACAAGAGGGAAGGGCATAGGCCACCCCAAGGCTATCGTTGCTTTCTAAAAGGCAGAGTGATAGAAATGGTCAATGATGGGCACCAACTGGAGAAGCTTAATCCTTGCTCATCCCATTTTGACAATAAAATTACATGTTTTGATAACAAAAGCTTCCACCTGGAGAGCTCAATGAAAAGCACAGAGAAGTGTTCATTCTAGGCAGGAATTTGCTCTACTATTCTGCTCCTCTGGAGCTTTCATAAGTAGGTTTCTCTGCTACCACAACAGAAAGAACACCCCTTTCATAATGAATTGCCTTCAACTACCATGAGCCAAGTTTGGAGTTGGTTTTTTGTTGTTGTTTTGCGTTTTTGTTGTTTTTTTAAATGTGAGAGCATTGAAAATCAAATCGCTTGGATTTTTTTTAAGCAATTATTTTAGGCACTGTGAAAAAACAGGGAGTGCCTTACAAACACCTGTTATTTTTCCCATCGTGAATTTGGCTGCTGCTGAACAGTCAGAAATGCTGCTCTTTATAGGATAAAGTGTATTTATCTGGCAGAGAAGAATACGGTTTGTTTTCACCACAGAATAATGCACTGGCTGCTGTATAAAGTGTAGCACCAACTTTTATTGAATAGGAGGCATGTGTTCCCTGGCTTCCTCCTGGTTGCTGACAGAATGGTGAGACTCAGTTGCTTTCATTGCAAAAGACGCCTCTGACCTGGGCTGAAGGAACTGGGGCCATTTCCCTACTTACTTCTGAAAACTTCTGGGTTTGCCATGGAGATGATCTGCAGCATAAGAATTGATTCAGATCTGGCACTCAGCCTTCTTCTGAAGAAATGAAGTGATGCCAAGTCTGGACTTCTGAACCTCAGTAGGAATAAAGTCTATCTTAAAATCTGTATTCCCAACGTGCACTGAAAACAGGAAGATCAGGAGTCAGTTTGGGGAGATTCTCATGGTCAGTTGCTTCCTCCCTACCCATTCTCCCCATCTGCCTGTCTAGATGCTACAGGCTGACAGTATCAGGGAGACAGGGTGAAGGTTGTTCTCCACACAGTAGTATCCAGCACACAAGCAGAACAGTGCAGGGACCTCAGGCATAGGGATTACAGCAGCAGTTGGTTGGCTAAGCTGACCTGACTGAGCTGACACTTCGTTCTTTTCCAGTCTTAACCTTTGCTGAAGGTTGTTGCCTCCTCTTGCCTGTCTTCCCTCTGGGTAGGGGGATGCTACACAGCAGCTGAGCAGGAGTCTTGTGAGCAGGACATCGCTTGAAGGAGGGGAAAGAAGAGGTCAGAGGTAGCTGGGACTCCCTAGCAGATGAGACAAGGTACAGGGACTGACAAAAAAGGGTTTGCAGCATGCACTTGGTATTGCAGGTCAACCTTGAGGTGACATGGTCAGTGACCCATTACACAGAGACAGCCGAGATCCCTTGTCCTCCTTCCCTCA
Organism: Pitta sordida; assembly: GCA_013390025.1. NCBI lineage: Eukaryota > Metazoa > Chordata > Aves > Passeriformes > Pittidae > Pitta > Pitta sordida. Next base: position 1,133,586 of record WEKX01017099.1, read on the forward strand.
GGTAGCAACCAATGACCAGCTTTATTTTTCAGTACATGTCTCAAGAGAGTAAGGCTCTCTTCTAACAAGCTAAGACAAGCATCATATTAGCCCCTAACAGAGATTATTTTAGCAGGGACACTGTTGTTGCCAGCCAGCAAGTGCTCTGCCTCCTGGGTTTTGCTGGTTGTTAGGAAAAGGCTTTTTACCAAATTTTCTTACCAAAATTTTACTAAATTTCTCCAGAGTTTCCCATAAATCAGGGCCCATTCTGAATCTTAGTTAAAGACCAGAAAGAAAGTGCAGGAGAGAGGTGAAAGGGCACTGGGAATAACTCACTCCTATTGATGATTGTGCTTTACAGCAGTTCAGATATCCATGTGGCTGGTTTTATCCCTTCTCCTACTGATCTGTTACTGGCTCTGCATGGGACTTACTATGCTCTGACAATTGAGGTGCCCTGAGAAGCATGTGCTGTGGGGAGACAAGGGGAAGAGGATGCCGCTCATGAGGTAGAACAGAAGTCTGCCCACCAGACTTGCTGGTTTAGCAAAGCACTGCAAGTCAAGCAAAGCTTGGGTTCTGAAGAACTGAGAGGGGAGCAAAGAAATTTCACCAGTTTTACTCCTGTTGTTGCTTTATAAAAGTCTCTAGCTGCGAGCGTATAGGCAGCCAGTCTGCAATGCTCACTCTGGGCTTCTGTATGGTGAACGGGGAGTCTCAGGAATCTTTGCCAGCTGTTGGCTAGTGGCAGAAAGGATGTTTTTAGTAGTTAAGGTGTAAGACAGGTAGAAGAGATCAGGCTTCCATCCTGGGCGTTGTTACCAGTAAACTGAGTGTGAACAAATCCCTCAGGCCAAAATTTTCATTGCCCTGCCCTTCTGAAAATCAGGCCATGAATTGCGTAAATATGGGTGTAGATTCCTAGCAGTAGGCAGCCAGTTTGGAACATTTTGGCTTTAATCCCTGTGCCTGAGTTACCTCATTTATAAAATGGGGATAATTCTTTGCTACCTCGAGGGATGCTCTGAAGCACAATTCTATTGATGCTGGTAAAGCATGTCCCAGCTCGCTGAATAGCTATTATTCTACGCTTGACAGAAATTGGTTATGGCAGAGCTGAACAAGTGCACTTGGTGTAGTTTTCTCTGTTGCTAGTGGACAGCCTCTGAGTCACAGTTCCCACCCCCAGCAGTGAGACTGAGCAGACCAGGTACACTTTTGGCATTGCCACAGATCCAGATTGCAGCTTTAAAAAAAACCAGATACCCCAATAGTTCTGGCCCTGCCTGTCACTGCTCCAGAGTACTCAATCTGGACATTGGACATGCATCTTTTCTCCTGGGGAGGAAGACAAGAGTTACCAGGACATTAGGCTTTGTAAGCCCTTGTGTTAGAAACAAATCATGTTTGTATCTTCTCAAATTTATGTTGTTTGTTTTCACATAGCATGAACTCCACAGCTCTGCTGCTGGGCCAGACGTGTAGAAGCCAATTAAAAGAACAAATTGATTCAGAATATCTCTGGATTTTAACACTCTTCTTCTGGGGTAAAAGGATCTCTTCCTCTACTTCACATGAGGTGTTAATATCAGGAAGCTTTCCCATCAATTTTCCAATATAGAAAAATCTTTCAGTCCATGATTCTCACATCATTTTCATGGTCATCAGCAAGACAGTCTTTCCAATAGAACTGTGCTCTATTTTCCTTCTTCCCAGCAACTTATCTCAGATACTCCTAGGAGAAACATGGCTGATGCATCACTTAACACTAAGAAACATACAGTTATATTTCAAAAACTCTAATGTAATAGGATTCTTATTTGCACAATGCTGGCAGAACAATTACTTCCAAATCTTGCACTTGGAGTCACTTCCAGATTTAAATCATAAGATGCAGACAATAAGATTTTTTAAATTGAAAAACTGCCTGCTTGTTTTTCATCTTCTGTCCTGTTGGAAACTAAAGCATAGGGGAAATTTTGGAAGAAGCATGTTATCCTAGGATTCTCTCTTTGGGCTCATCATCAGGGTGAGGCGATTTAAGTTTGGGTGCCTATTTTCAATGAGAGCGGCTGTATCTTCTGAGTTTCATCCCTCGACATAATGACAAATGAACCTCCATGCCCACCTTTGCACCCAGCTGGTTTCATATCAGGTAGTTTCACTGCCCACACATAAGTTAGATAAAAGAGGAGTCTTCATCTCTTTTGCAATCCTCTTACCTCCTCAGAAACCTTCCGCAATCTGCATTGTCTTGAACAAAGGGTGAGCTAAAAGATGAGTGCGATACTTCATTATAACCTCTGGCTGTGCAATGAGTCACACCTATGATTTTGAAATGCAAAATAATAAATTAAGAGGGCAGTAGTGAGATTGAGTTGACAACCTGATAATAAAAATACTGGGCAACTTGTCAACTTCATCTGAGTAACCAAAGAACGACACTTTCTGCCAAGTATAGGCAAATGAAAGGCTCTCTTTGCTGCACTGTTGTTATGCTGTGGCCGACAGCAATGTCCAGTAGTTCAATAAAATACCAACTACATTTCCTGTAGCAAACATCTCTTTTTGTCCTCACAGAGAAGAAAGTTTGGCATCTCGGAGTCTGAAGTAAAGATTGAGAGTTGGGACTCTGTCTTATATTTATGCCAACAGAAAAATCTCTATGACTCAGTTTACCTAAATGTAGATGTCTTTATAAATGGGGTTTAGAAGAGTTTAATTACTATTAGCCTGATTCTCAGAGGGAAGGCACTCATGAATATTATTTATTTGTCATCATATGGAATCATCTCACTTCATCTGTCAAACTCACTGTCATACTCTTCATTTACTTCATTTGCTCAGTGGTACATGAGTGTGTGGTGTGGGTCAGTCCAGCTGCCTGAGCCAACTCAGCGTATGGAACTCTGCAAAGCCATAGTGTGACAAACTGCCAACAATGTGGGGCACAATTTCATGAGGTAGCTTTGCAGGAGAAGAAACAGCAAAATGCCATCCTCCCACCATCATCTGGGTTCAGCAGCAGTTTAACACCCTTTAGCTGATGATGCCTTTTCCATAAAACAAAAGTAAAAAGAAAACAAACAAACAACCAAACCCACAACCAAAAAAACTCAAACAGAATTTGGGTAGGAATCAGTGCCCTTCCCCATGGAAAGTACAGAAAAAGGAGATTTGTCACCAATATGTCTTTTCTTTTGGGTGACTATATGAATAGGTATTTGCTAGCAGGAAGGTTCTTTTTATATCTTTTTATATTGCTGTGAGATACTTGATGTATTACAGTAGGTCAGCACTTTCTTGAAGAACTTGGGGCCATGGGGAAGTCTGTACAACAGTGTCATTCACAACCTCATGTTTATATTGCATCCTGCAGTAGGACATGCCTGTGCCTGTATTTTTTAAAAAACAGCTTCAGATCAAAATGACAAATGGTTTTAGAAGCAAGTGAATCTGGCAGCAAGGAAACAGCTAGGGCCATCTTCTTGGCCATATAGCAGTGATGAAAAGGTAAATAGGACAGATGGTGCTTGCTGTGTCAGATACCTGGCACTGTTGAGCCTCTGCTCTGTCATTTTACCCAGTGAAAACCTTAAGAGAAACATCCACTTCCCCGAGCATGTTCATGAATTTAATGCAGTGGGACCTAGAAAAGCCAGTTGGCCCTATTTCCATAGTGAACAACCCTTCAGAAGGCATCATGGCTCCAATTGTAACCGGTTGTCTTTAACTCCTCAATTTGAATGAGTATGTCGTATGTCCATCAGGATGACCAAAGACTTGAATTCGTACTCTTACCTCTGCAGTGAGACATCTCTTTCTCCACTGCTGCTTCGTGCCAGGGAATGCACAGGTAAAGCAAGGTGTTCCCTCCTGTCACCAAGGACAATATGCTGTTATTAGTCAATAGCTGCTGGCAAGCCCTGGAGGCTGGACATACTTCTAGTTGCAGCAACCTGGAGTGAACATGGAAAGCACCTGGCTACAAGGGCTGTAAACAAATAGAGCCTTGACTGGGAGTTGCCACGTAGCACAGGAGTTTAAATGAGACACAAAGCAAGGCACCTCCTATTACTAAGAAAAATTCGAGCCACTGTTTGTCCCTCAATGGTTCTGTTTTCCAGTGTCAATACACCTCATCAAGAGACAGTTTGGAACGGAGGATTTGCTGGGCCTGATGCAATGTTCTCAACCTGGGATCAGATTAGTCCTAACCCAGGATTTTATGCAAATCCAGGGCTGAAGGAAGCTTGAGAATGAAATAAGAGAAAATCCCCCTGATCAAGGTTGCTGATAAAAGCAACCGCCTCCAGCCGGTGAGCAGCACCACCCACAGCCAGGCTGCTGGCGTGCCAGGCTGGGCAGGGGCTCGGGTGCCTAATGACAGTCCAGCTCGCTGAGTGCGCCCATCAGGTAGGAGGATAACAGGATGTTGTCCCATCCTACACACAGAACTGCACGATCTGAGCAAGCAGGAGGCCATGCCAAAAACGCAGACAAACATATATTCCACGCTCTGTGTGGGGAGTCCTGGGTCAGCTGCACCCATCTCTCGGTTGTAATGGCTGTGTGGAGGGGCTGAGCATAGGCACCATGCACCCTCCGTTTTCCTGGGCTTGCTAGATATCCTCTATTCAGTGCATTTTACATCTGCTTTCTAGTGTGGACAAGACTGGGGAGTTAAGAGTCTCCAGGTTGACCCTGTTTTCTATCTGCTTGCAGACAGAACTCACGGAGTGTTTGTTGTGGTGTCCCTCTAGTGAGAAAGAATCTAGTTTAACTATCGCAATTATTACGAAGGAAGCAGGTGCTACAATTTGTTTTACAGGAACTGATATATGCCATTCACTTGGCAACATCTTCTCTCCCCTGTCCTCCACCCACAGAGTATACACTGCAGGGAAGTAGAAAGCACCGCAATTGCAGAAACAACTTCTAGTAGCCGCTGTGATCCGTGATAATTACTCTTCTTAACCTTGCCTGGTGCCTTACATATGCTTGATCGCTGCTTAGCAAAGCCAACTGCGTGTCCTACCTGTGCAAGAATCCTGGTATCTGGTATCAACGTGACTAAGACCGACTCACAGATTCTGTCACTTACCATTCCCAAGAAACTTTCTCCCGAAGGCAATCAAGGCACAGGACTGCCACGACAGGTATTTTTCCCAATTAAGCAAGTGAGCGGTGCTATGTGGCTGGTTGACATTTAGAGCAGAGCAGGGGAAAACAGATTGGATGGAGATATTGCAACATTGTTTTTTTGGCAATGGACGGGGTTGCGAAAAAGCCCTAAGAGAAAGTAACAAACAAAGGGTGTGTCTTGAAAGGAGGTTGAGTTCAGAAGCCTTTGCACAACGTGCAAGCAACACGTGCAAGAGCCAGGTGACTCAGAGCTGCCTTTCCTATGCTCTTGTGACCTAAATCCCCCAACAAAAGGGACTAGTATGTGCAAATACTACAAGAGCCTCCTGGCCTCTGGACCTGGTTTTCCAGGAAGAGCTCTTCCTCCTCACTGTGTTGTACTGAATGACACACTTAGGTGCAGCATGAGATGTTTTTAGGGTTGTATTTGGAGACTCAGGGACTGTTTAAGATCAGACTCAGGTGTAGTGACCCAGTATTTTAGTTTGTGGTGTCAATTCCTTCCAACATATTGCCTTCTTTATATTGCCTCTTGTAAGTTGACCCTTGTATGAATATTTTAGATTATTTCCATTTATTTTTGGTGTTTGTGAGTTGGTTTTTTTGGTTGGTTGGTTTGGTTTTGNCTTCAAACCCCCTCCTATGGGCAAGGGTGCCACCCACTAGACCAGCTTGCCCAGGGTCCCATCCAACCTGGCCTCAGACAAATCCAAGGATGCTTTTAACAAGTGTTCTCTTAGTTGAGGCTTCTAGAAGAGCACAGCAGGCAGAGTCAGCAGTACCTGTTGGTTACAGGGAAAAATGTATTTTACAGCTTCTTTTGGAGCTTAGGGAGTCAAGTGCAGGTATTACCTGGTCCTTCATTACAACACACAGTACTAGTTATTGTTGCATCTGCTGTGGGAGTTCCTCCATAGCATGTTGCTGCGTCACTTTACCGTAAGCTTTTCTGAGCCCAGGTTATTTCCCGGGAGGAGTGCCTGAGATGAACATGAGTTTTTTAGTCCCTGGGGACCTGTTTAGCGGTTGGTCATTGCTTTCTACCACTGTGGACAGCCTTTCACCCCATCTTGCATGGCCAAGAGATCACACAGTGCTGCTGATTCAGTGCAACAGAGAAGGGTTGTGTCACAAGGCACTGATGAGGCCAGGTGATGCAGTGATGCCATGAGGGTGGAATCTGCATATCCTGTTGGAATAAACAGACAAATGCCAAGTCAAGCTCCTCCATCATCTCTTGCATTCTTAGTTTTTTTTCACTGTCATTTGTGATTCAGCCTTTGAGGCACCTGGTATTTGTCTGTTTTTTCCCACTACTGAATCATGTTCCCATTCACACATTATTCTTTGTCTGAATTTCCCCAATCAGTGTCTAGACAAATATTGCTGCTTTGCAAGAAATAAAGGCAGAAAAGCACATTTTTATCCCTGAGGATCTCAGAAGCTTTTCTTAGAGGCAGAAAGTTGGCTCTCTTCTTTGAACAACATACAGCCCATCAAAAATCAAACCACAGCATGGGCAGTGATAGGAACAGTATGTAGGAAATACAACACTCAGGTAGGGGAGCCAACGTAGTGCTCAACTGTGTCATAGTCTCTATAAAATAGATGTCTTGGAGGCAGAAGAGCACAAGTAAGGTTTCCAGAAAGCACTCAAATCCAGTGAAAGAAGAAACTTTATGAATCAGCACGGTGTGTATTGAGGTCAGTGAGGAGGAAAACAGAAGGACATTAATATGAGAATCGTCATTCATTAAAACACTGCAGCCCTGAGAAAGAAGAGTAGGAATTGTTGATTTCAGAGATCATGTGCAACAGCTGCCAGACAGGGGACTTCCCTTCTTCTCTCTTGGAGTATGACCTCCATTCATACTTCAGCTGCTCTGGTTTATATCTATATGTTGTAGCTCCAAAACCCTCAGAGCTGAGTTCATCTGCAGTATTTTAACGTAACGCATTTATTTTAACAGCTTCCCTACATGGACTATGTGCAGTTCTTTAGGGACAAGGCCATTTTTCAAAGTTAGTGCTGCACAGACAATAAAAAAGAGCTAAAAGAGATTAGAGTTTTGACTCTTACTATATATCAGGGAAATCTTACTGGAAACCTCAGACAGATGCACAGTAAAAAGGCTAAGCATGCTGCTTCTGTGATATATTTGCCTGAAATTGCTAGAAGACTCATATAACTTCTCCCTGTTCGCACTTCCGAAACAGATTGCTTCCCTTCTTGATCCAAAATTTGAGCAGTTCATGCTTGAAAAACTGCAAACCAAGGGGCATTGGCTGATAATTGTGTAATTGTGCTGCTTTTTTTTCTTTTTTTTTTTTTTTTAGTGTATGTTGACAGCACATAAATCATTGCAGCCTTCCAGATAGTTATGCTATTGGTAGAGTTCAGCTCCCAGTACTTAAAGGCAAAGTCTTGCAACATGAGGACTGAACATCATCTGAGCCATGGTCACTATCATTGTCAGCTGGCAATAAAAGGAGTTTAAACCAAATTGCATTGACTGCAGGCCTGTGTACAATGAAGTCACACTGGCTTTGTTTATTATGGGCTAAGAGGGAACACTTGGAGCATTACAACAGCTCAGCTGTTATATGGTAAGTTGCTAAGCTGGTAAGTCTTGAGTCCCTATTTTCTGATTCAGATCTGGCACAGGAAATGGAAGACAATTATTAATGAGTGGAAAAGGAGATATGGCATTACAATAGAGAGAGATGGCGAGATAACCTTATTACATATTTCATTGGATCTTTTACTAAACACATGATAGACTCATTATAAAGGGTGCACAGAACAAAGGGAACATTGACATTTAAAGAGATTCTGCTCCGGAAAGCAGCCACAGAACTGGCATGATGGGTTTCCATGACTTTATGTTTAGCTTTCGGGTGAAGGAACAGTTTTGTGTCTATTAGACCTGCAAACTATTGCAGTGTGGGAATTACACTGATTTTGAGCCTGATGAGATACTGGTCTTGAAGTACACTTCTGTTCCTTCCTCTGTCTCGTTTTTCTTTTCTTTTTCTTTCTTTTTTTTTTTTTTAACTTCTATTTCCATAAAGGCCAGGTTTGGTTTTTCTCACTTGCTCACAGGGTAGGGCTGCTCTTCCCACTGTGTTGTTGCAGCTTCAAAGCTGCCTTCACACAAGCTTATACCACTTTAGTTCAATCAGTGTGAACTTTTGCATTTGATGATCTACATCTGCTGTAGAATGTTTTATCCTTGTTCATTTAAGAAGCTATTCTAACCAACCAGAGCTGAAAAAACTGTTCTATTGATACTTAAATAAGAGGGTCTGCACACCCTTGTGCCATGATTCAGTTAAAACTTCTTAAAGCTGCTCTCTTTCAAACTGGTGTCATTGAATATGCACTTGTTAGGTTGGAAATATCACGCAGGGGTTCTACAAACTGCTGAGGTATATCCTCAGTGAGATATTATAAAAGTCTTTGCTTTCAATGAGGCTGGCAAATAAGATTTTAAATATTCATAAGCTTGAAATATAGAAGTGCACTTGTAGAATCGAAGCAGTGACAATACCATACTAAATATATGGAGTGAAATAAAACCATATCTGGCTTTGTGTCACACCTCTCTGGCAAAGCACTCTTGGCAGACCTGGTGGTTCCCTAGGTGTCTTTTGGAGAAGTGGGTGTTGCCAGGTTGCATTTGGGATCACTTGGAATGTGATGTGTTTCAAGCTAGCTTAAGTCTCATTAAAAACCTGTGGGTAACACTCAAACAAAAGGTTGCACTGAAGCCATTTTGCTCTTTCTGAAATGACGTTTCTCAGAATCTGGTTCACAGGAAATTGCAACTTTCCGGTTTGATTCAGGAAAACATGAAATGTCAGATTTTTCTGTTGGACAGAGATTTTGGCGCTCATTCAGCTTAGCCAGCAGGTAGGCACAGTTTAACAGTAGCACACAGAGTTAGTGTCCACCGCAGTAATCCCTTGAGCAAAGAGCACGAGGCTGGAACACTCTGAAGGGGAAGTCAGAATGACCCTAACAGAAAACCTTTCCTAAAGGAAACCACATCTGTTCAAGTTGGCATGCAGGACTGTTCTCAGGAGGAGCGAGATGCAAAGTTCAAGGGAACTGCCTGCGAAGACACATGGTGACGGTGCTGGGGTTATATAATGCGCCTTGGTGTGAGGAAGCTCTTTGTTCTATTTACAAATCCCTGTATTACTGACAAGGAAATTTTAGTGGCTGCCTTCCAAAGACAACAATGAAGAAAGAAAGAAAGGTGGGTTTTTCTTTGTCTCATAGCTCACATAAATCCCCTCCTATTATGAAGTGTGATTTTTTTAAATTATTTTTTTCCCTCATGTGCAATCCCATTGCAGGTTTTACAAGTGTAATTACAAAGCAATCAAATGTGGGAGCAGTGAGGAAGCACCAAGGAATGTTGGGCTTATTTGTTTGAAAACTCCACAGGTGCTGGTTACAACTTTGAAACACCAGGGTTATTGTGTCTGATGAGTATTGTTTCATCCACAAAGAGGTCAAATACCGGAGAACATTCTTGGATATTATGTGAGATTTAAGTCAGACTTGTTCCTCAAAGACTACCTTATAAACCAGTTTATCTGATACAAAAGCTCCCAAACCCTGCGAAAATTCAGGGTGAGACTGGAACACCAAGGGAGAGGATAGAGCAGCAGTTGCAAAATCATGAATAATGCAGAGAAAAGGAATAGTGAATGATTAATCTCTATTATCCCTATAGCATGGGAATGCTGATTTTCATTTTAAAAAAAATCGCAATAATTTTTCTGTGCAGAAACAGGCGGTTATTAAAGAGGCTTCACTAAGACCGTCTCTGGGACTCTGCTTGCTTTTCTCTACTTCTCAGTAATACGTATTTACACGGAATGGTGTGGAGCTGTCATGTCATCTGGGAATAACCCTTGGTACCTGTTACTAAATCTATTCTATGTATTTACTGATGAACAGTTTGGCTGTAGACTAAAGCTGAGCTGTAGTTCTTACACTGTTCTTGCTATTCAATGAGACATTTATTCTTTGAGATCTACCGCTTCATCTTTAGCACATAAAAAGTCGCCATTTAATTTCCTAGCTATTTTGGGAGAAAAGGAATTAATTTGGTGTAAGCACATTGTAGAAGAACTACAGGGTAGGGATACTCCTCTTGGGTCTTATTCAAAGTACATTTCAGACACCAGGAGTCCTTTATCTCAGCTCTCTATCTAGGAAAATATTTACCCACTATAATGACCTAATCACAGGAAGGGGCCAGGGCCCAATTTTCTCGTTTGCCTGCCTGTCTCATCATGGGGTGAGGCTTGATGCAGGGTGTGTACCAGTTCCAGGTGCTTGTGCAGAGCTTGTAGTTGGTGTTCAACACCAACAGTGTCAACTTTTGCAATGCTCTGGGTGCTTGTAACAGAGTCTGGGTACTTTCAAACACTTCCTAGTGATATTCCAGTTCTCCATCAGTGCCTTCCTACCATGTCTGCAGCATGACCACCTCATCTAGGAACTCCCAGAGCAACATCAAGGTGGCTAAAGTAAGGCCAAGTAAACTGTTGTTCTTACCTGAATGTAAAGAATGACTGAAAGATCATAACTGAAAGATATTGGAACCATTCTGGTTAGCACAAAGGCAGCGCAGGAGACAGCCCAGATTAAGTCATGGACATTCAAAGAGTTGAGCTGCTGTGTTTCCACAAGAAAAGACGCAAGCTGATCTCTCTGTAATAAGATAGGGTGGGGACGGCTATATTCTTAGGTTGCTTGTTGCCTTAAACCCTCCTTCTCTGTAATGCTAAATAAAACAAATACTTCAAGGATATAGGTCATTATCCCTGATCAGCTGCCCAAAGGGAGGAAACAGAGGGTGGTAAACAGCTGACACACGGGTGTAGCCAACTTTTGATTTAATAGTGGAGAAAAGTGGCATTTTTCAGTCTATGCTCAGGAAGGATGAGATGAGATGAGATGTTGAACACATGTCATGGGCCTCCAGAAGTTCTGCAAACACTGGAACCATATGGGTGAAACATAGGCAGGATAACACAAATACCAACTGAATTTTTCTTCCTTTTTTCCCCTGTAATAGGTGTGGGGCTGAGAAAAACAGGTGACACTGAAATGTCAGCATTCCTTAAATTTTCAGGCTACTGGACTCTTTCTAAAGCTCTGTGCAGATCAGGTATTTGTAAATGTATTACTTCAAGCTCACAAGCTCAGCCTGGAGTGCCAGCCCTAGCTAGGACCATTACCAAACTCCTGGAGCTGTGGTGGATGTGGTGGGTTTAGAGCATCAAACAAGTTATTGAAGTAGTCGTGTCCTGAAAGAGGGGACAGAATACACATAGGTGGCTCTGACACCTTATGGAGTTTCCTAAGGTTTCTCCAGTGCAGCCATCTCATAATGGCTGTGCACAAACTCAATGTGCTCAGGTTATTACACTGAAGGGAAGGGTAAATGGTGCTTCCAGTGCACATTTACTCTCAAATTGTCCACTAGATTAGAGACAAGCAATTTGGAAGAGATCTATGAGCAATGTGGTTTAGCTCTCTGCACACTCCTCTCCAGCCGCAAGCAGCTCATGAGCAGTTTGAGCACAGCTCCAGTGCCAAGGATCTGTCACCTCATTGGCAGTGGGGCTGGGCTGGCTCTTTGGAGATCCAAAGTTTGGATGGTGTGAGGAAATGTGCATACAGGGATGGCTGAGCCCAGATATGCTGGGATGCCCTCTGTTGCCACTGTGTCCCACAGAGGAATGGAGCTGATGAAGCAGCCTGTACGCAGAGATACTCTTGGCTGAGGTCAAACACATGAGCTGAAAATGGGACTATAAAAATTCTTGAGTCAGTCTATGCTTATATGCTACTAGGTATGCTGAGTTCTGAGAGTAACTAATGGAGGTAGTGAGTTCATCAGTTTAATACCTGAGTGTGATCTCCCAGAGGCTGGGAAGGGCTGTTGTCTCCTTTTACAGAAGGTGCACTCAGGCACAAAGCTCCAGAGTCACTGGGGAGGAGCATGTTGGACAAATGTTTCCCATTAGGAAATGTTTATTTGTCAGACATGATTCTTCTCATGTTGTGTGTGGGGGAGTGTATCCATTTTAGCAAGATACTCTAGGAAATGTTTTCTTGGAATCAGCATGAAATTTGTGGCCAAAATGGTCCCTCTTCATGGCATGGTCATTCCTGGACTGGCTGAAAGACTGCAGGTCAGGTCTTGGACCTGAGGCTGGCAAGACTGGGAATTAAAACATGCTAAACATTGCCTTGATCCTCAGTCAGCCCTGGCACTGTGATTTGTTTTTCATTGTATGCTTTTTGTCCTTTATTACAAGGGAGAAGAATGTTGAGAAGTCCTGTTTTTGTCACAGTAGAGGTAGGAAAGCTGCCAGACTCTCCAAGATACTGGCGAGTGGTAGAAGCTGTATCCAGCTCGGCTCAATCTGCAACTTTCCCAAAGTCCCACATTTGCTCTGTTTGCAAGAAGGCGTACTTAACCCTGCCTTCCTACAAAGAAGATGATGTAAAGAAGACTATTTACTTTGGAAAATGACTGTCTAATCACGTATCCCAGAACGGGCAAAGCTGGCCACCAAGAACTGGAGACTGAGCAGCCACGTCCTCCTTTTTACTTCATTGTTCTCTGTTTACAAGCTGGTCTGTCAGATACCTCTCAGTTCTCAAGGCAGTCATTTTTCCAAAGTAAATAGTTTTCTTTACATCGTTTCCTTTATCTATATCTTTGGTATAAACCAACTTAAACTCTTGTTTCTTCAAGGCTTTAAACCATTTAAGACCACTGTAGGTCAGCTAGGTGTTTTGAGGCACTCCACGGAAGACCTCGTGAGGCAGCAAATCCAGAGCTTTGCTGTTGCATAAGACACTATTTATGGCAATATGGGATTGGCGCTACCCAGTCCTCTGGGCACATCCACCTCAAGTTACTTGTCTTTGGCATTACCAAAACTGCACAGCTCCTCAGACTCTTCTCAAACTCTTCTAATCAACTGTGCTCTCCCCTCAACTCTGCCCAAGGATCAGAAAAGGAAATGAACATGTCCAGTGGCCAAGCAGAGAACTCAAGTTTTCTTTGGATAAAAACCATCAGGACAGAGTGTGCTACCTCTGAAGAGGCAGATCAGAAGGTCACTGGCTTATTTTGCAGTCTTCTCAAAAAAGTCCTTTTGGATCTGTTGTTGATCACAGCTAAGACTGATTTTCATTCAAAACAGCTCTTCATATTTTAATGTTGGTTTTTCTTTACTTTTTTTTTTAACTTTGTGAATTACTTCTCCTATATTTCACCAGGGGGAATCTAATTTTCTCATTTTCTCCCTTCCTAATATTCCATATTGCTCTAGGTGTGTATACTACACCCATGTTCCCAATAGAAGAAATTATAGGTGAAATCCACACTTGGCATTTCTAGCTTGCAGAGATTTATTTATGTGGCTGTATACATTTCTATGTGTTGTAACTCTACTTTAGAAGAAGAGCCCACAAGATTGATGAGTGAAGCAACATATTTAAAATATACATCTTGTAAATGTGTTAATGGCTATACAGGCTATAGGTCCCCGTGGAAATAAGAAGAGTCATTCTTTTAATAAACAATGGAGTACATCCAGTTTTTCTTCCTACTTAAGTTATTTCTAGCACATTCATTAAAATGCTACCAGATTCAATAATATTTGTCTCTTTCTTGGCTTCTTACATACATAGCTTTCTTCCATGACAACAAGTCCAAGATTTTCTGGAGCCAAAGCAGGAATGATGATGTGTTTTTGTTGTTGTTGTTCTTCTAACCAGCTGTCTCTGCTCATCTTGCTGTCACTAGGAGAAGACATCTGCTTAGTACATTCAATATTTTCACTTTGATTCTCAACAAGGAGGTCAGAGCCCATGCGAAAATGTCCCCCAAAATATTTGTTACCATAAACATTTCTTTTAAGACTGGGGTACTTTGTTTACTCAGTGTACACTCCGTAAAAATTTTAACTTATTCCCTTCCTGTAAAGCAAAGCACTCATGATTTCAGTGCTAAAATCCAGACATGAGACATTTACCATTAGTGAGACACTGTGCTAGGTACCAGATGGTGTAAAATACAAAGTCTAGTGTCTTCTGCTTTAATTATATGACATCATTCTGATGAGATACTACATATAAGCTTTTTTTTTTTCTTCCCGTTAATCTGAGACCCAGACAGTGAGGATTATTAAGGAAATTATCAACTTCCTTACCAATTCTTTGTGTTAATTTCCTCAAAAAATTCTAGAAAAACTGAGTAGTGCTAGTAATGGTTTGCCTGCAGCCAAGGAGCTTCAGGCAGTTTGTTCTTCTAGGCACTAGCAACTCTCCTTCCTCATTAACCAAAGATGCAGTCTAGCAAAACACTTCAATCCTTAAATCCACCCTGTTCAATGGAATGCTTAAACCTAAGCTAAATTCTCTCTGGGCTCAAATTGGATTTAAGCATGTCCTTAAAATGAAGTATGCTACACTGGCACGTTGCTCAACGGTACTTCTCAGCATCAGGATTTAGCAGTTTCACAAAGCTTTGCCATTCCCATGGCATAGGCAGCTATGGCCCAGATGGTGGATGGAGCAGAGCGGGGAGTAGACCCTGAAACGAGTTTCAGGAGGTTTATACACTCCTGAGCTACCCCAAACTCACCATGGCCAGCAGTGAAATGATATGGAATTAGACAGAACTGATTGCCAGGCAAAACTGAGAATCTTGTGAACCACTTGCAACTCAAAGGTATGCACAGAGATGCGGGGTTTGGTGGTGGTCGCTATCTCTGATACAAGTTGGGGAGGTTGTTGGAAATTGTATTTGTCATTAGTGAAGATTCCCGCAGGTTTCTGAACCAGACTGTTGTCAGTGATCTCTGATTCAGTAATGTCTGCCCAGTACTGTCTCTTGCATTCCTGTCTGGGTTCAAGCATACCTGCATAGAGGGGAATGACAAATCTTGGCCCACTGCTGTTCCTAGATTCCTTCCACCAGGCAGCACGCATGTGTGTATCTCTCAATAAAAAGCACGCACCCTGGTTGGTAATTAATTCAGACTTGCAGGTTGAGTCTTTGCTCTCATGTCTGCCTTGTATCTATGCTGCTATTTCCTCATTCCTTCCCCAGTGCCACAGGAATGCTATTGCTGTGAACTCAGATTTTGCATGTGCTTCCAAGAATACCCTTTGGAGACTGAAGGGTCAAGTGTGCCACTGTGTGTGTCTTGGTGGAAGTGGGCATCCTCCTGGTGAGATGGGTGAAATGTGTTGTGGCAGAGGAGTCTCCAGTTGATCCAAGGCTAATTGCATCTGATCTTTGTCTGAAAATTAGGTGGCAGCTCTCCCAAAAACATGTGCTTATTGTGTTTTCCAGCCTCTCTGGCTTTTACTCACAGAAGAATTAGTTCACCAGGTGGGTGAATTTCCTGTTGTTCTGGAATTGTTGCTAGTGAGGGAATACGTCAGATCCCCAAAACTTCATCTGATTAAGAGCTGAATTACAGTAAAAGTGTCTTAGGTTACAGATAAAGAAAATTTATTTAACTGTGAAGCTCTGGAATGGATCCTCTAGATATTCGTATGAGCTGGGTAGGTGAACCTCTGCCAGGTATGGTTAGGCAGTGCTCCTCCTGCTTTACAGCCCGAGAGATGGAATTCATGTGGCTTCCCAAGGGCTCTTTCTATCCTGGTCTTTTTTGTAATTTTTGCATCTGAAATGTCACTGAAAAAGAGAGACTCAAACTCTGAAAAGCAAGGTTTCACCTGACTTCTGGAAACTTTGTTCAGAACAGTCTGATGGGAGGTCATGGTGTGTCATTCCCTGCTCTAAACCCTGTGCTGCAAGTTTATAAGGCTCCTCTAGACACAGGGAGATGAAACAACTCATCTAAAGTCACACAACATAAGGAAAGTAGGTACAGAAGCCAGGTTTCCAATCTCCTAGTCATGCACCTTAACCTTTAAAAAGCTTAATTTCTTTGAACTAATATTGGCCCAGGGTGACTCCTGTATTCCTGACTCCTGAGTGGCCTACACAATGTCAAGCATTTCTGTCTTCTGCTGTTTAATTCATTTTGCTGCTATGGTGCAGGGTGCAGTAGATATTGGCAAAAGAATGATTGTATGTTTGCCAGTACTTTTGATTCTTTCCAGGCAAAGAGCAGATTTTCACAGCCAGGCTCAACACCTTGAATTTCTACTTTCACTTCCAAAATATATGGTATTGGTCATGATAGGAAACTGAAAAAAAAAAGCAAAAACGAAAGAAAATAAATGCTTTGTTTGAGAAGGCAGTGACCATTCTGGGCAGCATGTTACAAAGGTAATGGGCTGCAAATCAAACTTCTGAGGCTGTGCTGCAGAGGATTAGTCACAGTTCATCTACCTGCAAAATGGAGGTAGTAGTAGTTACTATCTCACACTCTGGAGGCTCAAAGCTTAGAATTTTTAGGATCATTCAAAAAAGGCTGCTATGGATGGGCGAAGTATCTTCTGTTAACAGGACTGGAAAATTGCATAAGCTTGATGGATAAAGAAGCAATAATTGCTGGATGTGGGACAAGGAAAATATTTGACCACTGGTTTTCTCTGAAATACTAAATGGAGAACACTCGTTCTCATCTTGAGCCAAACTTTTTTTTTAGTGTTCAGACGCTTCCCCTAGATACCAACTGATATAACACTGGGGGTGTTGCAGACCTGCAAAAAAGTTCAGAGAAAGAAAAACCAATTCTTGTGTATATCTGCTTCTCAGGAGCATTACGAATCTGGGCTCCATTGAGAGCCCCATCGTGCTGAGGTGGACAGACATGAGTTTTAAGAAGTCTTTTGGTGATGACTACCTTCTTCTTGTGGCAGAAAACCCCACTGTGAATTGTCCTGGGAGTGCAATGAAGGAGCATGACCTTGCAGCCCAGTGGTCAAAGTGCTCAGATGGATGGAGACAGACGAATTCTAGGTTCTGAAGGGAGGGAACTGAATCCAGGTTTACAGGGCCTTGGGTGAAGGCTTTGGCTGCTCAGCTTGAGCTGGTGCTACAGTCTCATCCATCGGTGCTCTAGAAAGCTGCCATGCCCATGTCTTTCACAACAGGCCACGTTCACAGAGCACTGCTGGCACTCTAGGTACACCTACAGCACGGGGCCCTGGTGACTCATGCACTGATCGGCTTTGGTGTTGGATGTCAGCAGGGTTTAAACACAGGGTAGGCGGCTAGGACAAGGCTAGGGTATTTCTAGTCATAATGCTAGAAAATGCCTGTGGCTGTGACTGACATGCTCACACAGATTTAGCTGCCGTACTTCTAAGCATCCAGCCCCAGCAGCCCTCTCTATTCCTGAGGGGAATTTAGTACTCCTGGTACAAGGGGGCCAGCACAGGACTCCAAATAAACCATAGATGGGGGGTTTCAACTGAGGACTAAACTTGGGATATGCCATGCTTGCCCTTCTGTGGGGCCTGAGAGGGAAGGGGTGCTATCTCCTGGGGTCTCTGTTCTGGAAACACACTGGCTTTGGCAGGCAGGGAAGGTGAAGAGAGGCTGAATCACAATTCCCCACTCCAGCTTCTGAAGTCTTTCAGGCACGTATTGTCCTTTTTTGGGTTCTTACGTGCAAACTTGCCCTCCTGGGGCTGTCAAGGACTGACTGTGAACATTAAAGCTGGTAACAGGATAAGACTGTAGACACCTTCTGAAAGCACATAGCAGAGCCCTTTATTGTAAAAATGAAATACATTTAAAGTGCCTAAAAATTCATCCAGAAATCTCTTTCCAAATGAGTAAGGCTTGGCAATGCTCCCAACCACTGCCTGAACACTTCTGTCTTCCCCTTCTCTTCAGGGCAGATGCAGATACCGAACAGCTACTTAGAGGGTAACATTCCATTATAAAAACAATCACACTAAAAATCCCAATTATTTTAATTAAAGTCCTTAGAAACAGCCACAAAACAATCAAACAGAAAGCAATCAGAAAATACGTTCCCTTCCCCCTCTCCTTAATATTCTCGACAAGTTTTTTTTTAATCTTGAGCAGGCAGCTCCTTGGAACTCACAGCACCTTTTACCTACCCTCACCTCTTTCTTCGCCCCGGCTGGGGACGAACAGAGAAAAAGCTGGTTGGAGAAGCACTCAAAGAATCATAGGAGCCCTGGACAAAACTTCCCCGTGGAAAGTTGGATCTTGCAAGGCAGAGAGTGCATTTCTGGCCTAACGCTCCCCCAGCCGCGGGATGCAGGGCAGGAAGGTGATGCTCACAGGGTCGGGGCTGCCTCCAGCCCCATCAGACCCCCTCGCCAGCTACTGGGAGCCGCTGCCACTCGCCCCCCTCCCCCGCGCCGGAGCGCAGCCCCCTCCCGCCGTGCGGCCGCCTCGGCCC
>WEKX01017099.1:1152362-1190940 GCA_013390025.1 Pitta sordida
TCGGTGCCGGCGGCCGCAGGTGCACCTGGCCGGGGCCGCCGCTGCCCCGTCCGCACCCCGACCCTCGGCCGCCACTCGTAGTAAGTAACGAGTTGAGTAAAGCCCGGGCAGCTTTTTATGCGCCGGGGGAGGCCTTACCCACCAGGTGAGGACGGAAAAGTTTCCCACACCCTGACGTCACCTAGGGCTTTTTTTTTTTTTAAAGTATAATTTTTTTCCCCTCCCATTTTCTTGCCCTTTCCTTTTGAACAACTAATTCTCGATCCTGCCGTTGTTCAGGAGCGCTCCCCGCGCCCCGGGGCTGTACTTGGGAAGCAGCTGATGGAGAAACTCCTGCCGTAATTGCGCTGCCTACTGTACCTCGAGGTGCAGCTCGGCTCCGCTGGTGAAACAAACAAGAGTTGGATTCTCCTGCTTTGTTTTGATTATTTTTGTTTATTTTTCTAAACCTCTAGGAGTTGGCTTTTTGGCCCATTGTGTGGTTCTTGGGTTAGTTTCCTGTTTGTTTTCTTTCTGTTTTCTAGGCAATTGATGCATTAAAGTTCTGGGAGCTTGCAGGAACCATCAAGCTTGGTGATATGTCTTCCTGCACATACACAACACCTTGGTTCCTCTGCACAAAGTGGTGCTGACCCGTGCAAAAAGCAAGGTCTCACACTGCAGTGTCAAGTTTGTGGAAATACTCTAGATTTGTGGATTTCTTTGCTTACATGTACTGATTTGCACATAGAGTTTGTACTCATACATTCCAGGAATGATTTCTAGGGCAAGATCTGAGAGAGTGGGAAGTCCCTGGAGCTGGGTGATACAGGAGGTGCTGGCTCACCAAGTAATAAAAGATTTTATATAAGAAATCTACTTTAGTATATGTAGTGGTGAGTGTTCCTGAGGTTCGATTCCTGTCAGGGAGGCGGTGCCGTTTAAGAGTTGGACTCGATCCTTTTGGGTCCCTTCTAACTCAGAATATTCTGTGATTCTGTAATTGCAAATATGGAATATCAGGAAAGCATAGGAACATACAGAGCCGAGGAACAGGACGCAGGATTTCATCTCTGTATTAATAACGTGGCTGTGTTCGTGCTGAAAAATGTTGGCTGCTGTCCTTTGTATAGCCCAGCCTGCTGTGCATGAGCAGAGTTTGGGGATGTGAGGGACTTTATCCCCACCCTTACTGCACCAGGACTGGCCCCCACAAGGCTAAGTATTACTGTGGGATTTCCCTCAGGAAACGTGTATCTGTGGATCACACAGGATCACAGGATATTCCGAGTTGGAAGGGACCTGTGGATGAAGAGTTACTGTTGCAAACTTCTCTCTTTCAGCCTTCTCTGTCTCGCCCTGCCCACCCCATGACCTTTCATCCCATTGCTCCTGGATGTATTAGCTCTGCTGTTCCCCTGTTTCAGTTGTTTAGCATTTGTTGGAGGGTTTTTCCCTGCGGGATGGGCTGTCAGTAGGTAATGGTGTGGCTGGTGGCAATTGAGCCACCTGTCAGTAAGCGCCTAATCTCCCTGTCCAATCCTGCCTGTAACTTCCCTATGGTGCTGCTGTTGTGCCTTTCAGGCCTGTTGCCCGTTGTTTCCTAGGTGGTTTGCATTTTATTGTTTTAATCAGGTTTCCTTTTTTCACCTGAGTCAGCTTGTTGGGAAAAACTAACACACTGGGGACACCTGGGTCCAGGGTAACGGCAGCACAGTAATGGTGCTGGGAGCTTTGCCATTGGAGTCCTCTGGTCCTTGTGAGTTCTTTTCCCGGTCTTCTGTTAGAGGGCCTGTTTGGAGCACATGCATTGCTGATGGCCACCATAAGCTTTTTGGGGGCCTCTTTGCTGTAGAGAGATGCCTTACAGTAGGTAGGAGACCCTCTTCCCAAAAGTCAGTCCCACCATGTGTATTTTTTGGCCATGGGCATGTTGCTAACCATCCTGCTTGTCAGTGTGCCACCCTTGTATGCTGAGTAGAAAGGGAGGATGTGTCTGGGAGAAGGAAGCTAAAACTGTGTCTCATTGAAGCTTGTGTAGGTACAGCCCTAAGCTGCTATGAATTGCTGTTGTACAGTCTCTGTGGTACCTGTGTCAATGAGAAGAACTGCTTTTCTTGTTGTACAGATCTCTGTCTTGCAAGCCCTACTCACCTGTTCTTGTTTGTACTGGCTGAGCAGAGACACTGGTACCAAGCTGGGCAAGAAACTCTAATTTCTGCTGCACAGAGGTGAGTTTTTCACCTTTGGAGCATGTTTGGAGATAGCCTGGATGTCTTGGTGTGATTTCCAGCTCTGTGAGTCCTGTCCCTTGTTCCTGTTTGGTGGAAGCTGTCCAGCTTTAGGGGGTAAAAGTATTGAATGATGTTGTCTGTCGTGTTGCTGTGAAACCAGGACACACTGTCAAAAGCCTGCCTTTAGACTGGCGGGCCAGAAATAATGTACAGGTCCCATAGCCTGGCAGTCATGGTTAGTTTAGCTGCCTTGTCTCATGGAAATTTGCAGAACACATTGAATTTCAACGTTGCATTGCTCCGAGTAATGCCTTTAGGTGTGCCGTGTTAGTAAGGTAATGGGCAGAATGAGGAACTGGTGCAGTGTGATTCAAGCTTTTAAATAATGTAATGGTAGAATCAGGTGTGTGTCCCTTGCAAAAGCACTTGTTTCTCCAGGATATTCAGGGATGAAGCTCCAGAGCTAGACTAGTGAGTTTTGCAAAGCATCTAGTAGCGTTGACTGGAGTATCAGTGGAGCTGGAGTGCTTTTACATATATAATATCATCGGTATATATTTTTCATTATAACCTGTAGTAAGAATTTCAGTGTAGGGATTAATGATCAGAGTGGAGACACCGCTCAGTTTTGAAGCGTGGCTATTGCCTTGCTTGTTAAAATCGCTGCTTATGTCCACCTGTATAATGTCTGACTAAAACGAATGCCTTTGTGGTCACTGAAACTTTGTGCATGCAATTTTGAAGAGGTGTAGTAGGAACGGGAAAATCTGAGGGAGTTTGACCAGCAGTATGGGATTGTTCCTATTAAAAGGATATGTGTTAGAAAGGCATCACAGAAACAGTGAGTGCTGTGGAAAAGGGATGTCTGTTTCTTTGTACAAATGCAAGCCAAGGTGAGAATGGCTCATTGAAAATGGAAAAAAATTAAGAGCTTTTCTGTTTACTAAAAGGTGGCATTTATCATCCACAATGTTGCAGAGAAGAAGAATTTAGCCAAGTGTGGAAAGGAGATGAGATGGTTGTATGAGTGTCAGGTACATTCAGAGTTATACCAGCTAATGGTGGTGTCCATTGTATCATAAACATCTAGTTGGAAAGAAGAGACTGCTTCATATAGGTTTCCATGAAGCATGTCTTGCTGACTGTAGCTAAAGGAAAGCAGTAGCTTGGGTGGATGATGAATTGTTCCAAGAAGACAGTTTCCGTGCATTTGTGGAAACATATACCCTCAGGGTGTCTGCGTTGGTTTCTCTATTTCTTTGCCCATCATGGTTGTGTGAACAATACATCCCCAGTGGCATTTTGTTGCTTGTCAAGCTTCTGAAAGCTTGACCCACACAGCTCTGCCTTTCTCCTAATAAGCTCTTCTGTCTCTGACATGATTGAGCAGTGCTTGTACCTGCAGCTCTGGCTGGCCCCAGACCATGCTGGGTTTCACCTCTGGCTGGTTGTCCTGGCTCTGGTGTAGTCTGTGGCTCCCCTGGAAGCCCTTTGAGGGGAGGGAGGTCACTGTGGATGCTTGAATGGGTTTTGAGGATGGCATCAGGATGAGGAAGGAATATACACTGAGCAAGAGTAGGACTCAGTAGTCCTTGTAGGCCCCTTCAAACTCAGGATATTCTATGATTCTTTAGGAATGTCTCTGCTCTTTAGGTACATTATTTTTTATGGGGAGAAGCCTTCAGGGGGAGGCAAGTCCATGTGACCCACCAAAAGCCTGGGATTCAGTATCTGTGTTTGCTGTGTGCACGTGTGAGTGAGACAGCGATGTTTCTATCTGCTTTTCGTCCTCCACAGGCTGCCTTTTCACCATGCTAGCTCCATCATCTCCCTTTGCTCTTGCTCTCATAGCAGCATAATTCTGCTAAAAGCTAGAGAGTTTACTGGAACTGCAGCCAGAACAAAGCAGGCCAGGAGCAAAGGAGATGGAAACCATAACTTATCAAAGGATGTGGGTTATCTGATGGACAGATTCATAACGAAGAGTACCTTCAAAGAGCATGGGTTATACGTAGGAAAATACAGAACTTGAAGTAACTTTATAAATAAGAGTTTTAGAAGAAGGATTGGAGGGAAGATTTTATGGTTGGCTTCCATGTGTGCATTGGGATGCTGGAGGGGAGAACATCAGTCAAGTTTCAAGAGTTGTGTTTTCCTCTTTTTGATTTGGGGAGTTCTTTGTTTTGTAAAATAGAAACAAACAGAGAAAAGAAAACAACAAATCAAACCGAAAACCACAGACCAGAAAAAACCCCCACAAAATGTAAAAGCTTTTGAGAGCTTGTGCCTGCCTAAGAAGCAGAGGTTAGCAGGGCACAGGGTTGGCTCTTTTCATTTCTCCTGCTTCTGGGCACGGCAGGCCAGGTGATGTTTCCAGTCTGAACATGAGAAAAACAAAGCCTGCTACCTACACGTAGTTGTTTCAATTAAGGTTATTGGTAGAGACAGCTCAGTAGAGACTCTGTTTTAATCTCCAAGAGCTGGTTTCGATCAGGTTCTGAGCAACTGCAAGAGCCGGTGTGAAAATGGTAATTTTTAAGTCTCTGTCAGCAAGTCTCTGTCATTGTAGACTGTCAGTATCTGTTGTTGAGATCTGTGGGTGACAGTGACACACGTGTGAGTCAGAAGCACTCCAAACTATCACAATATGCTCAGGCAAGGAAAACAAACATCGATGAAGTTGTGGGCTGCTGATAACCTTTTCTTAGACAAAGTTACAAGCTTTTGAGAGTTGCAGGCTGTTAGGATGTTTCTGTTGCCCTTGATGCCATAAGGGAACCTTGTAATACAGTGATTCCTCATCAAACCCGTAAATTACTTAGTTTGGTTTGTGGAGGGGTTGAGATGTTTATGCCAGCTTTGTTTTGGGGTGGTAGCCCATCAGTCCTCTTTGGGGTTTCCAGATCCGTCTGGGATGGATCCTGTTTTGTGCCTAAGTGGGTTTATCGCATGAGCATCCCTAAGTAGGTGCCATTCAGCACTTGGCTGCCTTCCTCCTGCTGTTCCCGCTGCTCAGTTATGCTTCAAGGCAGGCAAACGTTGGCCAAGTCTTAGATGATTGTGCTGCCAGTGGAATAGTTAGTTGAGATTTAATATGGCCATTATCTTTAGGTAATAAAGTATCAACTAACTTGCCATAACTATCTTGTTTAATGTCTATTAAAAGGCCCACATACTTCATTCACTGGATGAAATTTAATAGAAGTTCATCTAGGCATTTATTGCTTATTTAATTTAAAAATAAGTTGATCTCCACGACTGGAGTAACAGGCGCTAAGGATTTAATTAACATTTAGTAAACTGCCCTGTTAGCTCTGACTTGCACAGTCAGGTCTTGTTTATGCATCAATTTGTAACTCTTCCCCAAACCCCTGGTTTTTTTCAACCAGTTAATCTCATCGTGGGGAGCTGCTCTTCTTTTCCTCCCGGTCTCTACTCAGCTGAAGAGCACAAGCAGGGCCTCGTGGCTGGGGACCAGAATGCTGCTGAGGGAGCAGGACCCACCTGCCTTACGGGGGGACCAGCCCAGACAGCTGGGCAAAGGCAGATGGCATGGAGGAGGCTGACAGATCATGCTGCAGGCATTGAAGAAGGGTTTGTGGAGCCCTGTGGAGTGAGTAGTGCTGCACTGTGTGGTGGGGTAGAAGTGGTCCAGCTCCAGATTTACCTTAAATTTGTTGTGTTATGTTTAAGGAGTCTTCTGTAGGGCTTTTTAGTGGTGTGGAACCGCATGGAATGCCAGTAAGTGAGGTGTGCTTTTTTTGAAAGAGAATGTTGGGGTGTTACAGGTGACTTGCAGGCACTCCTGCTGCAGTTGCTGTGTTCATTGTACCCTAGCTGAGGTGGTTTCCATCAGCAACGTGTGTGTGCATCTTCAATGCATTGTGTGCACTTACCCTTAGGAGTTCTCTGGTTCAGCAGTTTATTACTTCATCTTAACAGATTTGAATTACTCCACTTAGTGAGGCAAGCTTCAATGAAAGCAAGGAGTCCCTGAGACAGCTCAGGCAGCAGTGGCTGCATCGGGAGAGTGATTGAATTAGCAGCTGCTAAGTGGTTGTAGCTCCAGCTGCTGAATCGTTGGTGCCTCACTCAACTGGGTGTCAGTGACACTGCTGTTCAAGCTCAGCATGCACTGGCTTTGACTTAACACACCTTGTTGCTTGAGGTAGAGACTTGATTTGCCTTGCATGAGTTTGGGTAAATCTTGAGAGCTGTTGCTGTGGCCAAGAAAAGCCTTTAATCTGTGTTTCTCAGGAAAAATGGGTAGTGATTGTGGCAGACATATGGTGGACCTGTTGAATGCATTTGACTTTGCAACTTTAGCACCATTCTTTAAACGAAGTCCAAGTGCTCCAGAGCTGTGAAATACCAGAATGAGGGTCGTTGATGTAACCTTAATTTCAGCCTCCTCTGCAAGCAGGTGTTATGGTAGAGGCACTTAATTGCCAGAGCACCCTCCAGAGTGGAGGGTGATGCTTAATGAGCAGCTATTCTCCTTGACTGGCGGCGGGGGTGGGGGGGGAGGAAGAGCTGTAGTTACTCTTTCATGAGTATTGAAATGCAGCTTAGTGTGAAAAGCTGGTCTTTGCCTCTGGCATGTGGAGGCTAGAGCAGCTTAATACTGTTGGAGCTGAAATGTGGTGGTGAGGATGTCCAGAAATGAGCCACAAAGACGATTAAGGTACAGATGGTATTTATGTATAAAAACCATATTTCAAGGAGTAGAAGTAATGGGGACTTCACATCAGCTGGTCAGTGCTTCCCCAGTGGCTTATTTTCCCAGGTACAGTATGACTGACATTTTTTAAGGTAGTTTAAGCCTCTCTTTAAGCTGTGGCACTTCTCTATCACTTCTGATCATTCAGGCTGTGTTTTGGTAGAATGAGAATTATGCCTTCCATAGCACAATTCCACTTCAATGCTTTTCCAGGGAATCCATTTATTTTTGAGTTCTTTGGGATGCACAGAGCTGAGCTTGGAAAATGTGGCATTGCATCTTTGCCATTTAAGGAGGTCTTTGTGAACTTTCTGCATAGTAAGTTTGAAATTCAAGTGTGTGAGTAATCTGGCTGAACTCTGCAGCTACTTGTGTGCCTAAAGATAAGCACATGTTTTAGCACTGTCCTGTACCCAAATCCTAGTTTTCTCCCAAGACAAACAGATGAGGAACAACTGAAGGGCAGAAAGGTTAAAGTTAGCTGTGGAGATGTCTGGCTTATTTTCTGCTGTGGCTTGCAGAATGACCATGGCCTGGCTGCAGTGAAGAGTCAGCCTCATACAGTGCAGGAGATCATACTGTGAGTGGTGCAGACATTTGCAAACTTTAAATAATGACAGTAAGTGATGAACTGTGGAGCAGAAGCCTATTTTGGAAGTTAGGAAGAATGCCTTGGACCTCTGCATTGCTGCAGGAATGAATATGGGGTTCTTGGTGTGTATCATCTCTTTGAGTGTCTCCCTCTGCATCTGAGTTTTGGGAAGGAGACCAGAGCAGCAGGTGAATTTAATATAAATAAGCCTGTCTTTCCAAGGCATTCTGCCCACCCAGGGACTTGGAATATCTGGGTGAAAGTATGGCAGCTCACAGAGTGCCTGCATGCCTCCTTCCATGGCTTGAAACAGCTTGTTTTGCTCTGTTGTGTGGGAGAGCTGTCAACTTGGGGTGTGCAGAGGCTGGGGAAGCTAGTTCAGGATAAGAAATTTTTAAGGACTACATTGTAGTGTGGGAGGAGCTACGAGAGCAGAGCTTGTTGCCTTACTACACGTAAGGATCCCTGTAGAGTGTGTTCATTTGTAAGTTACTCTGGATGAGGTTGGCTCCCATGCCCGCATTGCGCACACAACCTCTGGACAGTGTTTGGTGCGGGAGCTCTTTCTACAGGTGGGTATTGAATGTCCTTGAGGATGCAGGGCAGATGGGTTGGCATTACCTCACCTTTGCACGCTGCCTGGTGTATTGCCTTTCTGTAGTCTACTCTGTGATAGAACAGAGGATTCATGCTCAGCTTGTTACAAGGTTCATCTATGCTGGGAGCCCTCGCCCTATCTAGGAGCAGGTTGTTTGCTGGGCTGTTGTATGCACAGCCACACCACTCCACTAGCCCAAGCCTCCAATCTGTATTCATTTGCACACCTGAGGAGGTTTTGAGTTATGCTTTCATGTGCAAGAAATCTGAGCACAAGTGATCTAGTCCAGCTTTGTGGCTTCAGGGCCGCTGTCTGTGTTGGCTGCTCCCCATCTTGCTAAAGAGTTGCTGGAATGGGAATATTTGTTGCATGTTTTGGTTGTGCAAATTCTACCTGATGTGTAATGAAAGTGATTCCAGGTGCTCTTGATGCCTAGAAGGACAAGGCCTATCCATCTATTAGAAGACATGAGCAATTCTGGGTATGGTAGTGGTATAATCCTGGGTTCCTTTTGTCCTTCATTTTTGCTTCCATATCCAACATTTTCTTGTGTTGTCCATATCTCTAAATTTGACAAGTAGCATCTTGGGCTGAGCCTGCCAGTTCTTTTGCTACCCAAAGGAGAGTAATGAGTCTGGTCAGTGTGTGTCAAAGTCCTGTGAACCCAAGCAGAGAGCATGGGCTGCACCCATGGAGTGGCATCTGGACCTGAGAAGGGAGATGAAGATCAAGTGGAGAATGGTGAGAGAAAAGCAGAATGATTGACTTGGGGAATAGTGACTGATTATGAGGGAAGATGAAAAGGCTGTAAAATGTGTTTGTTAGCAGAACGTGCCTAAGATGAACACCTGATAAGTATTGAAATGTGTCTGCAGAGGAAAGGGAGCAGTAGCTTCTGGCAGAGCAGAGCTGTACATTTAGGACTTGCAAGTTGGTGCAGAGCAATTCTGGGTCATGGGAACGTATGACTCTGCCACTGCAAGCCATTGCCATCTATAATCCCTTTAGCAAATGTGCACGGTTCAATCTGAAGCCTACTTGAGCTCTTCCCTGTCCTTTTTGGGGAGTTTATCTCCCTCACGGCTGTTTATCACTGTGGTTTCTGAGCTGTGCGTAGTCGCTGTCTCATTCCTCAGCCCTCACTCACAGGATGCCTCTATGTGAGGGAGGGACACCCAAGAGAAATGTGAAACTTCATGCAAAGTCCCTTGCCACAAGGAATTTGGGTGGCTGATCTGCTGCAGCTTGGTGTTTGGGAGCCTGCTGGAAATCTGTGGGCTGTGTGATCTGAAGCCCTGGTGGGACTCCAGAGGGGGGAATGAAGGCTGGAGGGAAAGTTGGACTTCTCCTGCAAAGGGCAGCACCCACAATGGGGGCTGCTGGTAGAGCTGCACTTGCCCATCTTGTTAGCAGAAGCCAGTTGCACCTTTGGATGGGGTAAAGCAGAGGAGGGGAACAGTATGACTCACTTAAGTCAGCAGTAACCAGAAGTATGCTGTAAGCTGTAGGTGACACCTCACCTCCATCCTAAAACAGTAAAATTTGTCAGGGGAGATACAGCCATATGTGTGACTACAATATGTAGGTTTGGGTCATGGTCCAGCATTCACATCCATAAATAGGTCAGCCTGTTCCTTAAGCTAGCATTTTTGTGCACTTTACAAACTTGGTGCTGCTAATCCCAGCAGATGTTTGGCAGCTTCCTGAGCCCATGAAGAGGTTAAGTATCACTTTGCTAGAGAGATGCCCAGGATTGTAGTAACACCTGCTGAAAGAGCCCATTGGAGCTGTATATACTGGTGGCTGTGTGGGCTCAGCTCTGCGGGACACCTGCTGCCACTGCCTCCGGCTGCTCTGCAAGGGCCAGGCTGGGCTTACATTGACATCAAAGACACAGCTTCCTTTAGTTTTTGAGGGGGAATGGGATTTGGCAATATGTTTACACACTTGAACTTTATTAAAATCTAGTTGAAAGGAGTGAGCTGTGGATTTTGCTTGCTGCCTGCCTTTGTGCTGATGTGCCTGTCTTCTTGGTGGTTGTACCTGAAGTCACGATACTCCTGGTTGGCCTGCATCCTTTACTTGCCTCCTTCTCTTTCCCCAGGTGTGAACATTTAGTTACAAGCTCTATCACTTCTAAAGTCAAGCAAGTTATATGGATGTGTGTTGCTGAAGTGACTGTTTATTCTGGAGTTGTCTCTTGACTCTACAGTTTGTGATTCAAGAAGTCCTCAATACTAGTTACTCCTGGCCTCCATGTTGTGACCTGGCTGGGTCACTGTCCTGATTTTTCAGGCAGAGTTGTAATTGTAAGTGGTGGGGGCAGCTGTAGGATAGTTCTGGATTACTAATAAATCAAGGACTTTCCTTAGGTGTTTCCTCACTCAGATCTTCATTAGTCTTCATGAAGTATGGATGACAGCTCTGAATACCAGGGTGTGCTTCTGTGTTCTCAATTAAAACTTCCTGAAGTATCCTCAGGTCACAGGCCCTGCTAGTTTTTGCCCTTCAGCATCTCAAAGACAAGCCTTGGGTGTCTCGTGTGATTACAGGAGGCTGTGGATTGCTCCTGCTCTCCCTCATCACTCTGAACCTACAGTGATCATTTCACCACACCGAGTGTGTGCATCTGACTCGCCCCGTGCTGCTGGCTGCTGCTGCCTGGCCTATTTGTCTGCATTAGTTTAACTGAGTGAGGAGCTTGCAGGAGAAGATACACATTCCCCTGGTAACTGTGCTTGACAATCCAGAAGTCATTCTGGGGGTGAAGGACTGGTACAGATTTGTTTTCCTTGGTTGTGGATCTGTAGCCCCTAACAGTTTCTTGCTCATATGGACCAAGCTTAACTTGGTTTGCCACTAATTAAAAGCCAAAAGGATATGTAGTTCTCCTTAAAATAATTACCATCTTTGGTGAATGGAAGAAAACTTTTGCTGGCTTCCTATTTATTTCCAAACCCCTTCATTTTGCCATGTTATTGGCACTGACCATGATTCGTGGGAGGGCCCCATCAGGGCCAGCAGCACCGTCCTGGTGCACAGGGAGTTTGTGCTTGAATCCTTTGTCTGCTGTTTGGCCAAGGGGTAAATATAGGAACAGCATGGGTTATGAAAAACTTTACGAACCTAATACACGTAGTAGCATTTGGGGTGGGAGGATGTGTTTTCCTGATGGAAAGCAATTAAAGATGACAGAGATGAGTCTGTGCACCCCATGTGCTGAAGCATGTTTTTATCTTGACTTTTTATGGACTAAAACCAGCAAGAACAAGAAAAGGCTTTTACTGTGTGAATGCTTACTACCAAGATCCCCAGTTCCTAGATAGTTTGGTTTCTGTCAGTAGCTGGTTTCAGATGCACATGAACTTTGATTCATGTGTTGTTTTGGAGAAGGTGTCCTCACTCCTTTCTGTCTCCCCAGCGTCTGCCTCTGTCATATTTTGCCACAGCTAGGACTGAGCCTGTAGCAGGAGGAAGACAGAGGGTCTTCCCCCTTCAGCTGGTGCCGAGTGTCCATGCAAGTCTTCATGTCCTTACGCTCCTTCAGTGCAAATGGGAGGGGTTATCCAATGTCACTGTTGGTTGAGAGCTGAAAGATGTCCTGTCCAAAGTAGTTGGGCTCCTTGGAAGCCGGGCCTGGAGCTCTGTGACTGCTGTTTGCTCTGTGGGTGCAAAGGCAGAAGTGCTTCTCCAGTCTTACTATTTATCCCTGCCATTACCTTGTGGTGGGGTTTCGACCTTTGAACACCAGCTGGAGTAGGAGAATGGCTGTCTGGGAGGCAGTCACTGGCCAAACATCTGTTCTCTCAAAGGAGTGGTACAAGGATGGGCAGGAATCTCCCAGGACTAGGTTCAGAGGCTGGGGCAGGATCACCTCCATTTATAATGCTCTACACGTGAACGTGCCTGACGTGTTGTGGAGGTTGGTGATAGTACCTGTGCCCACTTGTCTGCAATCCCCCTTTTTCTTTCCTGCCCTGGGTACAAGAGTGAGTCATGCTCACTTCACACAGGGAGTGTTCCCAAAGTTGCTGTGCTATGCTGTGGGATGTGCAGAGAGCAGCAACTGGGAACAGTAATGGGGCTGTATTTTCTTAATCTGCCTGTTTGATGAGGCAGTATCTGACTGTGCCCTTAGCAACGGGTTTTTTAATGCAGATTGAGTCTCCTGTTTTAATTGACTAAGAAAAGAGAATTTGAAGAGGGTATGAACCCATGACCTTGAGATAAATAGTTTCTTATTGAGTTCCTGAGCCCCTAAGCCGCCCCCTCTTGTGAGAGTAGCTGTGGTTTAATCAAAGGTCAGAGATTTTATCACCTCTGGGGGCCTCAGAAAAAGAGGGTAATGGGAGCAAGTTCTTCTTGGTCCTCTGTAACTGCAGTAATTTTTGGCTTGTCAAGTTTCTATTGAGCTCACTGTGCTTGACCCCTGCTCCTGGATGATGGCTCTCTTGGCCTTCTCTGGTCTCTGTGAATGCTGATAAAGAAAGACCTGGTGATCAAGTCAGCTGTGTTTCTGGGGGTTGTAACTAGAGATACAGTGGCTATGGGCGAATGGCTTACACAAGGCTGCTGGGAGCCTCTGTGTGCAACGTGCGGATTCACAGCCTTCACAGAACATAGTTTCACTTACCAGCTCTTCCCATGCAGCTTCCCACGCATGTCTCCTGTTTTTAGGCTGAAGGCCAAGCGTGGTATCTCATGCACTGCTGCGTGGTCAGTCTTGGCATGTGCTGACTTGTGCTTGGACACTGATGCCTAGGATATTGCAGTTGCTCACAGAGGTTCCCCCTCATTTTATTCTGTGTTTCATTCTTGGGTGCTGACCAGGCATGCAGCTATACCTTATGTGAGAGGTGCAATATTGGTCAGTCTTTCTTTTTCCTTCTCTGCCTTCTATCTTCCTGACTGCAGTCACTAATACTTCTTGAGCCTGGCTGATGTCTAGCATGGAGCTGGTCTTCCTTGCACGTTGAATTCTGACTTCCTTGGTGCTGTGCCAAGTCAGTCTCTGAAAATACTGTCTGGCAAGTCCTGGAGAGATCTTTGTCTCCAAAAGCTTCTACAGTTCCCTTCTGTTTTTCCCCATCATCAAGTGAAAAATAAAAACACTTGGCTTGATAACAAGTGTTGGCTTCTGGGCTGGTGACAAAATTCCTGCTGACAAGCTTAGTATCGTAGGGTAGGAGTAGGTGAGGACAGGTATGATGATGGTGTTGTGCTGTTAGGTGCTCCTGTGAATCACACCAGCAAGATGGAAGATGGTTGTAGAGACCTTTCTTGGTCTCAAGCGATTTGTAACTTTTGATATGATATTGTGCTTAAGCACTGTAGCTAATAAACAAATAGATATGTACTTGTCCAGAATACAGTGTATAACAGATTGGAGCATGTGGCAACTCTTGGAAGAATGCAGAGAATTAGTCGCCAAGAAAACTTTGTGCTGAGAAACTGTCAGGTACCTGGTAAGAAGCATGATCTCTCCCTGTGAGCACCAGCAAGATCCAGTAAAGGTGCTGAGAGATGTGCAATTGCTAACTTTGCCATTCTGCAAACCAGAAACCTCTTTCTTTTCACTGAGAAAGAAGAACACAAAGTCAACCAAGACATACAGGGGTGCAATTTTATAGTTATTGTTGGTGCTCTAGGCAAATGATAAAGGATATGCAGTGCAAGCCCAGCGTATGTACTTCTTAGATCAAGGTACAATGGCTTGAAGTGACTAAACATTTTTATCCTTTATTTTTAAGGAGAGGAAAGATGTAACAATACAGTACTTACTGTGCTGAAAAGTTGTGATAAATCACAGTCCCCTTTTACAGGCAACTAATTAAACTCCTTCAGTGAGCTGATAACTGGAGAATTCCCGTGGAAATCTGTGTGCTGGTTGTCTTGCACAAGGTCTGCTACATTCTCTTTGCCTGAGCCCAACTCCCAGCTGGGAGCATGTTTAGGGCTGGGTACTGGGTAACCCTGTGCTGTCCCCACCTCTGTCACATTTGTGGGAGAAAGTCCCTCCCTGATATGCAGGGGAATTGCGTGTAGCATGTGTGTGTCATCCTGCAGAGAGATGACCAGGTCACTGTGCTGAGATCGATGGGCGGTTGGCAGCTGTGCTGTGGGATGGCTTGTCCATGGTCCTGCTGAGCTGGGGCATTAGGATTGCCTTTTCTTCATATTGTCCTGCTACTGTGAGTGTTGGAGACCCTCTCAGTCCCACTTTTTCTAGTTATTAGTGTCCGGCTGAGGTTTGCAGGGGTGGTGGTGGTGATGTTCAGGTGGTTTTGGGAAGGAAGAGAGGCAGCAACTTTGCCTGCAGTGAAGGTTCAGTGGCTCTATATAATGGTGACAGCATAGTGTGTTATCCCACAGCAAAGCAAGGGGAAACACCCTCACCTTTGTCCCTCCCCATTCCAGCCTGGGAGTGGGGGCTTTGTGGTAGCAGAGGAAATCAAATGGAGGAAAAACATAAAGGATAAAGTCTGAAACACTGCCCCAATATCTTTTTACTTTTTCACTCTGCTCATATGAGGACCGAATTCAATGAGGAGTCTGGCTTCCAGCTGAAGTTGGGATAATTTAGGAAATAAACTGGCTTTTTAATGTATTTTCTGAATGTCTCTCTCCCCATCAATGATGGAAGTAATGGTACTTGTTGTTCCAGAAGGTGGATGCACACACAGGAATCTGTGGTCCTCCTAGTTTTCAGAACTAGTAAGAGCAGTTATTAGGGCTTGTCAGAATTGCTCTAGAATTTTTTATCTATATTTGGAATAAATGGCTCCTTTCTCAAAATGGAACTTTCTGCAGGAGACATCAGCTTGCAACCCAGTTCTTGTTTTGTAAAGGAAAAAAAAAAGTGTTATTTCTCTATTTGTGATGGTAAAAACATTTGTTGAAAACAAAAATGTTTTCATGAAATGCTGTCAGTGGTGAAGGCTACTCCATACTCTGCTGGCTGATTGCCATGCGTCCGTATTTACCTGGACCTCCCTGCCCCATCCAGGCTTCTTCCTTTTTTTCTTGAAGGAATACACTTCCTTGGCCTCTCTGTCCAGCTTTTTGGAAAAAGGAGCAGCAACACTGAGAAGTTTCTTTTTTTTGATACATGCTCATCCCACCTGAAGGTATTTGTTCCAAGGCTGAAAACCAGGCAGTTTGCTATTAAGGTATAAAGGAGAAAGAGGATGGCTAATGTAGCTAATGCTTGGAGGGGGCAAACCAGAGATTTACTGGTCTTGGTTTATTGTGCTTTTTTAAACATCTCCATGGATTATAATACTTTTGAAAATACCAAGCCTGACCACGTGGGCACAGGAGTGTGGATTCCAGCTGCCTGCCAGCTATTTGTTCCTATTTTCAAATTATCTGGACAAAACTGGATAAAATGTAAGCCTTGGACATGAAGACTGTCTGGTCATGTAGGCTCTAAGTTTTAAAAGTTTCACTTAGAAATGGTTTTAAGGACAGCCAATAAATGGGGCGGCCTGACACAGTGCCGAGGGTTTTATTGTGGTGGCATCTGAGCAGCCTGGGAGAAGGTGTCCTCTGCCTTCATATTTTGGCCGTTTAAAGGTAAAATTGTTAAAGGAACATTATCCTTTATAGTAATCCTTTAGACTTGGCACAGCAAACATGCACAAAAATTTCATCTCTGCCCTGGGAGATTTCAGCTTAAGGATGGGCTGCAGACCCTAGGCTGGCAGTGGGGGCAGCCAGGTACCTACCTGCCCCTGTGCCTTGGGGGAGGCCCCTTAAGGAGCACTTCTCTATTCCCCTGTGCTGCTGAACACCGTCAGTCTGACTGTTTTTTCCTGACAGAGCATCTTAAGAGGTGAGTAGTGTGTTGGGGCATTATTCTGCTGGTGCTCCCTGATGTTGGCCATTCCTTGGAGAGTGGGCAAATGGCATGTTTTTGAATTGCAAAATGTTATGCTTTGTTTGAAACCCAGGTCCTGTGGTGCTCTGATACTGCACGAAAACTTGAAACCAAAGTTGATTATCCTTCTTTGGTCAAGAATCTAGGCTGCATTTGAGTGAGAAAATGAACTTGTCCCACTCTTGCTCAGGGCCTCTCTGATGAGGTTTAGCGAAATGCAGACAGCAAACGATGGGGGACAAAGAAAAAAAGGAAAATAAAAATCAATGAGGATGTTTTGAAAATCTTCCATTTCCAGTCGACGGAGAGAGTGAGAACAGTGTGAGGCCAGTAGTCTGTGCTTGAAAATACGGGATCCAGTCCTGGTGTCAGTTACAGACATGTAAATCACAGGCAGTGCTGCTGGCAGTTACAGGGAGCTGCTGAAAGGTTGCTCCAGCATGGGACCTGCAGGCTTTCTGGCATAGACATACTAATTCTTCTCGTTCCTTGGCCACCCTTTTTCTCTAGCTGTCGTTGGTCATTTAAAATAACCGGAGTGCAACGTGGCTACCCCTGCTTTTGTCTTAATTTCCAACCATTGTGGCCCAGTGCCTCCAGCTGAGTGGCTCCTGGCTGCTGCAATGTTATAGGTAGAGATGTCTCACAGCTTCCTTAGCCCCTGTTTAAATTTGTCCTGCTCCAGGTGATATTTTAATTTCTTATAATACAGCGATCTCTGGGAGAGCTGGATGCCATCCCTTGAGTAAAAGTTGGATCTTCTTCCTTCTGTGCTGCTGTGCAGCTTGAGCGTTCTCTCTTCCTTCTCCCCTCTGCTCTCCTAACTCATTTTCTCCCTCTTGTTTTTAATGAACATTAATGAACCCAAGAACAAACCTGAAAATCAAGCATGGTGGCAAAGGCACAAACACGTCCCCTGGTCTCTAAGCCTGCTGTGCCAGTGCTGCAGGACCTCAAGGCTGCAACAGGGCAATGCATTTTAGCACCAGGCTCTGTGCCCTGCAGCATGTAGGGGCTGCCAGGGAGTTTGTTATGGGAGCTCATTTTCCCTGTAGGAGCTGACAGGTCAGCATCAGCCTTCCTCCTGGAACAAGGGCTGGACCAGGAGCTCGGAAGTTATTGCTTATTATGGCTAGTTTTGACACATGGAGTTGTGGTGGATTTGAAAGCAGCTCCATGCTGAATACTGTCTGGGAGGGTGCGTGCTTCCTTGCAGACTGAAACTCGCCATTCACAGTTTCTGCTTGACACCATCACAGAATCTGACCTCACAAAAGGCAGCAGCTGGGCTGGTTGTATTGGTGACTCCCTGAGCAGGTGCTGCTGCTGGCAGCAGAGGAAATGTCTCCAGCTTTTGTCATCTTGCGTCACCTTTTTATTAGATAACTTTTAATTGAGCAGCTTAATTTTAAGATATGAAGCCTGAGAAGCACGGATGCAAACACAGAAAACCGTTAGAGCCAAATCTTGCATGTGTTAATGTCACAGGGCAGAAAGAGGAGACTGTCTCCATGTGGCTGTGTTCAAGTGTAAAGCTACTGGTGCATGTAGGCTGAATTTTAAATCAGATTTGGACTCCAACTTGAGGTTTGCATGTAAGGGTTCTGATTTTCTAGTGTGAGAGTGTGGAGACCTCAGATGGCCCCCTTGGTGCTGGTGGTGGCCAGAATGCCTGAGGGTGAGGGCTCTGGCAGAGGAGGAGATAACGTGAGACTTCTTAGTTTGGGAACTTTGGCCAGCAAATAACAAATATATTGGCACAAAGCGGGAAAGACATAAAAAGACATATGTCAGAGCAGGGCAGGCTTTTAAGTGGTTTTCATTTAAAATGAAAAGGTCAGATTGAATGAGGTTGGCGTCTGGGGAACTGTTCGTGCACCTGTCAATCATACAGGGGGGACCCATGTCAGTTCTTGCTGATGTCTGACTGGCTGAGAGCTTGTCTGTGCTTAAAAATTGGTGACTGGAACAGTTAAAATGACAATTTTCCTTGTGGCTGTCAGGTTGAGCCATCTGCTTCATGAAGGAAGGGAACAAAGGATCCCAGCATGAGGCCACTTTATCCCAGTTCAACTGGTGTTTGCACTTGGCCTTCAACAAGTACTGCTATGCCGATTTTAAAAATAATAGTAATAATGCTAATAAATAGGCTTTGAATATTGGTAACACTTTCAAATGTGAAGGAGATTAAAAGTGAATGCAGCTTTTGAGTAGTCAGAAAAACAGGTGCCATTCAACTAGGGTGTTTTGAGAGAAGTGTAATTAGCACTTGCTGAAATTATTTTTACAGGTAAGGTTGTCATTTAAAGGGACTGGGGAGTCTTGTTATTTCCATTTCTATGTGGCCACTGTAAAGTTGTGTTTTTCTTAAAGTGCTGACTACTGTTCTTTGAAACTTGGAATTCTTGCGGAGGTTTTCAACTGTCCATTCCTGAAAAATCTGAACAATCTAAGAAAACCCAAGCCATAAGAGAGGATTGGTGCTTAAATTCAGGCGTTGTAAGCTACTGGTTTTTCATTTAAATCTGCAAACAAGAAAACTGTCTTTCTACACTCTATGGGTGTTAAATTTATATTTATTTTTTCTTGAGATATATTGATTCTCACTGTCAACAATACAGCATCAAAATTGTCAGCCAGTGAGTGAACGAACTGCTTCTGATCATTATGTCTTTAATGGAGTAGTTTGACAGACTGACTCAGGTAGGTACTGCTGTCACCAGTCGAACACCTGTCCCTGTCCTGCTCAGCTGTACATGTGTGGCCAGGAGGGAGTGCCTGCCTCAGTGAGTTGCTGCTCTGGGATCATGGTGCTGAAAGTGTGGTTTCACAGTAGCTTTCAGCTGGATGCCTCGAGGAGGGTATGTGGTGTCCTGCTTGCCTTGCTGCAGGAACCCCAGTCAGAGTTGTGCTGCATGTGGTGTGGAAAGTAAAGAGAGGAAGATGCAGCTCAACAAGCCAAGTCCTGTCACTGATCTTGTAAATGTTTTGTGAATTAAACCTGAGAGAGACAAGCTTGTGCCAAGATTTTTTAAAACACAGGTGGGTTCCCAAGAAGTATTGTCTTACACAGAGCTCCTGGAGGTGCTTTGAGTTGAATTGAAACAGTGTTGGAACCAGAGGGGAATGCTGTTGTCTTCTGCCTTTACAGATAAGACCGAAGGGCTTTTTGCCAGGAGCCTGTGGGGAGGACCTAAATTGTATGTAACTCTACATCATTTTAAAATGAAAAGTAAACATGCACAACCATAATATTTGCTTGTACTTGTCTCCTCATTGATGGATGGAGAGAAATTGCTCTTTGGCTGAGTTCACCAGCAATAAAACTGTGCAGTTACTCATCTTCATCCCAAGCCTACCGTTAGTGGGAGAGGCCGTTGCAATCTCCAGTGGAATTTGCCCTCATCACAGCTGAGGGGAGCATTGATGGTCCTGGGGACTTTTATACCTGTCCATTGCTATGGAGAGTCAGGGCTAGGTACCACCACAGGGACTGTGGGACTGAGCTGAAACTCCGTGTGCTCATGTGGTGTTGGCACAATGGACATCTACCACTGCTTGGGAAAGGCAAGACCCCAGTTGCTCTCCTGGCTGCTGTGGTGTCAGGTGTGGTTTGGGGGACAAGGGGTGCTGTCAGGGCAGGAGGCCATCTCACTGTGTGACAGGGCTGAGAGACCTGGACTGTGAGGCACCAGCAGGCTTCTGCATTTTGCTGCATGTTGTTTGTAGATTTGTGGGCTCACATACACCCTCATGAGCAGCACAGGTACAACAAACACAAATATGAACTGAGCTCTTCCATAGTTACAGCAGCAAATAGGAGTAAATTTCTCTGCTGAGCTGACATGACAAGACAAGCCTGTGCTTGTTATGGGTAGAGATAGGGCAGAGTGACCAGGATGTGGCTGGGACAGGAAGGAGTGTGCGATGGAGATGCTGCCAGTCTCTGTGGGGTGCGCACAACCTGGTACATGTGCAAGACTGGGCATGTGGCCTGGCTGTCCCCTCTGCTCTGTCTTCTGCAAAAGGGAGAAAAGCAACACTGAGGTGGTCATGTCAAGAAAGGGTGATGTCTCCTTTTCTGCTACAGCAAAGAGTGAAACAGTCCTGAGTGACAACTAGGCAGAGTTCCTTAGAGAAAAGGCTATGCTGAGGGGGAAGGCTGGTCTGCTTATGGTA
Organism: Pitta sordida; assembly: GCA_013390025.1. Lineage (NCBI taxonomy): Eukaryota > Metazoa > Chordata > Aves > Passeriformes > Pittidae > Pitta > Pitta sordida. The sequence continues at coordinate 1,172,544 of WEKX01017099.1, forward strand.
ATGGTAAACCCCATAGGGTTCAAAACACATTAAATGATGCCTTCTAGCTCCCTCTCTGTGCCTGAGGTCAGAGATGATGGATTCATCCTGTTCTCTTATTTAATGCCTCATTTTGCATCTCCTTGACCCTCCCCCTTCTCAGTGTCATTAAGAGCAGTAAAGGAGTGGTGGCTTGAGGAGGCATGAGTTGTTGGCCAAGCTGTGGCATCTGACATTTCTAGTCATTGCTGGTCTTTAGCACAATACATAGTGGTGGGGCATGCTTTTGAGGGTGCTGAAAGGAGTCCAGGAGTACGAATGCTTCTACTTCAGAAAGCTGGGGAGGAAAATGCTGCATTTCCCAGAAGTTGTGTGGGCTAAACTGCAAGTTCTGGAGACAAGACGTTGGGAGCCCCATCCAGTGTGCATCACTTGGGTGTCTCTCTCTTTGCAGGGCTGGGAAAGAAACCCGAAGTCGTGAGTCTGGCAGAGCCCTGCGTGTTTCCAAGCACCCTGCTCTGAGTTCATCCCACCAGTAAGGCTGTGCAGTGTGAGAACTGGTATGTAAACATGATTCATGGGCACAAGGGGCAGCTTCTCAGTAGGATGACAGTCTTTTCTGTCAGTGACACCTTGTTTGTGGTTTTGGAATTTTGAATGGGGAGTGGGTTCACTAAAAAATGTGAGACAAACTGATGGTTCCTGAGTGGTGCTTACACTCAGAGGCTTTGGTGGGAAAGGGCTCAGCAGTGAAGTTGTGTGTGTCCCAACCTCATTCCAGGCTATGGTACTGAGACTTTAGACATGCTCTGTCAAGTGATCTGTTGTGTCAGTATGCACGGATAGGCGGTGTGGGGGTAATACCAAATGCACACACCAGAAATGCATATACATACGTACACACACACACACGCTGTACAAGTGTGGGCACATGGAAACAAAGATGGCAATGCATACACAGTATATACTATACAGTAGCATATGAGAGCTTGGGGGTGTATATACCAAATGTCTGTATATACTATATATGGTGCTAAAGAATGCATATGCATTCATGTTCTCTTTTTTTCTTTCTGTCTTTCTGTGGAGCTCTTGCAAAACTACCAGATTCAACCTCCTGGGGAGCCTTTCTGGCCAAGGTTTTACAAGCTAGCACCTGCTTTGCCTGCCTGACTTTTCTATATTTATTCCTCTGCACCTGGTTTTTGCCATTGCCTGTGGAACTGTCACAAACATTTGTGCTGGGTTTTGGCTGCACAGGACTTCAGCTTGCAAGTCCTAAGTCTGATTTAGTGCATGATGGAGGAGCAGGAGTTGTGTGTGTTAGCTGTGCATGTGCACGTATGAGCATCCCTGGTCTTTGCTGTCTGCATTGCATGGTCTTTGTCCCTGTGATGCTGCAGTAGTTCCTGTGTTCTGTGTGTCACGCAAGTTGTGCTTTCTGCCCCTTCAAGATATTTCTACGAATCAAATATTCTCAGTTGTCATGTTTATGTAATGTCATTTAAATGAAATTAGCTATGCCTGGCCCAGTGGATGCCTTATAATGATCTGTACTGCTGTGCAGAAGACTTGAGTTGGATTTTATTCTCAGGGCCCCAAGATTTTACTTCTCAAGCTTAAAACTGTGGCAAGGAGAGGGATTTGTGCTGCCATGTAGCGGGGGACTCCTAGTTAGGCTGTGGTTGAACACAGATGTGTCCGTCCCTCTGGTTTCTCTCCTCTGTATTGTTTGGGGTGGGAGATGCTCTGTAGCATCAGGTCATGGTTAGGGACATTTATTTAAAATGAGCACAGTGAAAAGGGGGAGGGTGTAATGCTACTTCAGCTGAGAAATGAAGGAGAGATCTTTGTGCTGTCCCAGGGAATGTGAAGCTGGGGCAGTAGCTGCGTTGTGGTTCTCTCATCAGCACATGCTGCTCGGAGGAGATGCGTGCTCGTTCCCGGTCCAATGGGTACAACCTGCACGTATTGAAAAGCAGCACTGGGCTGCCTGCCAGGAGCTGGGAAACGGCTTGTCCTCATGTGGTCAGACCCCTGAGTCCCACCCCCTCCAACAGCTATACGTATTTGTTTCTGACATGGGAGTCCCTGTAAGGTCCCAAAAGCTTTAGTCCTAGGTTTCAACCCCAAGAGCCATAAAACGTACCCTGCTTGACCCTTGTGCAAAGGCAGAGGCATTGCGAGCCTGCATTCCCCTGGGTTTCATTTCCCTGTCCCCTCTGCGTGTGCCACTGCAGCCTGCATTCCTCTCCCATTCCGTAAGCCGTTTGCCTCTCGCACTGACATAGCTAATATTTCTCTGCTGGCAGGGCAGGCGAGGTGGTGGCATTTAACTGTTAGGATCTGTTCCTGCTGTAGGACCCCAGAGCTGTAAGGACTGGTGCATGCCTCTGGTGGGGTTTCAGCTCTTCCAGGTGTTCCCCATCCATGCTTTTGGATATCTTTCGTGACTTGGATAATTTGCTACTTCATTACACTGTTTGTGCTTGCAAAAAGCAGTACCTTGGGAATTGTTTTCTGCAAGGGGCTGGAGAACTGATTCAGAGTTCATAAAACCTGTGCCTACCTGACCATTCTTACCTTGTTTTTTGAGCATCTTCTTCCACAGTGACTGCAGTGCTCAGAATATCTCCCATTTCTGATCATGGAGAAGACTGCTGGTAGCCCTCCTGCTAGCAGGGGTACACACCTCTGGGGGAGGTTTTAGTGGGATTCTGGAAAAATAATTGATCAGCTGCTCATCAGGAGCTGCTCCAAACCAGCAATGCACTGGGGTTGTCCTGATATACCACTTAGTGTCACTTGGGCTGTTAACTCTTTAAAACTGCCGTTACGACTACCAGTGTAATGAACGTGTGCTGGTGCTCTCTGGCAAGGGTTATTTTTTTGCAGTGGTAGCGATGGAACACTGAGTTAAATGCAGTTTGTATTCTAAAAGATGGAAAACTTTCTTGTCTTCTGAAAGCAAAGGTTTGCATGTTTTCTTGTCATCTGTAATATCAGGTGCTAAACTCTTGCTGCCTGACCCTTGCTCAGTTACTGGAGTAAATTATAGAGCCTCTGTCACTGCACAGCTCTTCCTGAAGCCTGTGCTTCAGTACCAGTGAAAGCCAGATGTACTATAATGTCACTTTTTACAGTTTGTTTTGGCCATACATGGGCAGAGTCAGCTTTGGAATTCCTTCCCTGTAAATTCAGTAGCATCTTGTGGGTGGTGCTGGGGAATCACTCTGGTCTTGTTGGATTGCCTTGCCTCGGCAGCCTATTCCCCTTGAAATTGTTCTGCTTTGCACATTCCTGAGAGGCTGCCTGCTCCTGGAGCGATGGCTGCAGCTACCAGGGGACTGTTGTCCCATGGTGGGAGGCATACCCACCTCCCTCCTGCCCACAGGTCAGCTGTTGCAGCCGAGGAGTGATGTTTGTGGGAGCATTGGCATGGGAATGGCATGGGAATATTGCTCCAGTATGAATGCAGGCTCTGCCGGGACAGTTGTGCTCTCTAAGAATTATCGTTCTTCTTCCTAAATTTGCTCTATGGGCTTGAGCATTGACCCTCAGGTCCCTTTCCCCACGTGGGGAGGCTTGGCACTCTCCTGTTTCCTTCTGACATCGGATGTAGTGCTGTGTGTCCAAGTGGGAGTTGGAGGGTGCTTCCATCCTGGAACTCCTTGTAGAGACACCTTATCTTTTCCAGGCACCTTGAGCCTTTCTGCAGAGCTGTGCTTTGGTTTTGTTCCCCCCGCCTCCAATGCGAGACCAAATACCTGCTTTTTATGAAGCACCAGCTTGGTGAGCTAGTTCAAGGGAGAGTATTGTAGCCAGTTCTGGGGCCCTCACTTTAAGAAAGTTGTTGAGGTGTTGGAACGAGTTCAGAGAAGGGCAACTAGGATGATAAAGGGGCTGGAATATAAGCCCTATGAGGAGCGGCTGAGGGAGCTGGGTCTGTTTAACCTGGAAAAGAGGAGGCTCAGAGGTGACCTTATTGCTGTCTATAACTACCTGAAAGGGGGTTGTAGACAGGCAGGGGTTGGTCTTTTCTCTCTGGCCACTGGAGATAGAACAAGAAGTCATAGTATGAAGCTCCAACAAGAGAGGTTTAGACTTGACATTAGGAAAGAGTTTTTCACTGAATGAGTGATCCAGCATTGGAATGGGTTGCCCACAAACGTGGTTGAATCCCCATCCCTGGAGGTGTTTAAGGGTAGACTGGATGAACTGTTGAGGGTCATGACATAAATGTTATAGATGTTAGGTTTTAGTTGGATTATAGGTTGGACTTGATGATCTTCAAGGTCTTTTCCAACCTTATCAACACTGTGATACTTTCCTGTGCCAGGTGAGCAGCTGGTGTGGGGTCTGCCAGCAGGACCTCTCTGGTGTGACTGATGGTTGAGCCTTGCCTTTTCTGGTGCCAAACTGGTGTTGCTAAAACTGCAGCCTGAATTTGCCTATCTGCCTTCAAAGAACACTCCAAAAAGTAATTCTGGGAGCTTTTTTGCCAATGAGTTGAGAGAGAGGTTTGTTGCAGGGAGTGAGGGGCAAATAACTCCTGGAGTTGCTCCCATTGCATCTTCCTGTGCATCCCTGAGAGGGGACATATATGAAGCGTCACCCAATCGAGCCAGGAGCCTCCAAAGCATGGTTCAAGATGGTGACATGTAGCCCCATGTCCAGACTCCATGTAGGTCAGCAAAGGCAATGTGCTCAGCTCATGCTTCAGAGGGGCAAGTCATTCCTGTGCCAAAGCCAGGGAGAGAAGGGTGATTTCTTTTTTTTTGACATCCTTTGGAGTTTTGATCTCCATATTTGGAAATGTTTACCCATTGCTCTGATCTATTGCAAGGGAGGGGAGGTGACTCAGGGTCTGGTGGAAGCAGGATTTGAATTCCTGTAGTAAGGTTTTTTTTTTCATTCTCCCCCCCCTTTCTTGTTTTGGAAGCTTGTTGTGGTCAGTTTTCAGTTCTCTCTTGCTCCTGGACCTTGTTCCAAATTTGATCTGCTCGAGAGGGAAGTGTGTTAATGAAGCAGTTTGCCTGGATGCTGGTAAGTGCATCATTGCTGTTTTAGCAAGCAACTTGGTGTGGGGTTTTTTTTGTTGTTTTTTGTTGAGGTTTTTTTTTTTTTTTGTCAGATGGATTGCATCAAAGCGTGTGCCTTGCTGGTGGAGGCAGGCGTGTGGATCGCGAGTCTACAGCAAGGGACCCAATGAAACCTTGTGTAGCAGGGAAAGTTAGCTTAGTGGATTGATCTCAAAGGCAAAATGTTTCTTCAGGAATAAGTAGAAAAATAATTTAAGCCAGCTCCCATTCAGTCCTGCTCTTCCATTTAGTTTCATTGGTTAGTGCAGCAAGGCAGCAGAGCAGTGTAGAGTTTAAATGAGTTTATATGCATGTGGTCAGCAAAGAAAGCATAGCGTATGTACAATTTCTGTCTCTTAAGGAAGTGTGTGTGTTTAAAAGACTGCATAGCACATGGGTAAATTTCTCTCAAATGTTAATATTTAACTGTTTTGTTGGTTAAAGTTTAGCTACTGTAACTGGATAAAGTTTGTGTCTGTTTTTTCCTGTTGTTCAGTATTTTTCCTTATTGTGAAGTTTTTAATCTGGCTGATATTGTAGCTGGCTGTGTCTCTTTTTGCTTGTTTCACCCCCCTTTCCTTTCTCTTTCCTGAAAGGAAGCCGCAGTTCATCCAGACAGACAGGGGCGTGGGGGGAACCTGGAAGATGCTCTGCTTCCTGTTTTATTTGTGGCTGCTAAAACCATGCTGGGGAATTTGGAACAGAGATATAGAGTCCTGCATTTCTCTTGTCATTTGGAGCATGTAACATATATAGAGTGCTTTTAACACTGCACTTCATCCTTTTACTTTGGAAGGGCCATTGATGACAACCCCTTTATAGTTCCCACTGCTGGTTAGTAATTCTTGTATCTTCTCAGCCAACTGCTATCATACGCTATTTTAGATTTAAGACCTTTATTAGAAAATTAAACTTCTTGTCAATTTTCTTTTGCCCTTTTAAATAGGGATTAATTCTCATTGTGAAGTTTCGTTTTTCCAGAGATGTGGGTTTGTAGCAGGTCCTTGAGGTACAAAACTGTCTGAATTGTTCTGAACAGGGAAAGATATTTGGCTTAGTTTGCGTGAGGATGGACATAAGATAAAAAGCATTCAATCTCAAAAGGTAATGAAGGACTGCTGGAGCCTTTTCCTGCAGTTGGGGTATGTTGAGGGTTTGTAGACTTCAGCAGCATTTTCATTCTTGTCGTTTCAACACGCCACTTGGATTACTGGAGCTTTGGGGGTCAGGGCCTGCTGGGCTGAGCTTGGTACCAGTGCAAAGGAAGGAGCTGCTGTCCTAAAGTGTGTACAGCCTGAAGGGGCAGGGGAGGTGATGGGTTAGGAAACAGGGCATTGAGGATATGTATGAAGCTGTCACAGCACCTGAAGCTTCAGCCTGGCAACTTGCCCAGCAGCCACTCATCCTCTGTTGTGCATGCTAGTGCCAAGCTGTGGAATTCCTGCAGTGAGACAGTGGTCTATGTCACTCCTTGTCTTCTGTGCTTTGCCTTTGCATGTGCACATATGGCCTTGTGTGATGGGCTGTGCTTCTGGTGGCATGTGGATGTGGTACATCCAGGCTTCTTCAGCTGCTTGTGGCTGAGCTTCAGTGTTTTGGGAACAGCATGGTGGGACTGGAAATGATGATGTTCTGTTCCCCTCGCAGTTTCCTCCCCTTCCTGCTCACCAGGACAGGCTGTTTGTTGGAAGACAGACGGATGAGCAGTGCCTGGGTGCCATAACCTAGGGATCTGGGCAGTGCTAGTCTGTCACGTCTGGGGAAGCACATTGTGACTCTTAGTGTTCATGTGCATGACCCTTCTCCATGCAGCATCTCATCACCGCGAGGACATGACTTGAGAGTCAGATGGACTGTGAAGGATGAGCTCTCCTTTTGCTGCCTGTGCCCCCTTCCCCGCCCTGGGCAGAGCTGAGGGAGTTCTGAAGAATAAATGATGCCCAGGGCTGGGACTGCAGCTGCCAGGACTCTCCATCTGGTGTTTCTCCATGACCTGAACAGATCTAGTGACCACTGATGCTAACCAGGATCCACAGTGGATTTTTTCCTGCTCCAGGAACAGAGCCATTAAGGGCTGACCTGTAAATTAATACAGCTGTCTAAAGATTTTTTTCCTCCTATAGCATGTCACTTAGTAAACACCTGAGTCTGAGAAGCCTTCCATTGCACTGGACCACAGGCATGCTCAGAGGGCTCCATGCCTGCCTTTTATAAGGTTCTCTTCATCACTTCTAAGGGTATGTTAAACACAGAGGACTTTGCTTTAGCTCCCATGTAAGGAAGTTTTGGCAGCCCATCCTTCGTCCCAGCTGTTTCCCTGATTGATTCAGGGCTCGCAGTGCACGGGATGTGACAAAGGAGTGACATCAACACAGTGTGATTTGAGTGCTGTGAGGGAGTTTAGGAGCCACTAAAGGATCCTAATGTGTGTATGTGCCCCATGATGGGTAAGGGAAGCTGCCCCAGATAGCATGAGGATAGCACATATGGGCATAGAAGGGGTAAAGGTTACAAGCCTCTGCACATCTGATACTTTTAATTTCTTCAGGCAAAGGTTTAGGAGCCCTTAAACACTATATCATGCCTGCAGACTGAGAAAAATGGTATTATTCTGGTGTGGAGGCATAGAAACTAGGGCACTCTGTGGCAAATCCAGGAAAATTGCAAATTTCTGTGTTCCATGTGATGGCTCATGCTCAAATCCTGCATACAGGTGGACACTTCGTGGCCTCATGCAGAGTGATACTGTTAAACCCATCTCTCTTACTCTAATAAAGTCATACTTTTATGAGCACAAAATATTCGTGCATCAGTTGCTTGAAAGTTAATGAAGTGGCATTGGGTATTTAATAAAGTTGATCTGTGTTACCAGTGCATGACATGATCGCAACACGTATCATTACTTCAAGAATTTCCAGATGGCACCTTACCTGATTGTATGGCTGCTCCTTCCTGGGATCAGAGCAGAGTGCAGGCTTTAAAGAAATGTCTGTTGTTATTAGCTTTGTAATATACTTCTTCTGTAGCAGCTGTTGCAAGCAGCAGGAGGTCTCACATCCTAATTCTTCAGTCAACTTTAGAGGGGGACTTTTCTCCTGTAAGCTTGGTATTTGCATTTGGGATGAGATGAACAACTTGTTTGCCTCCAGTGAGCATGTTGGTTCAAGGACTGGCCTTCCCAGAAGGAGGAAACAGGTTGGTCTTGTTGCTTTACTGATGTCCTTGAATAGTTAACAGTTCTTACTGCTTGTCATGGTGGGGCATGCCTATGTTTTAAGGAAAAATATCAGGTTTCAGAAGCCTGGCTGCCCGTGGTGAAGGGGAAGGAGTCCTTGTGCTGTGCTGTCTCATACCTTTACTGCAAAAATATCAGAGGGACAAGTTCTGATGAAGCTGCCTGGTGATGGCAGCCACTTTCCTCCTGCATCCTTGTTCTTCAGGTAAATCCCTCTAGAACTCTATTAGCTATTCCCCTTTCCTCCCTGAAAAGTCATCATCATCCCTTGAAATTAAGGAAAAGACAGGAGGAGGGAATAAATGGATGTTAAGAAGTAGAAAACAATCAATTAAATAGTACATAGCATGTAATTTTCCTTGGAAACTTACCATGAAATTGAGGAGCACTTTAACAACTAGTAATTTAAATTGCATTTGAACACTGCTAATGAGTTGTTTGCATGGAAATTTCGGTCATTTCACAGCAGGTCGTTGTCTTTAGTACCCCTTCATTCAGTTAAAAAAAAAAATTAAAAAATCCCATGATGAGGAAGATGTTGTAGACAACTGGTCCAACTGTTGCTAGTAAAAGGTGGTACCATGGAAATTTTGCAAGGTCCTGTTAGATTTAGAGCCCTTTACATCCTTAGCATCAGTTCTTCCAGTGTTAAATTCATGGGAATATTGGGCTTTGTATCTAAAAAAGCTCCTTATTGCTGAAAGGTAGGTGTGTAACATTATTACTGTTGCACTCATAAAGGTGATAGAATCAAGGGGGCTGAAGAAGCTCATCAAGGCCCCTTGGGTTGGAGTTTGGAGCTGTGGAACTGATCCAGGAATAAATCTTGTGGCTCAGTCCTTGTCACCTCACATTGTAACAATACTTTGGGATCTGATCCTGGCTTGCTTCATCTTAAGAGGAGCAGCAGAGAGGTGCTGATCAGTTGTGCCTGTGGGGTATTTGTACTTATTAGTCTTGTTTTTCCAGTGTTTAGTGCTCTCCTCCACCACTATTATATATGCAAATTGGCAAGTATTTTCAGCAAAAGGCAACATCAGCCTAATCGTGTGCTATATTGCTGCCGTTTGCACTGGGAGCAGACTCTATAGGAAGGCAGACGCAAGTTACTTGTCGCCTGTTGCTGAATGAACATCCCATTTTCAGAGGAGGTTTTTGCAAATCCGTGGGCATGTGTAGCATATGGAAGGGGGTTCCAGTATCAAAACAAATCTGGCCTCCTGTTTCTGGATGTGTAGGTTGTTTCTTAGAAGATGGAACCTTTAAAATCTGTCCCTGCAAACATGCCTGTTAAATCCTGCTATTTCTAGAGGTGTGAGGCAGCTGTCTGTACTGAGATAAGCTATAAAAAGGCAATATTTTTCCAAACCCAGCTTTTTTAGCTATACCTGCCAGACAGCTTGGGCAAAGGGAGTTCACTGGGAGTGTCACCACTGCTGCCCTTTCATGCACAGGGTGCTGAGCGATGTAAAAAACTTCTGGGCATGTCTCCAGGGTCAGTGTTAAGCACCAGCTCTTACATCTCTATCTGGTGAAGTGCTGCTATGCAAGAAAGTGCATTTAGAGCAAAGAAAGGGGGGCTTCTTGGTTTGACTTTATGTGATCTCCAGTTGTTTTCTAGGTGATTACTTTGTCCTTGACTTTTGTTCTTAATTTTCATCAGGAGATCATTGAACTTTTTTTTTGACTTGTTATTTACTGGAAGGCATTCCTGTTTGCTGTGTAGTCCTGAGGGTAGCCAGTGAGTTCAGATGAAACCTATAACAAAAAGTATAATTTTTCCTAGGGGCCTGGATGAGGTTTCTCACAGCATAACGGTGTTATCACTTACACTTCCTGACATGTGTGCTACCCGCAGTGCTTTGTTAGTTATCAGCTAATTCTCTGCTAAGATATGAGTGTCAGAAAGCTACATCAGATAATCTTGTAGACACTGTAGGGATGGAGAAGGACGTGGCTTTTGAGTGAAGGAGGGAGGCAATGGGGATGGGTGTTTTGAAGTGACTGGAATGATCTCCTCATGTAGGTGAGCAGCTGGTGTGTGTGGGGAGACAGAGGGAAATCCATGTGGTGGAGAAGTGCAGGGGAAAAGAAAGCAGCAACTTGGGGAGTTAGCCTTTACTGTTGTGGTGTTTTTATTCCTTGAAGCATGGGCTGCCTCTTAGTCATCTCTTGACATCCTGTGTGTGGTGGGTAATCTTTTCTTTGTAGCTTCTTTTTCTTTAGCCCAGCTTTCCATTTTAAGAGTCCACGTGCCTCTTTTCCAGCTTCCCTCTAAAGGTAGACACACACTCAGTGGAATTAGATGTAGGTTTGATCATTACTCCCCCAGAAAGAAACCAGCCATGTTTGTCTGCTCATCCCAAAACCTGCTGAAAACTGAATAGAACTGAGGCATGTGGAGTTCTAAATAATCCCAGTGAGTTATTTCAGCTCCCACAAGCTCCTCTATATCTTAGTGTTTGAGTTGAGGGTGAGTAGGGCTGGTAAGGGGCCTTTGTTTGCCTACTTCCCTTATAACAGAGGTAAGGAAAAAAAGTCATACACATAGAACAGTTTGCAGTGGAGAGAAGGCAAACACCAAGGGAGCCCATGCTGAGCCACCCTGAAATAGTGAGATGTCTTGTTTATCATTTACTCACCCTGTAAATGTATCCTGTGCTTTACAGGTGGGGAAGATGACAATCCTTGTCCTAAAGAGCTGCAATCCAAGGCAGACAAATGTGCACTTGAGCATATGGGAAGGGTCAGCAGGAGTGATTGCTGGAGATGAAAATCCAGATAAAGTAGATTGCTGGAAGAAAAGGGCTTCTGTGGTAGGAGTTGTGGATAATGAGAAAGGTGTTTAAAGTTCTGGAGGAGTGGATAGACAGGGGAAGGTAAATGAGAATGGAAGGAGGCGAGAAGACCTGAAAGGAAAGAAGGTTGAAGAGTAGGGTAGAAAGTGAGAAAAGGAGTAGGAGGAAAAAAAGAGCAGTGAGTCCTCTGTGGGAGGGGATGCTGTAGATGAGAGTTGAGATGACCTTAATGTCTCTTCGTTGTGTGTTAAAAGCTATGCCATAACTCAGCTACCACAATTAGTCATGTCACAGTGTATGAAGTACCAGTTTCTTGTCTGAATGGAGTGTACTGGTTCTGGCTGGAGACCAGTGCTGGAATATCTCTTCATCAAGCCCCATGAGGCTGGTGGGATGCTGGGTAGTTACATCCTGTTTGTGTACCACTGCCAGACCTTAAGAGGCAAGAACATAAGTAGCTTGTCATCTTCTGCTTATCATCCTTGAAGCTAGTTAGTTCTCTAGAGATTCAGGCAGCAAATCAAAGATTGGCACGTGTATGTGGATATATGTGTGTATATATATATATATATATATTTAATATTGGTGTATGTGGTGTGGGTAGGTTTCCAGTGCGGCAGCCTGCACTTTGATGACATCTAATGGGATATGGGTGGGATCAGTGCCTTGTGTTGTACCAAATCCACTCCCCAGTAAAAGAGTAGTAATCTTTGCACAAGGGTCTTTGTCTATGAGCTTCCATGGAACTGAGCTGGGAAAACTCACTGGTTGGTAGGTTCCTATGTATGCAGCTTTCAGTTCTTTAAAAAGACCTTGGGACTTGCAAACCTTCCTTAGATGTTTTGTTTCGTTCTCAAGGACTGAAGAAGTCAAGGAAGAATTTACTGTCACCAGCCTAATTTCCCTTTCTCTAATTTTTTTCTTTTTTTTTTTTTTTGGAAGTGGTTATTCTTGATGTTTCAGATTTATGCACTGGCAAGTGACTGCAGACTGTAAAGTCCACAGGGTTCCTGAAGCAGCAGTAGTAGCTTCATGTAGACCCTTTCTCTCCCCAGTTTGATCTACCTCAGCTCGCTTGTCGTTTTGGGGGGCTTGTGTCTGATCCTCACCTATTTTTTGTGGCTTCTTTTACTGCTGATCCTTTTCAGATCTTCCTTCTGATTCCTCATTTCCTCTACAAAGTAGTCCCCCATCCTTCTAATCCTTTCCTAATTGCCCATTAGTTAGACACAAGTCTTTTGTAGCCGGTAAAAGGCGTGGGAACATGGAGGACATCTCCTCTGGAGCTCAGTCCATCTACTGTCATGCCATGCTGTTTCATCAGGAGAGAAACCTGAGTTTAGAACATCTGAAATTGCCCATTATCTCCGCTCCTTTCTTTCAGCCCATAATTTGGGGGTGAGGAAGTGAGGGGAAGAGGAGGCATGTCACTCTAAACATGACTCATTCCACAATAGATCGATACAAAATGTTCCATTACATTTTCATCGCCAAAAATTGCTCCCCTGTCCCACCCCTCCCTTTTATGAGATGCTGCGGAGGCTGCTTTGCTGGGCCTAATGGTGGTGTCTCTTGGTGTGGTGGGTTGGTGCCATGGCCAGACCAGCAAAAGAGTGTCTGAGTTTTGGTTCAGACAGTTACTTTCTGGGTGGGCTGAGGTTGAGCATGGTGGAGGTGACCTACTTTTGGAGGGGAAAGAGATTTCTGGCTGCTCTCAGAAGATTTCATGCTGCTCGAGGCATAGAGCAGACCTGTTTGACAAGAAGAGTCACTCTCAGCCTTCCCCTTTGGGAGGGAGGCCAACAGATGTGCAAGGCATAAGGCAATATAAAGGGACATAGTAGAAAGAATTGTGAGATACCTGCCAGCAGCCCCTTTAGGGGTGGTGCCACTAATCGCTCCCTTGGGCTGACGAGATGTTTCAGTGGTGTGTTCTTGCTGAAGTTTCCTGCTCGTTCCAGTGGTGGGGTGGAGGTGGAGATGCTGGGTGTTCTCTTGCCAGTGGGTGTTTACACAGTCCTTGGATTTTAAAATATGTTTAAGGCAGTGATTCTACTATCTGTTTACTGACCAGTAAAGGTCAAACTTGCCTGAAGCTGCACAGATGTTGCCAGACATATATAAACGTTTATGTGTGAAAGTGTAAGCACAGATACAATAAGGTAAAAAACTGATCCAAGGTTCCTTGTTCCATTTGTCCTATCCTTCTTCCTGCCATCTTCTGGAGCAACTATGTAGGGAACCCTACTGTAGCAATTATCCTTGATTGTATTGGTGCACAGGAGGGTGGTCTTCACTGGGGCCCTTTTTATCAAGTGGGGCCCATCTACAGATTGAGATGGGATGGGGAGGGGAGTCTCACTAGTCTGACCTCAGCGGCCTCGTACCAGACTGCGAAGTATTTGCAGTTATAGCACCTCTTCCATCCGCCACAATCAAGGCCTTGATCTGCTGGTAAACTTGCAACACTGCTTTCATAAACAAACCTCACTGCTAACAGGTAGGGTTTTGTTGGGAGAAATTCAGCCTATGAGGGAGGTGGCTGACTTCCTGAGTATGCACTCCTGGTAACATCATCTGTTAGTCCAGATGGCACCAAAGGCATCTTCTGCTTCATGCTGCACTAGGAAAAGGGGCTGTGAGGAATTGGGCTGTGTGGGGTTCTGCATCGTGGTGTGCTGTGGTGGCAGGGGCCAGAGCCAGGATGTTCAGTCCCTGCTGAGCTGTGTAGGTAGCTGCTGTTCTGCTCGGAGCTGCTGTCACAGAAACTGAACATTACAGGATCCAGGACACATACAAATGTGTTTACAGAGCAAATAAAGGCGAGAGAGAAAAAAGGAAAAGCCTCAGAGTGGCTTTGGGTGTTTTTTAAGTGGCAAACTCAAGAAATTCCTGAGCATATGCAATTAATGTCTGTTTAAACAGAAACTTCTTTAATAGCTGAAATATCAGCCCCTACAGAAGAGCTTTCCTGGTGGGTCTTTTTCATCTCTAACCACCTGCCCTGCCAGGTTATGCGGGGGGGGATGTCTTTGAGGGTGCTGGGCTTGGTGTTTTCTGTTAGCCTCGTTAGGTGTTTGCAAAGGGCGATGCCTTCCTTCATTCCTGGCCTGCTTCCACTTCTCTGATTGTGCAGAGGTAGAAGTGGTAAATTCTTACAAAAACTCACCCATTTGGGTCACAAGGGTCCCATGCCTGATGTTGTTTGTTTTGGTGGTGTGTCACTTGGCACCATCATGTGAGTACATTGGTGTATATATATATTTAAATGCATACTGTAAGCATATATAAGAGTTGAGAGGGGCAGGTATAGCACACTGGCGTTTCTCAGGGCTTCAAACAAGTTACCAAGATTTACTCTGATTCTGGAGGGATATGGTGCAGAATGGGCTGAAGGGCTTCTCTGTCGCTGAGCAGGGTGCGCTGTGTCTGGGAGCAGGCTGCTCTCTGAGCAGCAGTTCTGTTGCAAAGCCTGTGAAGTTGTTGCAGTAAAACCTCTGGGGAATGAGGTACGTGGTGGAGGCAGAACAGGGTGATAGCCAAATCTTTTCAGGCTTGACCTGCCCATTAAAATTTCACCGGGTCTTAGTGGCTGTATGGATGTCAAAACAGCAGCCTGCTGTGGACATGATGCTGTTTGTGTGTGTTTAATTTGATCTTAAAAAAAAGACATGAGAATGTTTTGAACAGCCTCCCTGAGTACTGATGTCGCCCTCCTTGTTAGCTACAGGAGTGACCTGAGTCTCTCTGCCTGTTCAAAGGTATGCATTTTCTTTTTATCTTTTTCTTTTAAAAATAGCATTGAAGTGCCTCTGTCATGCTTCAGCAGTAGTTGCTTCACCCTCTGCTATTGTCCACATGCTCATTGGAGGCTCCTTCATTATTTTGAGTTGTAGGTAGCTGTGAGGAGTGGTCTGTAGGATCTGCTTCTGTGGGGTACACGACACCTGAACCTGGTGGTGCGGGTGTGAATGGCAGGGTGTGATACCTCACAGCCTGTTTTGTCAAGGCTGTTCTTCTCTGAATGTAAAGAAACCATATTGAGCTCCTTGCAGTTTATAAGGCCTTTGAGAGCTTGACATGGACATGATGTTCCTCCCCAAGCCATAGCTGCTGGATCTCTCAGTGCAGTTCTGTTCTTGCTGGAAATACGTAATGTGGAGCAAACTTTGAAATGTTTGAACAAGCTATACACTCCTTGTGATATCTCTTGCTGTAGAAAAACAGGTGGAGATGTTTATCCCTCTCTCCTTGCTTTCCTTCCTCCCCCTCCAACTTTGACACTCTCATGCTGTTGTGGATCACTTGTGTCATGCACCAGTGTACCATCTGTCCCTTGAGAACACACCAGTCACTGCTGATTTGTCTCAAATCATTGTCATTGCAGTCTTGAATAATACCCACATTAAGCAGGTGGAGCTGATACAATCACTTCCAATGCAGCTGACGGCAGCTGGATCAGAGCCTTTCTCACTGTTTCCTGCCAGAGGAGAAAATAAAGCACACGTGAAGGCAAAACACACGAGTTTTCCCCTTTGTCTCCCCTCCCCGGCCCCCAGGTCATGGTTTCCGCAACAACAAAGAAGTCTGAGCCAATGTGTTTCACAGAAGAGGCTGAATTTCCTAGAGTCAACGTTTCCATGTCTGACAAAGTTGAAAAAATTAAAAAAAAACAAAAAACAGAAGGGGTGGAGAGTCTGCATGTGGTCTGGCAGGCAGCCAGGCAAGGAGTGCTCTTTGGGGTTATTATTAGGCAGATAACTGTATCAAGAGCTTAAACATCACCCTGGGTCTGATGGCTGCGGTGCTCTGTGTGAAATGCTGATGCGCGTTTCATACTTGTGAGAGAATGTATCGTACTGTCTGAAGCCACTTGTTTTTAAAAACATCTTTATTTTTCTTTTTTCCGTACAGTAACTTGGCTGCCTTAGAGTTCCTGGTAAATGAGTACAGGTAAATGACTACCTGGGAGCAACTGCTAGTTTGGGTCTTGCAAATTCTTTTCCTGCCAGCACCTCTGAGTTCGTGCCTCTGGTAGGAACCATGCCTAGAGTTTTTACGTGTCAGATGGAGGTGTCCCTGAGTGAACTGGACTGCCTTGAAGAGCTTTTGACCCCTTCTCATGACCTGTTTCAGCAAAGAGGAAGTTCTGAAGACCTTGGGTTCTGGAAGGTGTGTGCTCAGAGGGGTACTCAGGGTTGTGAGGGAGACTGTCACCTGTACTGCAGTGCCCTGTAGCAGAGGGGACACATGGGAAATGGAGGGAGAGACTTTTGGTGATCTTTGAGAATTGAGATGCAGCACTTCACACAGTTGAGCAGAAGTTGATGGTGTGCTGCATGGGGCAGGATGATGTGGGCAGAGCTGCTGTCTGGGAAGTTTCTTCTCAAGTACTCAAGACCATCAGAAGAATGTCTGTTTGTAATGCTGGTAGATACCATGTATCTGTGTTCCCATCTATAGCCGGTATGTGCAAGGCTATATATAAATGCTGTGATGGCTGGTATTTTGGCTGATACACTCACAGTTTTGTGCCACAATGAGAGATTTAAAAATATCCCCCTGATCCAGGAACATCTATACTGTGGCAGATGTCATCTGGTGTGGGGAGTGGCTTCTGAAAGGGGAGCACAACATTATTACTATGAGCCTGAGTAGTCTATTAGAATATTTATTGCTTCACTGCCAGCACAAGACATGTGAGGTGTGTTATTTCTGCCTGTCAGAGTTTTTTCACACATTCAGGCAGGCAGCATCTGTCATTCCTCCCTGCAAGTCACTAGCTTTCATTCTCAATGAACTTTCTTTCCAGCTGGAAAGAAGGCAAAATAAAGGCATCAGGACTACATAGAGCTGACGAGAAAGGAGTTCATCAACTTTTTTTTTTTTTTTTTTTTTTTTTATCTTGGAGTTGTGCCTCTGACGACTGTATTGAATTTGGGTCCTTCTTGGCCAAGACAGTCACCTCATGCTTGCTCTTGTTTTGTTTCAAGGCATGTCTGTCGACCTGTTGTGTCAGGCCCTGCGGAAACCTGGTATGAGTCAGAGCCGTCTCTGTTGCACGAGACAAAGAGTAGGATAGGAAACAAGTGCAAAATGACTTGCTCAGGACTTTCTTTTGGGAATTGCTCTCAGGTTCCCCAGGCTTCAGTTCATCGGCTGAGGATCTGGCAGCACTGCCTCTTCTACAGGACCTGTCAGAGTGTGAACAAGTCCTGTTTTTGTGTGTCCTTGCAGAACTGTGATGTTTTTGTGGTGGCTGTGTAGCATTGGCTGTGCCAGCCGTGTTGTGATGGAAGTGTTCAGATGGTGATTGCTGGCATCACCAGCAAACTCTGCTTGTACATGCAGGAATAGAGTCTCTATTGCTTATGCTTAGGACTGGATTTGGGTGGTGTCTTTTAGATTGGAAGTGCTGGAGAATGTGTTGACGTTTGTCCCTCTGTTCTAGAGAGTTCCTGGACTTGTAGTGCAAGTAAGGGAGGGAAAAAGGAAAAAGAAATGTGAGTCAACCTAAGCCTTGACTTAGGTCCCTTGTTTTGACACACTGAGCACTGAGAGGTGTCAGTGCTCTGTTCAAATACTCCTCTGGGATACGTGCCCTGTAACTGAAAGCAAGGGAGCGAAAACCTTCCCTTCTGTGTTCATTGAAGATGGAGGCTTTGGATGTGGGTTCATTGCCCATGTTCACTGGTGAGAGGAAAAAATGATCAGTGGAGCAGCAAAGGTGTGAAAATGGGATTAGAAGCTTCACATGAAGATTGGCCAGGTAGGCAGAATCCGTGTGGCACTTCTTACTTATCTGAGCCCATCAGGTGTGCCATGTTCCCTGCCCCGTTTGCCCATGGCTTGGTAGGGTGTTGTCAATGCTGGCCAGGCATCCTTGTCTGGCTGCTCTTTGCAGACTTGTGCTGTTATTTGGGGAAGCTTTGCTGTAGAGGCTGGAGGTAGCCTGGAGCACCACAGAACTCACCTAATGAATGACTATTGCACACTGGTGCCTTGGCAGGTGTTAAACGGCCAGAGGGTTTCTGCTTCCTGGTCAAGGGCAGCCCAAGAGCAGAAGAGTATTGTGAGTTTACACCTGCTGGAGGCGTAAGGGACTGTTGGGTCTGCACCAAGGTAGAATCTCCAAGTTTTTTTATCGCTGTCGTGGTTTGACCCTGGCTGGATGCCAGAGATTCACTCACAACCTCTCCTGGAGGAAAAAAACTGGAAAAAAAATTATCACTGGCAAAACAAGGCAAACTACAAGTGAGGAATATAAAAGATTTATTTATTAACTAACAAGATCAGAGCTTAAT
>WEKX01017099.1:1860871-1967597 GCA_013390025.1 Pitta sordida
GCCCGCCCCGCCGGCCCGGCCCCACAGCAGCGAGCTGGGGGCGCGGAGGGGGTGCGACCAGCAGCCGGGGCCGTACGGAGCATCCCCGCTCCGCAGCTCGCCCAGCGGCCACAGGGATTTGTGAATGACATCGTGAAACGGAAATCTCTTCGGGGTGATGTCAGTGGCAGCAGCAGCCTTTCCTCCCTCCTTGCCGTGCCCCACACCTCCTCCGACTTGCTTTTGTCTCCCTGCGAGGCTGTTACTTGGAGCCGTTTTTCGCTGGGTTCTCCACCCCTCTCGCCCCTTTTGCCTCGGCAGCCTCCTGCCTTTGGGAATTCGGCAAATAAATCATCTGGGATGGGCACAGTGAGTGGCTGGCAAAGCCTTTTCAGCTCCCAGCTGTGTGTTTTGTCTCGATTCCTGCACGATTTCTCTCTGCCACTGGTGCAATGCCCTGCACTGCCAACAATGTTACTAAGTAATTTTTTCACATGAATTTTAAGGCATTCTTTGTGACAAGACACTTGGCAATGCAGTCTGGTGACGCATGAAAAAAAGTATCTTAGTTGGTATTTTAAATAGTGTCAGTGTTGAACACCTGTTAGCAATAAGTTTTTCATGTTAACACAGTTAATTTGGCTGAAAGCAGCTGTTGGTGAGATGGAATGGCCGAATCCTGGATCCCCCTACACAGATGCTTTACTGTAGGATGTTCTGGGCTCGAGTACTCCAAAGGCTGTGCATACAGCACTGTGCTCAGTAGGGTCTCTCACCAAGTATTGTGACCTTATTATTTCAGACATTACAGGAATATCTCCATAGGTGTTGGCTATCTTCTCACAGACTAAAACAGTTGAAAATGGGAGATGGCTGAAATCCATTTGGTCTAGATTTTGCTACTGCATCAAGCCAGATGTTTCTCATGGTCATGCTGTGCATTCCCTTCTGCTGGTCTAGTGACATTGATCAAATTGTGCCTTGTTTATACTGCTGTGTCCAGGGTCAGAAACAGGGCTCGACACCCTCTCATTTGGCAAGTGATCAGATTAAGGAGTTGGTTCACAACAGTGTCATATAAAGGAAGTTTTTTCCCGCATGACTAGAGATTTACTAGCATTCTTGATGAAGATCTTTCTCAGTTGGCAAAGATTTCATAACAATTGTAATTGTTGATTTCTTGCAAATTGGCACAAAATGTTTTGAACATTTGAGTGTCCCTCCTTCCTTCTGCCCTG
This sequence comes from Pitta sordida, assembly GCA_013390025.1. NCBI lineage: Eukaryota > Metazoa > Chordata > Aves > Passeriformes > Pittidae > Pitta > Pitta sordida. The sequence goes on from WEKX01017099.1 coordinate 1,862,089, forward strand.
CCAGGCTGCTGTGCTGGGGAGGGTACTCACAAGGAGAATCACAGAATCACAGAATATTCTGAGTTGGAACGGACTCAAAAGGATCATCGAGTCCAACTCTTAAACAGCACCACTGCCTGCCTGGCAGGAAAGATTGTACTAAAGTGGAGAGGTACGTGCTGTAACCACTTGCCTGCGCACTATGAGTTCTCAGGTCTAGATAAAGCCTTTTGCAAGGGAACGGTTATCAGCAGTCCTGGGGAGTGGAGGCAACATTATGAGAGGGCTACTTAACCTTTCTCAAGGGTCACAGAGGTGCCACTGACGACTGCAGAAATTTAGAGTGGGAGTGAGCTCTGCCCCAAATCACAGAAATAAAACACTTTGCTCCTTGGATGCACTTTCTGCAAGATGCACCTCAGATGATCTGTTTGCAGAAGTGCTGTACGTAATTCCACATTGCTTCCAAGTCAGCAACATCTCTGTGCTTGCTATGATAACATTGAGGCCCTGTGTAGGAAGGAATGCAGAAAGAAGATGAGTGACTGGAGAGGGAATAAAGTTAAACAAAGTGTTTTATTTCAGACTGCTGTGTTTTCTGATCCAGATTTTTTTTTTTCTTTAAAAGTCCATTTTGAAACAGTAAAGAAATATTCTTAGTTCTGACACCTTGGAGCCCAGTTCTACTGCCCTCCCTTCAGGGTTTTCTCTGTAGACAACCACTCACTCTAGGACCAGACTGCCACCACCCCACTTTGCAGTCTCCCTGCCTAGGGTCACGATTTCTTTGGCCACAGAAATTTGTGCTTTCCCACACCTTGATGTTCCATCGCTACCTAATTGCAGGAAAGAGCTCAACAATAGTTGCCACATACAAAGCTCTTAATCCAGGGTATCTTTTGGACATTCAGAGCACTTGCTTGATCAACTGCCTTTAGTTTTATGACCCTGCTCACTACCAGAGCACTAGTCAGATGGAAAGAAGTTGGCTGGTCTCCTGATTGGAGGTCTTGTTCTTGCAGAAGATCTGAACCATAACATCCAGCAGTGCTGCTGCTACTACAGTGTAGTGCTACTACACTATGATAAGCAAGGTGGATTTACCTTAATGGAATTGGAAAGGTTTAGAAGCCTTGCAAACATAAAGGTGGGATTTCACTCAGAACAGCAATTGCTGATTTAGGATGTTACAACTCTTAATGAGGCCTCAAGATGCCTGAGATGTCCCTCATGCCTCTAATGAAAAGAACAATTCTAAAAATGTGACAACTCAGCCTGTGTTCAGATGTTGATCCTGGACCCTGTGCAGTTGTTTTGAAAGACCTTTTCCTGTGTAAATAGGTTCATCTGAAGTTTTTCTTTTTTTGAGGAAAACTCTGATATGTGGTTCAAACCACTGATGATTTGGCAACAAGATATGAGCAAAAATTAAAATGCCTTTCAAAACGGCTTTTCAACATACATTTTACAAGCAGACCTAAGTTTCAAGCCCTCCTTGTTTCATTTGTAGGCCTGCTTTCATATTTAATCATGGACAAACTTTATAATTCCAAATCAAACACAGGTGACCTCTTCAGCTATGTACCTTAGTGAAAGAGAGAGCTTTGAATCTAATGCAAAAGTACAACATACCCTTACTGAAGGGCTTTGATCTTCGCCTCATGTACAAAAGCACAAGTTTACTGAATATATCAAATCTGTTACTTAAGTACTTCATGATTTAGACCTGTATCCATACCTAAATTCCATAGAATGCCTCCATCTACTCCACACCTTTTTTTATTCAAGAAGGTGTGAGAATGGTTGTGAATGTCTGTAAATGGCGGGAGATTAATACCAAATAAAAAGATGTGCTGCAATAGTAATCATGTACTATTTTTGGGACTCTCCTTCTAGGAAAAATCCATCATCAGTGTCGTATAAATTTAGTCTAGGTTTGGGTAGGGTGGCAGAATGAGGAATTTCTTTGTAAATTATTTTTGCTATAGCAAGATGCAGCCCATTGCAACAGTGCAGAATATGGATGAACACAATGTGCCTGCTGAAGGTGCCACTGCATCTGCTTCAGGTTGTACCTGCTGTTTCTTTGCTTCTGACTTACAAATCTGCTTCACCACAGCTGTTCCACTGTAGGACTAAGCCTGTCTCTTTTGCATTGCTCTGAATGGGATGCTGATGTCTTGAAGTCAGCACAGGAGGTCTTTTTAATTTTTCTTCCTAAACCTTTTATTTTCTTCTAGCGATATTTCTGCAGGCTCAGGACCTGGGACTGACTATTAGCTTTCTGATAGCTGATCATTGCTTTCTGCAAATGGATATCTGACCTGTGATCAAATGCTAGATGTTCTTCTGTTAACTACAATCACAAGAACCCAGGGTGTCATCTGTCCTAGCAGTTCTCTATCTTGACATTCCTCCAAAGCATGTCCATCTCATATCTTGCTGATGACATCCTCTCTCTCTTTTTTTAATGACTTCCTCTTGGCATTAACTCTGAAGAAGCACAAAATGATTGCCAGCAAAGTTTTGCTCACAGTGTTGCTCTAAGTGCGTATTCCACTCGTGTATCGTTCTCACATACACTGTCAAGGTACCTTTCTTTGCAACATCTACTGTAAGTTTCCTTGGAATGGGCTTGTCCTCTTCTCTCTCTGCTACACACCACTATTAATACCAGCCTTGACTGCTCATTCTTTTCTTTGTCCTGGTCTGTCCTGTCTCTCTGCCTCATTTCATGGGACTTACTGTATCTCTGCCTTTTTTGGACAAGGTTTTGTGTTCTAGAATTTGTCATTGCTTCTCTGTTGCAGCACAACCCAAAACTAACTCCGCAAAGCCACCTCTGCAATCCATTGTGCTTCTTGAGGCTTTGGACATGTGCTTTAATTTGCAAATGCTATATGATACACAGAAACCACTGTGCTGTATCTATTACAAAACCCTTAATATGAGAGAACAAACAAATACAACACATTTTGCTGTTGGCACTGATCAGAGAAACACAATCACATAAATTACATAAGCAGAAGATCCTTGTGTTTTCCCATAGGAAAGCGTTATTAAATTCCAAGTGCCTTTACACTTTGTTTACTTGGAAACTTGTACTTGACTTTACTGCTATTATAAATTAAAAAGTAAAGTTCAGAAAGTATAAAATACACAACTAAAGGCACATTGGTGTCTTGAACATGCCTGTATCTTTGAGTTTGGGTTTAAAATACATACTTTCTTGGTCTGTATTATTTAGGATGACTACAATTAAGAACACTAAAGATTTGTTATATTGTACTCTACATACTACTTTTTCTACACTGACAGCACAAAAAAGTTTTACGTAGTTAGAGTTGCTGTTATGAACAGGAAAGTACCTATAAGTGATATAAACTGAGAAACCTTAATCAGAGACTCATATGACACAGTTATTTTCAGTGCATAGTCCAGAGTTAATGAGACGTGTGAATGGTTTCATTGTGTAACTGCCCGAACTTCAGTTGTGAGCTGTGGCAGTTTCGGAGGGTGAACAGGGTCCGATTCATGACTGCTATAATTGGGCTGAAGTCGGTGACATTGCCAAAATGATGGGTCAAGTGTAGAGCGTGTGCATTCACAGCTGGAGCCTGGATGTGGCTCTAGGAGGTCCTGTACATGGTGAGTGGATGTGGGTGGGACAGGCTGGCTGAAGTGGCCCCTTTGAGTGAGTTTTGAAGGACACAAAATTCATCTGGGAGGAGTAGAGCCACATGTGACACTTCTTTCCGACATGTCTGCAGCCCTCTGCAGTGATGTGTGAAAGGAAAAGAAATGGGATGCAGGAGACATGCCACAGATAGAAAACCTTCTCTTCTGCCCAAAATAAAGTTGAGGGAGATGTGCATCTGCAGACGCAGTGTCCAAGGTTCCCATTTAGCTAGTGTGGATTTTGGGGGACTCACCACCATCTCTGCAGGGAAGATCTTCCCAAGAAAGTCATGACCATGAAAACTTTTGAGGTAAACATCTGGTGGGTTTGATTCCTGGATTTCCTTGTACTGGCTGCTCTGCTGCCTGTGATGGGGCTGTTCATGCCTGAAGTGTGAGGACTGAGCTGCTCTTGAGTGACATGAAAGAATCAGTTTGTGGGCAACAAAGTAGGACAACAAGAGAAGTACTCAAGAGCCCCTCAAAACCTGTCTGAATCAGTCTGTATCTTTTAGTGGAAATATTAAATAAACCCTAATTAAAATCAATATAACTACCCCTAAGTCCAGTGTGGCCATATATTTCCTTGGCACGACCTCATGTTAATTTTTTCTGTACATTAACTTATCATCTGAGCATCCTAGTCGTTTATTAATTTTCTCATTCCCCTTAGCTGTTCTTCTCTGGTCTCAAAATAGCATTCAGTGTTTAGAAAACATTAAAAAATAAGATTATGTGTGAGCCACGGGGGCTGCTGAGCCAGCTCATGTAGAATGCTGCACCCACCCAAATTATAATTTGCAAACAGCAATGTTTTATCCATGGACATTTTTCCCTCCATTGCCAGGCAGTGAGAGACTGCAACCCCAAGAGTAAATATTTGTCTTTCCCGCAGAGCTCTGCACATGAGCCAGACTCCAACTTACTGAGAAAAGAAGGAGATCTCAGGCAAGGAGAAGAGGTCCACAAGGAGGGCAACCCAACAGGAGAGAATGGAGAATTGTCACAGAGGGGAGTCCAGTGTCCTGCCTGTGAAGTCAGAGGGGTGGAGAGAGCAGCAGGGGAATCCCAAAAGGCAGAGAAAGTCCACTGAGGAAATGAAAAAACAATTTGGCAATGGTAAGACACACACAGCAGAGAGGGGCTCCCAGGAAGATGCACATTTGAGTGCCAGCAGTGATAACTGCCATCCATCCTCCACTGCTGCCATCCCCCAGCAGGGACACAGCAAATACCCATAGCTCTCACCAATGATGGCATGGCAGAGGCAGGGAGGGGGCTCTTGTGTTGTCAGTCTTTCCCAATTTCAATTTTTATGATTCAGTGGAAAACTAGGTGGCTGAGAGACTGTGAAAGACATTAAGCTCACTTCTTTCACAATTACTGGGTTCCTTGTGTCTCTCCTTTCACAGTCCCTATTTCCTACGCATTAATGAATTAGCTGACCAAGAGTTGGAAGTAATGTCTACGGCACCATCAGCTGCAGTACAAGGGAAACTGGAAGAAATTATGTGCAGTTAAGTATAAGGTGGAGTAGCTCCTCATCTCCTCAAAGACCTCCTCTGGCTAAAAGTCAAAAATCTTCATGAGGGTGAAGTGCTGTTAGGGCAGATCATGGACTCCAGTGTGCGTGCGGAGAAAGAGGCCCAGAGGTGGTTAAAACTACACTCCAAGGCACATTTGGCTGAATAATTTTTACAGCAAGGTGCTAGGTTTATACAGCCATAGTTTTCATCCTAGAGAATCCTAAAATGTTCTGCTAATGCTATACACATAAAACTCACTTCACTACAGCTGCTAGGCAGACACATTGCTGGCATACTGCTTCCCACCCAGATGTGGGAAGAGAATAACCAACTCAGGACATCTCAGCAAAATCTCATCTTAAGGGAAATTACTCCTGGGAAAGGAAACAGAACTCAAATTCCTAACATTTCATGTAATTCACAGACTGCTGGGGGTCCTGGTCACTCACTTGGTCACAAATCTGCCAATCCAAGCAATGACATATTCTGCCATTCTTTTTTCTCTTTCATTCCCCATGGATAATATTTAGGCTTCATTAAAGTTGAGGTAAGGCTGGACAAGTTTGCCTGCAGCAGCACACTTACTCTGGTTTCACAAGTGGTATAAATTACAGAAAGACAGGGTATGGAAGTGGTGGGATATGGTGCAGCAACAGTGTAAGAACACGGAGTGACTCCAGTTTGCTCAATAATAACACGAGATCAGTATCTGCCTCCATCTGCCCTGTGCCAGCCTCTCCTACCCTTCTAAGGGATGCCAAACCAATGGCACATCAGCCAGTGGTGGCACCTCAGAGGGTGATGGTAACATCAGCTGCAGGACATATGGGAAGAACAGCAAATCCAGATGGTGATAATAAAGTGGAGAGGAGTAAATATCCTGTCTCATTGAAGTGCTCCCTATAATTATAGCAATTGCAGAATAGAAACACTCTTGAAGAACGGGAAGGGAAATTGCCTTTCTATTCCCTGTGGTGTAGTGCTATGTGAAAGCTGATGTTTCTCTGATTAGTGGCTCTTTCTCCGGAGGAAGCAGGAGAATGCTTTGGAGGGAGCAGATTCCCAGCATACCAGGTGCTGTGCACCTAGGCAGGGAAGCAGGCAGCCCGAAATCACTCAGGAGAGAGGAAACAGCTCTCCTGACTCTGCTTGCACAGAAATGCCCTTTTGTTGGATCAAGCATGGAAGGTGAGCACCCCAGCAGAGAGAATACCACTGGCACAGCCTGTTCAGTACAGCTTCAGTAGTTTCTCTGGAGCCTTTTTTGGCTGAGGATGGGCTCGAGGGGAGGAGCAGATCTCAGTCTTACTGTAATCACTAAAAATAGATCCTAGTGTGCATTCGTTCCCTCTCTCCTACATTGCATTACCTCTGGGACCTGTGCAAAAAAAGATTTCATAGGGTAGCCAAGAGGAGATGATGTCTGAATGCGGTAGCAAGGACTCCGTTTTCCTTAATTTTCTGGTTCCTCTTTCAGCTTTTAGTGAAAAATAAGTAAGCTACAGACAGTGCTGCTTTTGTATCAGCTCCTTGCATTGAAGACCTCAGCTGTTAGAAATTAGAGTGTGGTTGCTTCTTTGACCCCTGTAATTTCTGCAGAGAACAGTGATCTGGTCCCACAAGCATCCCCCTGGCCAAGTCTTCAGGACTAGGAGTGAAATCTGTTACGTGTGCCAGGCCAAGGGTGCTTTTTGAAGTATAAGCCCAGAGAAGGAGAGCTAAAACGTTCAGCAACCTTTTGCTGCATTAATCCATCATACTCTGACAAATGGATGGTTGAAATGGGCTGGATCCTTCATGGAACAAGAAGGGAGGTTTCTCATGAGAAGTGGGATTTTAATAGCAAAAGAGGTATGTGCAATCTTTAATCTTTGTGCTGTGGTGTGTTTCATTTTAAGGAGATTCTGACCTTTTTTTGTCAGGAAAGATAGCTGTGAACCTGGCTTTGCCACTGACCAGATTGTATATTTAATTCTTTAAACAGCCTCTGTTGCTGTAAGCCAGGAAGGTCACTTTGAGCAGCAGCTGCTGAAGATGCTGGCAGGCGCCCCAAAGCAAAGGTCACCAGAGCACTTCCAAGGGATTAACAGCCGATTGGGTGGAGATGCAGGCCTAAAAAGCATCTCAGAGGGTCTTTGACCACAGCTGGATGCTGATCTGGGGGTGTCTCATGCCAGTAGGGCTAGTGCCGACTATGGACTATGAATGACTGCAAACTTTTAAACAATGTGTACTTTAGTATGCTTGGTTTGACAGGTTTTGAAAGGGGCTGCACAAACAGCCCTGGGGAATGTGTTTCCTCGCTGGCTCCCAGCTGTAATCAAGGTCAGCATTGCTGTGATTTTCTGCCATGCTCTTTGCCATCCTGTGCTTCAGGGCCTCAGGTCACTTGGCGCCTGCAAAGCCAGAACTGAGCCTTTAATCATCCCTTCTCTATGGCAGTCCCTGAAGGGGCAGAGCAAAGCATCCTTACAGCCGGGGGTCTTCCAGCTGAGGCTCCAGGCAGGCTTGTGGAGCTCAAGACTCAAACTGACGTAAGACAAAACATTGCACTTCTGAGGGAACAGGAGCTCTTACTTCACTGCTGGTACCATTCTCCATGGGACTCTAAAACCCTCCTTTGCCACTACAGAAGAAGCAGGCGAGGCAACAAGACCTCACTCGGAGAGATCAGAGACACTCTCAGCCCTTGAATGCGGCTGAGATGACAGAGCTCTTCAGAGGGCATAAGGTCAGAACAGCCTCTAAAATTTTCTGAATGCCAGTGTAGAAAATGCCCTACAAATGTCCTGCAACAGAGTAGTTAAAGAGGCAATTCCTTATTTTGGATGTGGTTCTTCAGTGTTTTATGCAACCAGGCAGGGCTCAAAGACTGACAGACCCTGAAGAGAAAAGAAATAAAGGGTGATGGAGTATATGATCAAATGTATGTCCCTTTGGAAGTTTTAATGAGTTATCAGTCTGTTGTTTTACAGACAACGACGTATCTCAGGACAAATTATGCCAACACATTGTAGGATTTTCAAGCACATTTTATGCTAATTTTCCAAACTTCTGGGAAAAGGAGAGCATATGGGGAATTTTGTGCCCAGTTAATTTTATGGAGTGCACTGAGTAAGGGTGGATTTATTCTCTGAGCCAGACATAATTTCAAACATTGCTTTGTGTTTCTTCATTGAGGAGGCTGGGTACTGTTTTATTGCCTTGTGTAAATTGCTTGTTGTTTTATTGAAGCATATAAAACACTTGGCAAGGCTACAGTGTCCCATTATCTTTCAATGGGGTGGGCAATAATTCCTTAAACAAACACAAAACTTATTAAATTCTCAAGTACCTAGAAATCAAAACAACTTTAGAACAGAGACATCCACTGTGCTGCAGGTAACATTCAACATGCTGTGGGTAACAAAGAAATGAATGTGCATTTTAATTACTGAACCCCGTTAGCTATGGAAAATCACCCTGAAAGATGCATGTTTGATGTTAGCTCTGCCTGCAGTGTTTCCTTGTTTTTCTTTCTGCTTCTTTCTCTGCCTCTAGGGCTCCTACATTGCTACTTATAACCACTGACCAAGGAACTGCTGATATTCTGCTTCTAACTGAGTTTGCAGATGTTAATCCATTTGGGAGAGGTGGCAAAGAAGAGGCTGGCAGAGATCCTTGTATCTTCTCAGCCTTCAGAAAGGGATGTGTGCCAGTGCTGGACTCTGCACCAAGCCTGTTGTGGTGCCTTTTTGTACGCACCGGGGACAGAGATCAAATCATCAGCTAACCCCCCTCTGCAGCAGTCCTGCTTTGTGAGAGCTGACCTCATCTCAGCACATTCATCACCAGGAATTTGTGAGTCATCCCTGGGAAACGTTTCTCCCTCTGCACAAACATCTGAGCAGAACAGCTGATACTGCTCTGGCCAGAGCTTTGATGCCAGGTAGGGCTTCAGGGGATTTTCTCTGACTTCATGGAAGGAGCTTGCCAGTCAGGATCCTGCCTATCAGTGGCACTGAGAAAGGCTGTGCCCACAGAGAGTGGCATCCTGGCAGAGCTGCAAGGATCAGTCTGCAGACCAGAGGGATGGTTCACAGATAGCACAGCAACTAGAGACAGAACCCGAGGAGAGAAGACGGCAAAATCCAGCTGTGATGACAGTGCTGAGGGTTGCCTTTGACATCGGGGTCAGTGCCACATAGTAGCAAGCAAGGGCACCTCCCCAGGACTGTGGTCTTGGTGAGCCACCATCAGCTCCCCAGCTGCTTAAAAACTGCCACCACCTTTGACTCCTGTCCTCAGCATGGCACATCTTCAGCTAGACGCTACATGGGAGTGAAGAAGCCAATCCTGAGCATCACTCCCCTGAAATGAGGATTCAGCAAGATCCTCCAGGAGCCCTGTGGTCCAGATGAAATGAGAGGCTGTGCTGATTTTTCAAGCTCATGATGGTCAGGTTGACAAGAACACCAAAAGTCTGTGACTCTCTTCCTCCCTCACAAATCACGGCAGGTCTCTCCAGGATATCAAACATGGCTTTGCAGAGGTCCCAGAGGCCCCTGCCCTAACAACAGAAGACATAAAGACAGGAGAAGGATCCATGTAAAAGCATTCTTCAGCTCTCAGACAAACTTGACAGGGAGAAACGAACAAGCAAGTAGAGAATCTGAGGTAAAACAAAAGTGCCTATGTTACAGTGGGGAGGTACCAAATTGCTCATCAGCTGGTGTCAAATTTTTCCCTCATGGATGCTGTACCATTACACGCAGACTTTGTGCTTCCACAAGGGGAAACGCTGCCTGCTAAAGGAGCCCAAGGGAGGTGCTTGGTTTTCCAGGGTAGCTTGAGCTGTGTTTATATTAAGAGAAACCCACCAATATTTGAATCCATTCCCATCTGCAGAGAAGGCCTAATCTGTCAGATGTCTCCTCCAGATTTAGCATTTAGGAAAAAGGACACTAGTTCCTGCTCTCCAGTGGGAGGATGGTGTGGAAAGAGTTCAGGCAGCTGGAGGAAATGGCAGTAAAGGCATTAGGAATTCTCATAAATCATCTGTGAGCGTTTGGATGCCTCATTTTATGCTTATGCCTGCATGCTTACTCTCTAGGCCAAGCATCACTAATTTTGTTGGAGTTTCCCCGATGTGGCTTGGCCAGGATAAAATGAGACCTTTTTTCTTTAACTGTGTGTCCCCTTTTCCATCACAAAACTTCACAGGAATTCATTTTTCCCTACACTGCACCCCCAGCTTTGCAAGAACACAAACATTCCTGTGTGAATAGAGTAAGCTTTTGTGCTTAAAAAAGCATGACTTGAGGTTTGCGTGTGTCCAGCCCAAAAGCCGTGTCAAGGCAGAGTTTATTCTGCCCTGAACAACGATCAGGGTCAACATGGAAATGGGCAGAGTTAGCCCCAAATAAGAAGGAAATCAGCTACTGGCTGATGCCAGGAGCACCTTCATCCTTGCAGTGGTTTAGCCATGCAGATTTCTACTGCACTTAACACAGCAAAACTCTAGTATGAGACATTTCAGTGGCGTTCAGCAATATGACATCAAGACAATAAATCCTTACATCTGAGAACTAGGATGCTGCCTCTCATCATATCAAAGGGGAAGAGTAAGGGCAGGCACCTATGAATATGGACTGCCCTCTTTTCCCTATACCTACAACCATTCTAGTTGTATTATTTTTGTCTTAGCTGTATTTTTCTCCTCCTTTATCCAAACAACTACGACAGAAAAGAACGAGACATATTTTGAGCCAGATTTTTATTATATGTGTTACCTGCTTATTTCAAAGAGGTTCTGCTGATTTCCAGCACAGAACTGTAAAATTAGTGAAACACAGAGCCAAGATCAGGTCCCTGGGGCAACCACTTTCCTCTGAAGAGTGGAGATAACTAACACTGCCAAGTACCAAAATGATCTTTCACAGTGACAGGTGCATGTGAGAAAATCAGAAGTCCCAAGCCACATGCATATTTTCGTGACTGTCAGGTTAAAGCCTGCTACCACAAGGCAAGAACCAGGCAACTGTGTTGGTTTACACTAGTTATGGACCTGGTCCAAGTGTAAGATGTATGGTTAATCAGGTACCTCATCATGAAACCAGGAAACAACATAAACTACTAGGTGTATACACAGGAATTTTAACAATATGTATTTGTGTTATGACAGCACTCAGGGTTTGTGTGAAGTGTTGTACAAATGGAGAATAAAAAAACTCAGCCCCTTCTCTCAGGATCTCACAACATAAAAACAGAAAGCAGAAAGAGGGGAAAAATAAATAAAATAGTAACTTAAGAGGTCTAAAACCCCCTACCAGCTCTCATCTGATTTAATCACTCCACTGACTGAGATTCATTTCCTTGTGTCTACAATCAGGCAAAGTTTCACAGGACAACTGCTACCTGGTGAGAGCAGGTATTTTTTGGACTGGCCTCAGGGTGTTATTTAATGCACAGACAGGCTGTTTTATCCCAGTCAGCAACTAAGTACCATGAAGCTGCTCCCTCACTCCACTGGCCCCTCAGTGGGATGGGGAGGAGAATCAGTAAAAAGGTAAGACCTGTGGGGTAAGAACAGTTAAATAATTGAAATAAAGTGAAATATCATTATTAAAAATAGTAGTAATGGAGACATAAACCTCAAGACAGACCAAGGATGCACTCCACAATTGCTCTCCACTCACTGATCAATATCCAGCCCATCCCCAAGGAGCAATTGGCCTCTCCTGCCCAACTCCCCCGCCTTTATCCACTGAGCAGGACATTCTGTGATATGGAACATCCCTTTGGCCAGTTCAGGCCAGCTGTCCTGGCCGTGCTCCCTCCCAGCTCCTTGTGCACCTGCTCAACGGCAGAGCATGGGAAACTGAGAAGTCCTTGACTTAGGGTAAACACTACTTGAAACAACCAAAACATCAGTGTGTTATTAACATTATTCTCATACTAAATCCAAAGCACAGCACTATACCAGCTAATAGGAAGAAAATTAAGTCCATCCCAGCCAGAAGCAGGATACGCAAACACTAGAAGAGCAAGAGAAATGTTTTTATAAATATGTACTTCTAGGATGAGAACTAACAGGTGTAGCCATCAGATGTCAACCCTTAAACAAGCCATTTTCCATAAGGTTTTTACCTCAAAAGGAAACAAGGATCTTCCAGACTCTCTAAGGACAAGGAAAGCTGCTGAAGTCAAACTGATTGTGTTAGTGGCTGCTATTCTCTGTGCCACAGCTGCTTTGATTAAGCAGTTGGGCATGAACTGGGAAGAGGAAGATCACAGTCATATGGGAACATCTGCATCTACCTGCATCTAAGCCCAGACAGAGAGCAGAGAGTCAGGGTCAGATCTCTGCATGAAACTCTCACCTCTCTGGAGACACATTCCCGAGACTCTGTTAATGTTTGAGCAGCACTTTGAAGGCTACAGGTGCTACATATGTCCTAAGCACTGTTTTCAGTTGGAAGCCAACAGGTGTGATATTACCTGCATTTGTGCCAAAAAGCATGGAATTTTGCATGGCCTCCAACCAATAAATCAACCCAGGCTCTCTGGGAGCTGGACTGTCTTTGGAGAAGGCGAATGAAAGGTTTACGATCCAGAGTAAAGGGTTTGTGATGAAAAACAAACCAATGGAACCTCCCCTCTCCCAGTTCCAAATTATGGAGAAGGGTCCCAGACTCCAGATGACTTACCTCCCCCCAGTCCCAAGCTAGTATGTTGGAGCTGGAGGAGAGAAATGAATCTCCACAGGGAGTTACAGGGTTAGGTGGTTTTGACATTCATCTAGTAATCTAAAAAGCTGAAGAGACCCTACACAGGTTTCTGAAAGAAGCATAGAACTCCAGACATCCATAGGGTTAGTGCAAGCCCAGAGGAGGTTCAAGAGCCAGGGTATGACACTGTAGGCAAACCAAAAATAAATGGCTTTATCATGTCATGCAAGGAAGTTCTCTGTTCCAAAATCAGCTAAGCAAAATGAAGGAGAATTTTTCTTCATCCCATAGTAATCCAACATCCTGGGAGTAATTTATTATGAAAATAATCCTCATGTTGTGCAAAGGGCATTTTAGGGTTAGCGTCAAGGTCCTCACAAGGAGAGGAGAAACATAATGGAGACCTTACTTTGCAGAGACATGCCTGGAGTAGATTTTTAGGGTGAATATAGTAATGGAGGAATAATGAGGTTTATACATCTTCAGGCAAGCAAATATTTTTGTTTGGATGCATAAGGAAAACATTTTGACTGTGTGTATTCACTAAATAAGAAAAAGTAAAACATTATTAGAATGTGACAGTTTTACTGCTAAACCCTCTGAAATTAGATGGTATCAGAGCTAAGGGTGCTTTATTTTGCTTCCTTTTATACCCATGAGCTGAGTGCACAACATGAGATCTCCAGGACATATTATCCACTACTTCCTGCCTCCTTCCCCCTCAGCATTGTGGTTCACTCAGACCACTCTGAGTCTCTAGAGGAGACATCTATGTCTTATGAAACAATTTTGTGTTTTGTTTTCTTCTCTTCAACATGGAGCTTCAGGTCTTATTCAGTGGAAGTGTTTAAATACTGCTCTGAGGACAGAACTTCAATTTAAGCTTTTCTCTGATTGTTTTATGCTGTCTCTGACATCTAATTTCGGCAATGAATTTCTGACACAAAGAAATTCACTAATTTCTTTGCATAAGAAACAAATACAGGTTCACGGGTTATTCTGAGTTGGAAGGGATCCACAGGATCATCTACTCCAACTCCCAAGCGAACCCCCATCCAGGAATCAGGTCCACACGTGTGGAACCACGGGCAACACGCTCCATCCATCCAAGCCTCCCACCATCTAGACCATGTCACTGAGCTCCTCATCGAGTCTTCTCTTAAACACTTCCAGGGATGGCGATTCCACCACCTCCCTGGGCAGACCATTCCAATGAGAGATCACTCTCTCTGTGAAAAACCTCTTCCTAACATCCAGTCTAAACCTCCCCTATATAATATTAGCTCCATGTTACCTGTATAAAATTAACCCACACAAAATGAAGATGAAACTTAGCAACAAATTTTGGTGTGGTTTCTGGAGCATCACTGTGGTGATTTTTCAGAGAAAGGCATATTTAATCCATCTAGGACACAATTTATATTAATGTCAGCCACACCACTAAGCCAAGTCACACTGAACAAGTGCTACAAGAAGTTTTTCGGACACTTGTAACATGCAGTTTGGGGAAAGCAGAAAACTCCCCGCACAAAGTGGATACTCCCTGCCAAACCGCCAGGCTTGGGCAGCACTTTGTTTTCACAACAAACTGGAGACAAAAATGTGAAAAACTACATATTTGTCCCAAATCTTGGCCACAGAGAATAGGACAGCTGAAATTTTCCAAAACCACAGAAATGCCTGAGGTGGACAGACCACATGGAAACCTTTCGCTCAGAATGTTCAACAGAATCACAGAAGGTCTTCTGCTGGGAGGTGCTGTCCAGAATTGCAGGTGTGCAAGCAGCCCATGTTAGTGGCCACAGGGGCAACACTGCAGCAGTCACCAGGGCTGACCCTGCTGAGGGCTGGGGTCCTGCCTCACAGCTAAGCTCTGGCATCTCTCCCAAGCCAGATATCCCTACACTGCTGCCCCTTGCCGAGAGAGAGCCTTGCAGAGCATGGCTAAGCCTCATTAAAGCAGCATGAGTAGGAAGTGGCAGTGAAGGCCATGTACAGCCTCTGTATTCTCCTCCTCTGATGCTGAACGGAAGCCTAGATGGATTATTTTCAATATCAACACCTATTTACTGCTCTGGGAGGGACTCTGCAAGATTGTGGCACAAACTTTGTTGTCACAGCATCCAGTCCCTGCTCCAGTGAACAATGAAAGAGAAACTGCTAGAAAGAGGGAGAAGAAAATGGGGCACAGCAGAAGGTGGTGTGCAGCACACTGAGCTGGGACCAGCACTCCTGGAAGGGGCTGTGTGAGGGTGGCCCTGTGCCCAGCCAGCAAACGATATGAGATGCACAAATGACTGTGCTGGACTGAGGCCTTGGCGTGGATGTAAAGGGACTGTAGAACTGGACGTGCAATTTTCCCCCTGAACTGTTAAAACAACTTCTGCCCGCTTTGCTCCTTTGAAACAGCAAGTGTTTGAGTGCTGGGAAAATTCCAGGATGGATAGCTTCATTATGCCTAATTAAATGGTCATGGTGAGTTTTAATTAAGTTCATAATTTTGTTTGATTGCCTGCCCCGGGCTTTTGTGCAACATCACCAGACATAAATAGACAAGTGCGAGACGGAATGAAAGGACCTCTGAGATCCCTGTGGCCATGCTGCAACTGTCATTGCTATGGTTCCTTTCACAGCCAGGTAAACTGTCACTAAATCATTTCCACAGTAGATGTTGGCTATTCTGACTGCAAGCAGGTGCATCTGCCAGGATGGTTAACCTTGTCCAACGAAATCTGAAGGATGATGACTCTGGAGCAAGCTATTAGGAGTTCTGCTTAGACTGTCCTTGCTCTGGCTTGCCTAGAATTACAGCAAAAAGACAACAAAAATTAAACTGGTGAGCAGGTATGTGAATGAATCTCAGATCCATTGGTAGCACTTGAGTCCTGCAAGACGAGAGGTTCAGCACAGTTTCCTGCACAGTATGTATCTCCATTGCTCAGTGCAGGGTTGGGTGGGGCATCTGGTGATCTCCTGAGTTGGTTTTACTGTTGGGACTGCCCTCATGCAGCCAAGTTAGGTATTATTCCCTGGGCAAGAAGAGCTGCTGTGTAGAACAGACTGAAGGCATCATGCTCATTTTACAGAGGACGAGTGTGGCTCCTTCCTGATGGTCTTGCACAATGGTTCCCATGGAGATCCTAAGAACATTGACACCACGTACACTGAGGATTTGAGATAGCCCTTCCCTTTCCCCCTCCTGGAAGGACTACAAGTAATTGAAGTAATGTTGAGGCATCGTGGGGTTCATGGCCCCGCTTTCTAAAAGAAGCCTGTTTGCTGCACAGTACATTTGGGGTTGTGGAAAAATTTATGAAGTGTGTTGTGCTTGACAGCATTTTCCAGAAGGGCTTTGGGTCAATTTTCTTCCAAGAGTCTGCATTCAGTTACAGATTGGAATATGTGATCTCACAGTGTTTGTATTTATACCTCTCACAAAAGCATTTTTACAGCATCAGTATCTATAGGTTCCTGTGAAACACCGAGTGAAGTCATTGTAAGGTCACTCACAGGATGCTGCCTCCTATGTGGAGCACATCATTTTGGCTGCAGGATAGCTACAGCTGAAGCTACTTTCTACAGCTATGAACTGAAGAAATACAAGCAAGGGATAGTAAAGTGATGAAATAACACAATATAAAAGGAAATTACACTATAGAGTAAACACTCCCTTGACTGGGGTCAGTTATGAGAATTTGATAATGGAAGGAGGCTTTTCCATCACCTGTTTCCACATTAGAAAAATATATGGTTCCCTGAACAACAAGCTCAGAGGGCTGTTGCTTTCACAACTTCTTTAAACAGCCTCTGGTGTCTCATGAATGAACACAATTTCCATAGCAAGATATTTCTGTATCTAGTCTGAGATTCCTCAGTTGTCCTGGGAACATTCCCCCATCACACAGGTGACACCCTTGTTACCTATCAGTGTGACAGGAGGCTGCAAATTGTCCTCACAAACAAGAGGTTTGACTCTTGAACAGAGAGCTCTTCTTCCCTCTTCTGAACCTATTTTCAGAGGGGAAAAATGTAACCTCCTTATCAAAGGAAGGGAAAACATGAGAAACTAGATAAGAAGAAAAGGTGCAGCAAAGGTTTGAATCCCAGCCTTTGACTCTGGCCTTGCAGCCTTCCCCGGGCAGTTGAGAAGGAGGAGTCACAGCCTCTGTGAGTCTATGGCGTCAGCGGGATGCATGGATGTAGGAAAGAAACACCCCATGGGCAGTGTGGAACTCCTGGAAGTCTATATCTCAAAGGTCCTCGCAAAATGAGCTCTGCTGCCAACACAGCTGTGCGAGTCTGTGGAGTGAGACTCAGACCTTGTTGTGTCATAGAAGTGGGATAAACACAGCCCTTTTGGATAGTTTGCCTCATTTGCAAGATAAGATTTTTGCTCAGAACAGAAATACCAGGTTGCACATGCCCGTAACACACTGGGATTAAGAAACACCCTGATTTTCAAAACAGTCAGTGCACTAAGGTGACTCCCAGTGCTCTGAATACCAAGAGCTTCTAAGAAAATGTTCCATTTTTTCCTGTATTTTGGACTTTGTTGATGGTGGTGGGTTTGGTCTGATTTTATGAAATACACCTAAACAAGCTTAATGATGCTGATTGCTTTATCTGGTGGAAAACCTAAGCCCTCCCTCATTCATGAGGACAGTCAAATTTATTCTGCCAAATAGCTCAGAGGCATTCCAACACCCACTGGAAGTGGTGGTAGCTTTCCCACTGACTTCAATGGCAGAAAACTTTCCCAAGACTGGAAATCACAAATTGCCTGCATCTGTTCTGCACATTTATGAAGCCTTCCAACTACTAACAAGACCATCGTGTTACCAGAATAAATACTGCTATGTGAAACATTAGCGAAAATGTGTGTCTCAGTTTAAGTCCTGGTCTACTCCAGTTGATTGGAAAACTGCCATAAATAAATCAGGATTTGGCTTCACAAGTGTGCTGAAAATGAGGGCCAGGTTCTTCAGCATGCTGCATGTGCAAGGAGCAGCCCTTAGCTTGAGCTTCATGGGAGGGTATTATTCAATGTTATGGTTTCTATGGCTGCCTCAGGATCTTGGATGCTTCCCACACACCTTGTCCTCTGCGGCTTGGCTATGACAGAGGGAGAAGGAGGATTCAGTCCCTTTAAACTGGAACAGTGAGGGTAGCTTCTCTTCCCTCCTTGGAATGGGAGGTAGGGCAAGAGAGTGCAGGAGTGTTACAGAAAGATCACAGGAGTGTATAGGGAGTATTTGGGGAGTTGCTGGATGAAATGGACAGTAGCAAGCAAGTAACAGGTCTGTATTGCAGAAGAAATTTGAGATTGTGGAGGGCATGTCAGGAGAATGAACCACTAGAAAGAAGTTATGGTTACCCTGGTGTTTCTCTTCTCTAATTCCTATCTCAGGTCCTTGTATCCTCATTCTGCTGCCCTCCTCCCAAATCTTCCTTTGGGGATGGAATGCAGGGAAGATTGCAGAAAATAGATAAAAGAACAGAGGAGGGACAAAGATGGTCAAGGGGAAGGTGTGAGAGTCATGCAGCATGCAGGCAAACCTGAGGGGACAGAATACAGGCAGGAGAGGCAGGAGATGACTTCAAGGGAGATCTCCCTGCTCCTAGGTGATGAGATGCTTGCCCAGGCTCTCATCCTGGGAGAACTTACGGCTCTAAAATATAAGATAAAAAAATATCAGCCCATGGTAGAAGGCCCCTCCCCTTCACTTCCCATGCACTTGTCCCACTCAACACTGCCGTGTCCCTCCAGAGTGGTGGCAACCTGTCCAGGAGACTTGCTGGTGTCTCTTGCATCCCCCTGCTCTCTAGTATCTCACCCACTCCCACAGAGACACAGTGGTGCCTCAGCACTGAATTCATCCCCTCTTGGAGTAATGAGTTTGTCTCACTTTAATAGGGAAATAAAAAAAGGAAAATTAACTTGGTGGAAGGTTAAGGATTAAATTCATACAATTCTTCTTTAAGACAGCTAGATATAGAAGGCAAACAAAACCCAAAGAAAAGAGGAATGATAGCACAGGCAAGGTACAGAAGATTTCAGTCATCCTATTTTGGTGTCTGAAGTTACAGCTGACACCCTCTTGAAAGGGAGGGTCAGCATTTTAGGGACAAAGTCTCCTGGATATACCGAGAAGACAGAACACACGCCTTGGGAACAGTCACGCTTGTTGGTGAAGTGTGGGCTTGAGGGGGTTAGCAGGACACAATGCCTTCCTTCTGATCCACCCCCTGGCCTTTCATTCCCAGCTAAGCAGCCGCCTCTACATTCAAGCGGGGAAGAAAGTGGCAATGATAGGAAGGTCAGAACCAACGGACTCCGGGGCGAATTCCTCCTTCCATCCTCCGCACAGTCCCTAAGCCAGAGGGTGGGTAACAAACGCCAAGCAACAAGCAGCACAGAAACCGGCTGTGAGTTACACAGGGTTGTGCGGGATGCAGTGGACATTTGGGACATTGGGCTCCTTGTAGCTGGGGGCATAGGGACCTACGTGGTAGGATTTTGGGCTGAGGTCCCAAAAGCCTACGCTGCCGGCGAAGGGCTGCCAGCCCCACCTGCCGGCCGCTCCATCGGCTCCGCCCGGATCACCCGCAGTGCCGAGGGAGCCACGGCACGGGGCTGACCTGAGCCTGCCGAGCAGCTCCGTATCCCTGGGCTTTCTCAGAGACGCAGCACCTCTTCCCTTTGCCACCCGTCCCAACTCTCTGCAACAGCGGTTTTCCCATCGCGCGTATCTTCCCTCTCCTAATTCTGAAATGGTCGAGGCACGCTCTGCTGCACCCGGTGCCACTTGGATTTACCATGTGTGAATGTGTAAATGGATTGCTGCTGTTTGTCTTGCCAGCTTACTCAGTGTCGAGAGTTTGCAAACCTGCAGGTGAAGCCAGTCCAACAGCAGTCCAGATGTGCCAAGAATGGCAACAGGCTTGGTCCAGGGACCTGAAATCCCAAGCGTCCGTCTCTGCATTAGACAAATGAGCTGTTGAAAGAACCATGCTTCCCTGAAAGAAAAAATGAACGGCATCACAGGGGTTTATTTCACACAGACTGGTCACATCAATCCTGACAAGGTCACATACACAAAAGGTTGCAAAAACTCTTCTGGGAGTCTTAATGTGAACAGTCTGCTTGAAGTTCTCAAATGAAGTGAACATTGTTTGCCGGGCGTGAAAGGCAGTAACACTAACATCACACTTCAGGTATCTGCAGCACTTTGCAGGGATTAACTAGTTAAACCCTGTAAGTGCTCCAAGCAACTTTTGCTGAGGCATCATTACCTCCCATTTTAATAATATCATATGTAGTGGAATTTCTCCAAGCCCAAACTTCAGAGCCAACAGTTCCCAGACTCTGGACTGGTGGTCAGTCTAACTGTCCCTGCTGCCATTTTCTCCAGATGAATGGATGAGCAAGGGCTATGCATATAGGCACAAGAGACAGGGTACAAACTACTCATCTGGCTGACAAAATTTCTTAGGTTAAAAGGATCAAGACACATCCCATGGGCAGCCCAGGCTGAATCCTCTCTCTCAAACATAGCTGAAAGCCTGATGGACTGACCATTTCCAGCTTATTTTGTTTTCAGCTTTGTTTTCATGGATCAAGGAAAGTTTCCAATTTAAAAGCTTTGTACACTAGTGTTTCTGTTTATCTTATCTTGTACAGGAGCAGCAGCCACCATGAAATCTTACTTGACAGTGATTCAGTCCTGCGCTGAGGAGCCTCTTTCTTCCTGGGCTGTTATTCCAAAGTTTTCTTCAGTATCTCAACATTCCCACCTGTGGAGAGTTTGCCAAGCTCTGCCCACAGACATCTCAGAGCAGGTGTCTTTCACAAAGTACAGCAAACAGGACATGAATTGCACCTGTAAATCCCACACTAGGTTTTGTAGGATTGCTGTTACTAGTAACACAAGACCAGAAGGCTCCTCCTCAGTCATAACTGTTCCTGGGATATCAGTTTGAATTGCAGATGAGATGTAAAGCCTTTTCAATCTGCATATCTTCTCATCATAGAGTGCTAATTTGAGCATTCACCATCTAGGTCAGTGCAGCAATCCTATGACTGTGGTTTCAAAGGTGTGCAAGAACCCACATCACAACTGCTGCAGCCATCAAAGAAGCAGCAAGAGCTGCTCTGGGCTCTTCAGGGGAGAGACTGCCCGCATACCAAGGTACTGGGACAGGCTGCCACAGTCCCCTGCAAGTCCTGAAGAGCTCTGAATGAAGATGGACTCCGGGATGATGAAATGTTGTTATAGGCTCTTTTTCAACTGCTGCTGGACTTTGCACTGAAGCCAAATATACCTTCCTGTCTTGTCCAGGGACAGTCACAATTGATAAGGGGTAACATGGGTGTATGGGTACAGGAATCTTGCACTCTGCTTGGACTGCTTTCCCAGGACTTATCGCCCATAACTTTTTAGTCCTGTTCTCCAGAGAAACCCAGCAGTAAGCAGAACAACTGCTGGAGAGTTCAAAAATATGGTTGTCAGAAAATGGGTCACATCACATGAGGAACCCATGTTCACACAGGGATGGGAGATAAAGATACCACCCCACACCCTTCTTCTCCTCATAGCTAGACGATGAATTTCTCCTCATTGTCCTAGTGAAATCCTGTCTCGAGAAAAGATCTGGAGGAGGATAAGAAGGATGTTATAGACTGGTTCAAAGAGTTTGGAGAGAAGGGCGTGAGAACACACCACACAGTGGGGCAGACAGTGGGACAGCTGGGAAGAGCAGCACCCTGATGTTGTAAGCAAGGGCAGGAACGCAATGAAAAGGGCCAGACAGCAAAGGGCTGTGCAAGCAAAGCATGAGTAATGTAGTCTGGTTGGAAATCCACTCACCGGAGAGTGGCTTAGTGCAGGCACAGCCTGAGTGAGCACCTGCAGATGGAGCTGCGAGAGCGAGTCCAGCAAAGCAGCAGTCAGCATCCCCTGCCTGTAAAGCCCCGTTGGGTGGCGGCTGAGGCAGGCAATCAGGCAGGGCTGGAGAGGGTCACATGGGCCCTCATCTGACCACTGACTTTGGCTCGGGAAGGTCGGGGCTCACCAGGCTGGGAAATAGTCTTGTTTGGAGGAATCTATGATGTTTTACAAACATTTTCCTAACGAGGGAGAGAAGTCTCAGAGATGGGGACAAAAATGCCCTGCTGACACAAATAAACAGACACTAACCCAAATATCAGGGCATTTGCTTAGAAAACAGGATGGAAATCGTATTCAGCACCGGGAGTGGGATTACCACCCTTCGATCCGTAGAGGCAGCGTTCACTCTTCTAGGCTTTTCAATCAACATGAATAAACACTGACCCCATCCTAGGGGTCTGGCTTGTGGAAATCGTGCTAGACCTTCCTCAGATTTCTTCCTTTTCATTCAAGAACTTCTCTCAAAGGAAAAACCTAAATGCCACCTGGTACTACTCAAAATTCTCTGACATCATCTCCAGTTTTGTGGAAAACTGGTCCTATGAGCCCTCCTCCCACACAACCTTCCCTGGGACAGTGGCCAGGATAGTGTCGCCGAGTTCCCCACAGCTGCATCTTGCCCCAGGGTGGAAGTGGGTTTACCCGCACATCTCCCCTTCCAGCCCCAAGTCTCTCCCCCGTGCAAGACCGGCTGCTGCCGGCACCGCGGGGTTGCTCCGCGCCTCTGCCAAGCGCTTCCTCGGCGCAGTGCAGTTCTCCAGCAGCTCGGCTGGCTGCACTCTCAGCTCCAGTTTGGAAGCGGGAGCACCGAAAGCGGAAATATCTTGGAGCCGTCCAGGAGCAGCAGGTTCCTGCATTCTTGGTAAAAGCGGGTCGGGGGAGACAAAACAAACAGACAAAAAACCTTAACCAACCAAATAATAATAATAATAAAAAAATCGCACAACAAAACAGCAAGTGAGCAGAGCAGAGGTCAGGGTGTTCAGCTGTAGCTGTGTGTGTGTGTCAGTCCATGGACAGGGTTAACCTCAGTGTGCTACAGCCCCTGTAGAATCCTCTGCTGGCTGGATAAAGAGTCTCTCCAAGCCAATGGACCCAGAAAATAGTCAATCCCTATGCACCCCTCCTGGGTCAGGCATCAACACGATTTTACCAGAAAAATGTCTATTTTTTGCAGTTGTTTGGTGTGAGGGGAGCCAGGAAGGGTGGGGATGGACAAAAAAATGGTTAGCTGGAAAAAGAGAAATGCTCAGCAACGCAGATCTGCAGCTTGGCTCATTTCTCTGCTGAGATCCCTGCAGCCCTCTGAGCCCATCTCCTCCTTGCAGCAGCAGGATGCTGCTCCCCACGAGATGGGAACCCTGTCCATAAGTTCATTTCCCAGGTTCAGCTGCTCCTAAGTGACCACGCTCCATAGGAAGGGGTTGCACGATCCAACTATCTGTGAGGCCAAACAAGGAAACTCTTTCTTGGCAAGGGAAAAAAAGGACCCGGGAGGCCCTTTCAGCTCAGATGACTCCCCCCGACCCCCATTGCAAACAGCTATAAATCCTCCCACTTCCCAGCGGCAGCATTCCCGGACGCTCCCCCTTGCACTGGAGCTGGGCCTGGCTCTGCAAAGCCTGTCAGTGCTGGCCAGCCTCGGAAGGTAAATATGCAGCTGGCTGACTTACTACTTATCAGAGGATTTTTCTGGCTGAGAATGGAGCTGATTTTAACCAGTGCATAGCAGAGCTGGCACAAGCTGGCTGTTGGGCTTCACCGGGTTCCCTGCAGGACCAGTTCTCCTGGACCCTTTTATCCAGCTTCATCAAGGCTCAGTGTGGTCCCTGCCAGGAGTTGCAGAGAGTGAGGCTGGCATGGAACACCCTATTCCCACAGCCATCAGTGCAGATTCAGGCTCTGCATGTGCCAGGTTAGAGGTGAGCAGTGTGTTTCCACCAGACACAGAAGGATGAGGCATCAGGATTGGCAATGGTGTATCCTATGGATGGACTACCTGCTCAGCAAGTCTTTAAAGAATGGTTAACCTGATAGAGATTAGCTGGATCTCCATACCTGTCCTCAGAGTCTCTCCCACGCCTCTTCATTTGCAGCAGAAAGCTGGAAAACAATCTGTCCCATTGCCCTTCCTCCACAATTTTTTCCCCTCAGCTTCAACCTATCACTCCAGTAAGGCAGCTCTCAGAGTACCCACATTCCACTGTCACATTCTCACTCTACACCTCGACCAGCCTCTCCTCCCCAGACAAATCTCCAAGCACTTCTCCCTCTCCAAATCCTCCCTTCAGCGCAGCTTTTCTTGCCTCCTCCCTTCCAGGATCACCCCCTCTACCTCCTCCTCATACAAAGTCTGTTCCTGCTGGCTTGTTTCTCTTTCAAGGTAAGCCTGCCAGGGAGATTTGAGTATCCTCTCCCCATGTTGGGGAAAGCCCCCTGGCAGGGCTGGTACCTTGGCTCCCTGCCACACAGCATCACAGTTTCAGCTTGCCTGGGGGAAAGGGGAACCCATGGGTGCCCCTGCCAAAGACTGGAAAAGTCCAGAAGCTTCCCAAACATTCCACCTACAATTTGACATAGTTCACAGGTGCCCAGCACCCTGGGAACCCGGTGCTTTATATAAGTGATTGCTAATCATCACCACGGGGCTTACCCAGCATAATGGCACATGAATCACACCTGGTGTAGGTTTCAGCTCCTCCTCTGGCACAAAGAGAAATTAAATGCACAGCTGAGATCATGCAGATAAGGGTGACACAAACTTGTTCCCATTTCAAGGTGCCAAGGTACCCATGCAGTCGGCAGGGTGCTGGTTTTGGGGGGATGCTGCCCTGCATTATGGCTTCTGCCCTGTCCCAGCACTCACAGTTCAAGCTGCCAGCAGGGAGATGGCAGCATCCTGTGGGGTTTGGGTTTCAGAGGCCATCAGCAGGGGACACATGTGCAGTGGGGTGCAGGGTGTAGGTGACAGGAAGGGTCTGGCAGAGCACTTTCCAGGCAGAAGGGCTTTGATCCATGCGGAGCTGGAGAGGATTGTCAAGCAGGTGGGATGAATCATGCTTTCCTCCCAGGTCCTCCCCATCGATTATGAAAGGAGCCGAGATGGCTGCTACTGATACCAGTGTGGGTGTCTTGTCCCCCTGGCCACCGGCTGCCCTGGGCTCTGGTCTGCCACAGCAGCCATGCACAGGGTAACCCATCATCCTACAGTGACACACTACAGAGGCCCAGAACACTGAGGATTTGCAGCTCCTGGTACAGAGACCCAAGATCTCTAAGATGTTTTTAGGAGGTTTTTAGTACTTTGGTTAGGCAGCACTGCTCCCTGCACAGCACAGTTTGCAATACAAACACCACAGATGGACCACTTCCTTTGGAGATTCAGCTCAGGGGAGCCAGAACCTGCTAAAACTCACCAAACTTCCACCATCACCTTTTTTCCTTCCTGCTCAAGTCCTTAAGGTTTTTCTGCCCATGCCTTGCTGATTCCCGCTCAACTCTCTGAGATTCAACACTTCAACTGAGTGTTATCTCTTCCAAGAGATAGTTCTTCACTAGCCCAACCAAGCTACTGAAGATGTGTATCTCTGAGTGACTGCACTGGGAAACATCAGGATATTTGCCATCATTGCCAAAACTTTCTACTAAACCATCTTCTGGAGCTGCAACAGTTCATCGTGGTCCTCTGTTTTAAATGGATGGAAAGAGTTATAGCTCGTGTACAGAGGAATGTTGCAGCCAGGGACATGCCCATCACCTCTTTACCCTTGTGTAGTGCCTACATGGGAGCTGGACCATCCCAGTGCTCATACACTCTCCTACCTGATTTTTAGTTCCTGCTTCAGAAGCCATCAATTTTCACTGGCAGAATATCCCACTGATTTTAGGTTAGAGGATGCCAAATCTCAGTTGCTCCACACTTCAGTCAGGAATGCCCTTCTTTCTTATTTTCTTTTTTTTTTTTTTTTTTTTTTTTTTTTTTTTTTTTTTTTAATTTCAGGATATTGTAAGTAAATTCACAGCTGAGCAACAGTGGGAATGGAAACCCTTAGAGCTGAGGTCTGCCTCTGTTACAGGTACGGTAATTCCAAACTGATCCTTCTTTGTGCTGATAACAGGGCTGGCTATTGTTTTCCTGAAGTCCACATGTCCGAAAACACCGCAGGCGTAGATAATTGCAGTGAGCATGTGCTTTTGAATCTGTTTCTGAAATACGGCTGGGATTTAAGCTTTTTAAAAATCATTACCCTGATTCTGCTTTTTTCAAACTCAAAAGCAAAAATTCCCTTGGCTTGAAATGAACTTACAAAGGGGCAAACATGTCCCTCTTTTTTCTTTTTTGTGATGAAAGAACAAAGCCTGAAAGCTTTCAGCACTTCCCCAGCTTCTTTCTTGCCCCTTCCCCTTCCACCCCCCTGCTTTGATTTCATATCCATTTTTAGGGGTAGAAAATCAGATCGTATCCAAAGTGACAAGAAAATTAGAAACTGCCCTGTTTTCGCTTTTTTTTTTTTTTTTTCTGTTGATGATGCTCTTTAGGTTAAGCTTTGTCTTTGGCTGTAAGGCATTTCTTTTAGCTTTTGGTTGGGCACTTGGCTCCCAAAGGCCACCCTTTCATCCTTTCATCTTTTGCCACTGGACAGCTAAGACTGGAAACTTCATACAGCTAAAGAAAGAAAACAAGTGAGCTGAATGAGAAGGATGCTTCCATAGGCTATGTTCTGGTGATAACCAAGGTACCTTTTGGCTTTTTTTGTTATCGAACAGCGTAGTAGAGGTTTGGGGACCATTTGCTTGGGCTTTGAACCTTCATTTACTGTTGCTGGATTTGAGCTATTGCTCTGCAGTCTCTCCATCATTGATGCACCAGCAAAGCACATAACACACAATGGAAAACAGGGGGAAAATCCTGAATCAATCATTCTTTACTTAAATATTTCTAGAGTAGTTTACAGGAAAATAAAAAAGGAAAATTGACTTATGTCCCTCTGTGCCTCTTCCCCATCTCCTCTTTACACCCCAGAAGATTTTGGCCTGGAGAAGGTACAATGTGCTCACAGTTATATCATCATGGGGCTGGCTCAGTTGGGACAAATGTGGAATTGTAAACATGTTATTACTTGGGGCCTAGTTCCCCTTGGCGTAACAGGGCTGCATGGCTGGTGTTTGTGTCGTGGATCCTTCCGCTTCTCGTGTTCCAGCTTAGAGAGATTATAATTACATCTCACCTTACCGATCTTTTTGGCTTGGCTGCCTTCAATTGCTTCCACAGACCTGCTAGACTTGTTCGGCTGCTGCTTATTATTCAGCACAAGCCCCCACCCACTGCCCTTTCATGTACATTCATGTTTGTGTCTAAAAGCCACAAAGGGACATTTTTTGAGGGGGGAAGGTGATGAATGTTGGTTGCTGACTGGACCCCCAGCTCCCTGATTTCTTGGGCCAGTTCTGGGGCAGGAGGTGAGTCCTGTGCTCAGCTCAGCACACGGAGAAAGGACAAAACAGCAGCTGGCTTGGTGAAAGTGAGTCACTATATTTCAAAATACGGAAAATTTAATGAGATGCTTCCTGAAACTTGAGTTTTGTTCCCACTAAGCGCAAGAACAAATGCAAACCAGGATACAGCAAGAAGCTAACGTGAGAGGGCAGCTACAGACTCAATCAGGTTAAGAGCTGGGTCCTTTCCTGCTCCCCCACTCGTAACTTCACAGGGGATATCACACAGGCAGATGGAAACAGCCTCTCCAGGTGAAACTTTGCTTTCTACAGTAATGCCAGCTCCTAGCTTCACACTGGCCCTTTGAGCAGCACAGATCTGACACTGTCAGTGAGAATTCCGTCACTGAACACAGGGCTATTTTTACACTCTAGGCTTGTTTCAATTCACCTGTTTCCATTATCTGTAGAGCAGCCTGCCAAGGGTTAAGAATGACACAGGAGATTTCAGACTGCTGTGAGGAAATGGCTGTGCACTGACATGAGCAGCAATGAAATGGAGGGGGTTCTTGCAGCAAGTGTCTCACTGGTTTAGCCTTTGCACTTTGATGTTGCCCTTCAGCCCATGGCCACAGTTAAGCTCTCACTCAAATCTGTAAATCCTACAGTGACTCTTTGAGTATCTGATTCACCTGACTCTGAAGTCACACCATGATTTAAAAGGTTCTCCTTTGTAAAGTTGAATGGGCCAGTTGAGATGAGTCAGTCACCGAGACTGCTGATCCACTGATCTCACCCGGTGGGAATGGGCTGGGCTCCTATAGTTCCTTGGTCAAGGGTGTCCTTGTACTCAGTGGGATCCCAACCTTTCACCAAGATGTGCCTAGGTGTCCAAGAACTGATTTTCTGCAAAAGAGCAGCTCAGGCTGGGTGCCCTAAAGGAGAACTGTCCTCTGCCTCAGACTCAAAAGTTGAAAATAGGGCCAGCTTGAACAATGGCAGCCCATGCAGGTGCTGGCCATTGCAATATCCATGTGAGAGATGGAAGATTTAATTCATGTTCCTGCTCTGGTCAGTTTGGAAGCTGCAAACATCCTCCCAAGGAAGTGCCCTAACCTTGGGCTGGTGGCTTTTCTGGGTGGCTCCCTGTCCCCCACTCTGGCTGAGGTGTGCCTGGGTGTGAAAACACTCATCAGGAAAGATGAGACTCGGACAAGATTCCCATACTCCTGATGAGTCAAGCACTAATGTGGACATCTGAGTCACTCATTATCTGTACCCAAAGGCTGAGCTCCAGCAGGTGCAATCACTCCATTACTTCTCCCCATGCAGTGCTGTTGGGCCAACATTGTTACAGGAAGCTCCTGGCTTCTGTTTTGCTGGCTGGACACAGGCATACAAGGTGAGCAAGGATCATTCAGGTTTCATCAGATTTCTGAGGCATTGCTGGCACTGGAGCAAGCCTGAGCATGACTCGAGTGAGGCAGTTGGGACAGTGAATTCCAGGGAAGGAGAAACTGCACCAGAACAAAGGAAGTTTGTTTGAGGACAGAAACACAAATAAAAGTCCTCATTGCAGCTCTAAGACAGAGATTAAACTGTTTCTAAAGTTAGGTGACTGTTCCCTGCCTCCCAGCCATTCTCATTTGTCACCCAAATTATGTTCAGACCTGGAGCAGTACCTACCTATATTAAACTAAGTTATTTGCATCCAAAAAGAATAGTTAAAAAAAAAAAAAAAAGAAGGTTCGGGCAATGATACTGATCTTTCTCATCTGACCTTCTTTGACTTACGGTCCAACTTTGTATCTGTGGCAGAGGCAGAGGCAGAAAACCTTCCTCCACCTGAACTCTGCTGCTGGTGCTGCCAGCTCAGCTTGGTGCTGTGACCAGGCAACTGCTCCCTGCTAAAGCTCCTGCTGACCTTAACGGAAAAGGGGAGAGCCTTTTTTGATGACTCACAGCATTGAATATCATGTTGGGAAATGAGCAGTTTGGATCTGTAAATTAGCTTGCTTTCATTTTCAGGAGTGACTGTTCTGTTGGATGGGGATCAGGGAGGCAAAGGGTGGTTTGTTTATCCAAAAACTTAGTTGAAGTTTCAGTGGCTGATAGAAGTCCAGAGTCAATAGTTGAGAATTGCCTCAGAGCACTTCTAGATATGAAAATCTCATGGCATTTTCAAATAGTACTAATATTGAGAGATTGGGATAGTTTCTAGATTTGAGCTGAGCACACAAATGAAGCAGGGGTTCCCCACCAGTTTTGTCAGAAGTTCATCAACCACATTTAGGACATTTCAGCTACAACTCAAGAGCATTCTAAATGATCAGCTGCAGTCACGAGCTTCTATGATCAGAACCATGGGAGATTCTTTCCTAATGGGGTCCAATATACCCCTTCCTGCTCTAGCATAAGAAAAAGTAAATATTAGATCTTCGGTCTGCTGCCTGCTTAGTTCAATCTACATAAAAGCTGGCTGTAGCTTGTTACTGTTTACTAAATGGTAGCTATGGACAAGCTTGTTGTTAGTTTGAATATGGACCTCAAACAGATGACAAAAGGGATATGATGACAAAGATAACTCTACTAGCAGGATAAAAGGAAAACCTCTTCCCTTCCTGTGTTGTTACAACTAACAAATGGACTTAACCTTTTTTCCATTGGGAATCCCCTACAAAAATAACAGAAATTGCCCCACAAATGGCAGCAGTCTCAAACTCTCATTACTGTTGTGATGCCACTAGAAGCCCTTCTCAAGGAGATGCTGTGATTATGTAATGTTCTGGCATTAGCCCTTGCAAAAGTTAGTCTAGCGTGCATATGTCACCTACACATGTACACGCTTGCATAAACACAGTTTTACTCCAGCAGATTCTAATCAGAAGAGATCCCTATTCTCCTCTATATCAAGGAGGCTGGAAGGCTCCCTGTGCTGGGCTTTGTTATGTTAAACTGATACACACAGATGATGTTTCCAAAAAATAGAATTATCCTGAGTCTGACTTCAGCAGTCAGCTTAAAATTTGACTGATCACCTGTAGCACGATCTTGCTAACTGATTTTCACAAATGAGCAAGAACAGATATGACTTCTTTTTTTAATTGCTTCCGTCAAGCTTAATGGGATGTTCAAGATGAATAAGTGTAAGGAAACAGAGGCGGGTGTGGGAATGTGTCCCAGGGTGCACCAACCACATTTTTCTGCACTTCTCTGGAAGGAGATATCAGCATTATTATAATCATCCTTAGCCATCCCACAGGTTTTTGGAATAGATTGAGCCCCTAGCCTCCCTTCCTCACTTACCCTAGTCAACAGGAGAGAAGCTGACTCTGCCCATCCAATTCCTGTGGTCTCTGTATGCAGCTGCCTCCACAGAGCCATACGAGAGACATCCAGCAGGAAAAAAGAAATCTCTGACATGGAAGAGATTTCACTGCCAATGAGGCTCCATGGATCATGGGGAGGAAAAGAGATGGCACTGAGTTACTGGTGTTAGAAGCAGACCCATGTGTCATGCTTGGGAGGAGGGACACCATCTCCCATCCCAGCCTGGATATTATGGCACATCCACAAGTGCACTGGTGGTCTCCACAAATATGTGCAGCCTATCCTGAGAAGAAATACACTGCTACTGACACTGAGAAGCAATCTTTCACAGGAAATCACCTCAATTGCTCTTAAGAGGAAAAGCTATGACTCGGAGAGGAAACTTCCCAGCCTTGATCAGTGAGACTGGGAGTTGTTTTGCAGATGAATTTCATGGAGTGTGTATTTAGCTTTTATCAGCATTTTTTCTGAACTTCTTTCAGTTCTGTGAAAAGGTAAAAATCTCAAGTATCCTGAAATAATCTCCATGTGGGAAGTCATAGGTGTTGTAATCACTGCTTTTATCTTCCATTTGTCCAAGAGATGTGAATCAAAATTACCTATGTCACAGAGGAGTCGCAAACAAGCCTTTATCTAAATCTCATCATGGAAGAGATTAGTAGATCCAGTGCTTTAATTGCACAGCTCTGCTCTGGCAGGAAGGGAGCAGAGCATACCCTGCACTTCATGTGTTATCTGCAGCTATTCTTAACTGAACAAAACGGGCACAAGACTGTGGTCAGTTGCAGGACCCTCTTTGCTTGATTTGTCCTACCATTTTCGTAGGAATCCTTTCTTTAAAATTAATAAGAATAGCCAAGTTGTGCCCCAAAAGGAAGTCCAGGTGCTGCAATTCCCAGGCAGGCTCAGGGACACCGAGCACAATACTGCCTGCTTCACCAGAGCTGGTACTGCTTCAGTCATGCATCAACAGGTTGATTTAAGTGTATATTATTTGCCTCTGTCCCACCTTTAATACATTATGTATTTTTCCAGCTCTGAGCTGTTTATACGGCACCTGGCACAGCTTAATTGAAGCCACTGCCCAGAGGGGCTGAGGGCTGACACCGTTTGTATAATGCTGCAATGACTTGGGTTAGCAGCTCACCAATGGAAACCTCTGCCAGCTGGTGTGCACAGTGTGTCACTGCCACTTACACATAGCATGGAATTCATTATCCAGGTGAATAATAGGAGGAAAGGGAGGGCTAACTTCTGAACACCAAGGCATAGATAAGCAAGTTTGCCATATTAGGAAGGGGTAAGCTGGTTTAGAGCAGGTACTTTACAAATCCGTTTGAATCCCCTCCAAAGCCCTTGTATTTTTGGGTCCAAGCAGACAAAGTAATGCAATCCTTCAAGTGTACTCAGTGTTGACACACACTGCTGAGCTCTGTGCATGCCAAGATAAAGAGGCAGCCTCCAGTAGTCCATTATTCAGTGCTAGACAACTTGATTATGATGGAAACAAACCACTCTTTTGCAATATTGACATTCTGATCTATGGTAACAAGTTCTAAAAGGCCTGTCACATTTTGAACTACTGCTATGGCTGTAATTAATGTTTTAAACTCAATCTGAAACACCTGATATGTCGTCTTTGGAAGAGGGTTCATGGAAAGTGCAATCCTGTAAGAGCAGTTTTCTTTGGCCATGATGTCATCACTTTTCAAAGCTGGCCTGAGACTGGTTCTGGGAACAAATTGTAAGGAAATTCCTATTAAAGCATGGTCTTGCAGTGATAAGAGCTGATCTGCATAAGGACTAAGTCATGCCTTCAGCAGAATTCGTTGTTTTGAAAGGAAATTTTGGTAGTTTCTCTGAAACATAAAACACCAGGCAGACTCTTACTTATGTTCCAGTTTCTGGTGAATTCTGAGGAAAGCCTGGAAGCTTTGATGGCCTGCCTTGGCTTGCTTGTGCCAATAGCATGATCCTACCCTCACTGCTCCACTTTTCTTCCCTGCCTCTGAGCTAAAGGCCCCACTCCCTGCCTTCTGCTGGCCCGATCACTCAGTGACAAGCCCAGCAGAGAACTGTTTGCTCAGTTCAATGTGTTCCGGAGACTGCAAAAAGAAGGAGTCAAGAACACATGGCTGACAAGGGTGGAGCAAGAGACACCTCTCCCTTTCTAGGGGAGCTTGGGAAAAAGTGGCACATCTTTATCCTGTGCCTGCAGCCAGAGTGAATAACTCATCACATCTGGTCAGCCCCACGCCAACACACACAGAGCTCCCTGAACATGTGATGGATTTTTGGAGAAGCACCAGTACAGGTGACAGGAGACTCAAGTCCAGAGCCTCATGGATTTGTAGACACTTCCCTTGGTCTCAGGCGTTTATGATTCAGGGCTATAGTCTGCCTGCTGTCCATCTATAAGCAGAGTGAACACACAGTCCTAACTCACTAGCGTGCTCTGAGGATGATGAAGAATTTAGGGGTAAAGAGCCATGTAAGCCTCATAGACAGAAATACTTGCTTTGGACTTAGTTTGAATTTCAAACAACTATTTTCCTGAAACAGCCGGGAACAGTCTCATAAACTCAAGAGCTGCATAGGTGCAAACAATTACAACCAATCTACTAGGCAGAGAGAGGTGAGTTTGAGCCATGACAATGTTGCATCCCAAAGCAGGACCATAGAGAGGTAACTATTTGCTCTCAGTGCAAGTCTGTCTGTCCGGTATCACCCTGGCAACATAGCCTGTGTCTTGAGATCATTTGTGGTATTTCTGCTATCATTGTTGGTACTAACAACATTATCCTCACAAACGTGTCCTGGACTCAGAAAGCAGCAGTTTGAAGAAAGTTTGCAGGTGGGAAATGGAGCTCGGTTTTCTGACACTGAAATCAATGATTTGGGGTCAGTTCAAAAACTTTAATGAAATACTGTTTGATCCAGTGCTGACACTTTAATTAACCTGAGCAGTAGTTCTTAATAAAGAGTGTCTCTGCAGCAGATCAGGCTGTCACATCCTACCTGACTCAGAGGGCTTCTCCAACCTCATGAAAGTTCCAACAGATCAGCGTGAGCTGAGCTAGTGCCTGTTATTTCCTCAAGGATGGTCCAGCCCCAGCCCTGTGTACTGTTGTTTCTCATGCTGATGGAACATAACGCAGCTCCAATGTGAGTGAACATGTTAACATCAACAGAGCCTTTTCCCCAAGCTAAACATATTCCGGCATCAGCAAATTACAGGGCACTGTAAATTAGACTCCCTCTTGTGCAGGCTCTGCTTGCTGGGCCAAGGCAACATCCCTCCCTTATGGAAGGCGGCGGCTGAGGGTTTCATTACTCCTCTGTCTCCCCTCCTCTGTGCACAGGGCTGCTTGGGCATAGTCACAATGCCCAAGTGTCATGCTCCCACACATATTTCCCAAAGTACACTTTTGTCATGTTACAATATGCCAGTGACTAGTAAACCTCCACAAAAGCAACTACCTATAGGTCTGGGTCAGCTGTGGTCGGGAAAAAAAACACAAAAGAAGGGTCTGGCTTCCCCTCTCTGTCTCCAGTTTCTGAGCACCTGTGTTGAAATCATGAAGTCAGGTAAATAAGCAGACCTGGCTCTCTGACAGATGGGTTTTGGCCAATATGTTTTTACCAGACCTTTTCTAGAGAATTCAGTGTAGAGAAATATTATTGTGTGTCTTGGAAAAACAGTATTTGAAATGAACCGTTGAGCACTTTTTCCTGGAAAAACAACAAATGCAGCCCACACTCTCCCATCCCCCTTACTGCAGCTGGCAGCTTTGCTTGCAGGAATAGCGCAGGGCTTCCAGCGGGTTGCGTGTGACAGAGCTCTGCCAACTCCAAGGCTGAGGCTCTGCCATGCACACCTCCGGGCAGTCCTGTCCTGAGCTGCATGTAAGAAAAAAGGTCCTAAAAAAAATCAGTAAAATAGGAGCAGACACAGGTAAATGATTATTTACAGCTGCTGCTGCAGGGAGTGTTGCACAAGGGGAGGGTGGAGCGCGTTCCACCGCCCTTCCACAGCTTGTGGGCAGAAAAGCCGATCACTGCCATGATGTTTCTACTCCCCCAAGATGGAGTTAATACTGTTTACCTTGTAATAAGAATGCTATTTCTTGCTTTCTTTTCCCTTGGCTGAGCTTGTTTTCAGCCTCCCCTGCTGCTGTCCTGCTGGGGCAGTGAACTCTGAGGGCAGCCAGGAGTGCTGGGCTGGGAGTTCCAGCATCCTACACCACCCACCTGCTGAATCTTGCTGCGTGGCTTCCAAATTAAAAATCAAAGCCTTTGTCTTCCGTGGAAGGTGAATCTTTGGCAGGGGAGAACACTGGAACTAGCAATGAGCAGCTTTTATATAGCTAGGGCTTTCCTCGGAGCCAGGGAAGTAAGCACTAGCTAGTTCATACTGTTCTTCCCTCCCTGCCTCCTGCTGGATAGTCTTTCTCACTTTTTTTTCTTTTTTTTTTTTTTTCATTAAAACCCGCTTGGAAACTACAGGACAATGCCAAAGGTTGTCTTTGTACCCCTCAGTCCTGGGGATCCTTGCTGGCAATGCATGTGGAAGTTCTCAACTGTGATGAAAGAGTTTGTTCTCTGCCTTGATGTGAAAATGCAGTTTTTCATGTCAGTCACTTCGTTCATCTTCCTGGACAAGTGGTTTTGCAGGTCTCTGTGGCAGGTGATGTATAAAAATATCATGGTAAGAATGGGGATTTGTGCAATGTTCCAGAATGTGCTACCTGCACATCTAACCCAACCCAGCTGTACTGGTCAGAAATAGCCCAGTATGGTCAGACAGACCTGATTGGTGACGCAAACAGTTTTCTAGGAAGTCCTTCCTCAGGGAGGAGGGAGGACCTGGACAACTATAATGAAGACAAGCATGACAGAAGCTAAGCCTGTTTTCTGAGCAAGGCACAAATATGTGCAATTCAACACTGAAATTCATGTTTCTGACACAAAACCCACTCCTGGGCCTCCCCAGAGTCATGGGCAATTTCTGTGCCTCCAGGCTGACCCAGCAGATTTGTTATCCAAATGGCTTGCCCAGTACTCAGCCTCTAGCCCCCGGCAGGACTCACCAGCTGATAGCAGCTTACAGACCCTGCAGCAGCAAAATAGAAGTAGTCACAGACTCCATAGCCAGGGGCTCCTATTGTCTGCACCAGATCCCTGTAGAAAACGTAGACCCTAGAAACATCAAGTTCCGGATGCAGTATGCTAGGAATCCAGGCAGGGCTTTTCTGGAAAAGCTGTAGGAGTTGGGATGATTTCCAATCAAGCACATGAGGCTCAACAAAGGAGTGTTTTTCCCTTTCTGCTCAGTGATGCAGATGCCGGAGTGCAGAACTCCAGGAGCTGCAGAAAGGGTCAAAAGCAACATGCAAGCTCCTTGTCACAGGCTAACTTCTAGAAGCAGGGAAACAGCAACAAGGCAAATTGAAGAACCAGTAGGAGTGGAGGAATGAAGAGTAATGAAGGGGATAGGGAGAAAATCCTTACAATACTGTTTGAGTTGCAATGGAAGGGCCGGTTTGGAAAGCTCAAATCAGTTACCCAGTTGGATGCAAAGCCTTGGTCTCTTGGTTATTTCTGAGATCCTAAGTGTCAGTTTTCAGTACTTTAATACTGTTATCTATGTGGTCAGAGCAATATAAAAAACAAAGCCAAATTTACTACAAGACACTCATGTGCAAATCAGAATCTGATAAATGCATTAGCATGGATGATTTCTTAAAAGCGAGTTGGAGAAGCCAAGAAATCCAACAAGCTGATGCTATTCCAAAAAGATCTTGAGCTCACTTACTCCTTTGAAATATCTAAGCAATATAAACGAGCATAGAATTCCCACTGACAGTGAAGTTCCTTGCATAGTATACAGAGCTTTGCCACAATATGAATAATAAATATGGTATAGAAGATGCCAAGAAGCAGTCAAAGTTCCCATTGTCTGCAAGGACAAATGCCATAATTTCATTGCAGGAATGTCAGTCACGTGAAAAGACTGAAATCCAGCAAGAAGCTCTCCCCCAACTTTCAACCCATGCAACTCCTCTTTTCAACCTACAGCAGATGACCAAAGGGCTGTAGGAAACACAATCAAGTAGAATTACATGATCTTGCAAGAAAGGGAGGGGAAGTGAAAGTCTGGCTGTGAACTGGCACATTAAAAGTATAGCAAACTAACAAGATAGCCTCTGGCTCCTTCCTCTGTGCCAGTCTCATACACAGATCTGCATCTCCGGCAGTGGCCTATTTTTGCCAGCTGCTAACTCCTACTGACCATTTTATAGGTGGGATTGCGTTCCTCTTTTCTGCCCAGGAAAATTCTGAGTAGTAAAAGTCCTTGGAGAAGGATCAAGCTTGAAAACATGGGAAAAAATTAATCTCAATGGAAATCCTTGACTAATTGACAGGCTGGAATAAGAATGACCATAGACCCCAAACTATGCCAGGCAACCAGCCTGCTCCAGGCACTGCAAGCTCACTCAGCCAGCCACATGCCTGGCTGTTTTGCTCTGCCAGCTTTACAAGGCCTAATTAGCTGTATTCCTTTTGTTTGTAATTACAAAAGCAAACAGCCCTCAGAGAGTGAGGGACTAGAGAGGCAGCTCCTTGACTGAGCTTAAGAAAATATTTTCAATTAAGTCACCTCTTGTCACAAATACTTAAAAATATGAAAGGGATGAACACAAGAGCCTCGCTGGATGGAAAAAGGTTTCTAGGGAGGGTAGAAACAGAGGCATAGAGCCTTGCTACCCTGGGGAGATATCAGTGCAGGTTAGCAGAAACCATCCCCAACAGGAACCATTCTCTACCTGGCTGGCAAAAAAAGTACACCTGACCTGTGCTGCTGTCCTAACTAGGAAAAGGACGGTACCCTCCCTAAGGGGCTTTAGAGTGAGATGGGTCCTCCCACAGCCCATCTCTTCGTTATCCTGTCAATCCAGAAATGTCAAGGAAGTGCACATAGGAGCTTAAGAGACACATATGGGTCAGCTGGTTTCTCACCGCCCTAAAGGCAGAGCATGTCATCCAGGTATAGCCAGAGCCTGCACATACCCTACCCTAGATAAAGCTACAGAAAACACAATTCTACTGAAACAGAGAACCTCTCCTGGGAGTACCTTGGCTCCACACCCCATCCCTTCCCCATTCCTGCAGCTCCCACTCCCCTGTGAGGGAGCCATCTGCCTTCCCCCTGCCCCTTCCTGCTCCACCCAGGGTGCAGCCTGCCTTGCCAAGGAGCAGACCTTCTGGTTCCTGGGCTGCACTCGTAGCAGATTACTGGGTGAGTTTCTGCCAGAGGCCACAACTGCCTGACTCACTGCAGAGGATCTGTCCCCACCTATGTCTGCTGTAGATACACACAGCTAAACAAGTTCCATCCTGGCAGGCAGGCTTCCAAAAGCCCAAGCCCCACTCTTGTCTTCCATACACACCAAGTTCTGCTCAAGAAAAGAAGCAAAGTCTGATTTTCCTTAAAAAAGTCAATTTATTGAAATTGTTTAAACGCTTTATACAAGTTTCCAATACAAGCTTCTGCTCCCTGGCTCAGGGTTAATGCAAATATAAAAGCACGGACTTCAGTAGCTGTTTAACGTGACCTGAGTTGCCACATTCTCCAACAGGTCTCATGAGGCAGCTACTGTGCACGGGCAATTCCTCATGGAGAAGTGGAAGCCACGTGACCTAGCTCTAAGTACAGGCCAACATCAGCTCAAGCCTGAAGCCAATGCTCTGGTTGTTTTCTTTTAGTAACTTTACACTGCAGGAGTCAGGTAAAACAGAGGTACAAGGCTTGCACAAGCCACCAATGCCATTGTGATACATAGCTCAGCCAAAGGGTCTCCTTGTCTACAGAAGGAAATCAAGAGATCTCACGCCTCTGAACACATACATAATTATAAAGCCTGGTCAGAAGCAACCAGTTTCCTATGAGCTTTGGAGAAGTGATACCATCCTTCTAGGAATTACAAGACTTAACTCCCAGGGTTAGTCAACACTAAGTGACTGAATGAGTGTTTCAGAGGAAGAGGTGAGAATGTTTGATGAACTGCATTCTTTCTTTTTTTGGGGATATGACTCAATATGCAAGGATGGCTTTATCATTAAAATGTCTGTTTCTTCCTCTTTGGTGAGCTTGGACTACAGGCAAATGCCACAACCTTTGGATCAGTTTTCTTAGAATTTGCCTTCATATCATCACTGAAAGTGTTTACAAGAATTAGACATGCTGGAATGGTGGTGTGTGAGGTATCCTGGGGGAAACACCAGGGAGTGGCAGTACATTCAGTTTGGTTTAACACAACTAGCTGCATAAGGCCAACACAGATTGGTAAACTAAGCCTGAATGAGGAACACTCAAGGAAAGGGGAGAGTGTTAAAAAGTGACGTGTTACACCACGGGATTAAGCCACAAACTCAGCTACCAGCATGGAAACTTTGAGAAAATCACTGGAACATTCATTGTCTAAGGAACAGCCACAGCCCCACCAGAGATACACAGTGAGAACAGAAGGCATTTTTCTTGAAATCTTCCCTGGCACCAGGAAAGCCTGCAGCTGCTTTGGGAGTCTGATAACTTCTGCAGTCACTACCTTACACCGCATCTTTTGTTGGCCAACAGCACATGCACGGACAGTATGGATTTCTGCAAAAGTCACCGCAATTTAATTGTATCTGACCCTTTTTCTGCAGAGAAGAGGGTGTCATGCCGAACATGATGCCAAAAAGACAGTACAAGAGTATTTTACATATCTTCAAACATTCCTACATGTAAAGTCTTTTCCCCAAAATTATGTTTCCCCTTAAGCTATTGGTTTCATCATTTTATATATAATGTATGTTCCTTTAATTTCTACACACACCACGCTGGGCTCTAACTTAATGGGATATGGGAATGACTTGTTACCATCTATATTAAAAAAAAAACCAAAACAACAAACAACTAAAAAAAGCACCAACGTCCATCTATAAAAACAATATCATTTTCCCTTTTACTCCCAAATGCTAAACTTAACCCATGCTTGGAGGTTTCATTTTTCCAGTGGCAATACCTACGAACCTAGGCTAGCCTTCCTCCACGGGCTGGGAGAGAAAGGAGAAGTTATGTCCAGTAGCAAAGAGGATTACAAAAATATACACATTTCTGGGAGAAGAGGAAGGCAGAACCTAGAGCCCGGACTCTGCTCAGGACAGTGGCATTATAGTGTCCTCTCCAAAATGCTTTCACTACCAGTGCTGGTGGCTCCTCTTCTTTGTTTCATTACACGTAATCCTTCCCTGTGGAAGAGGCATTTTTTGGGTAGCCTCGGGTGGGTGGATAAGAAGTTTCTCTCCGTGGACAGGAACAGCAGAGGAAGGATCCCCCCAGAATGGCCAGAGATGCAGCTGCCCAGCCAATGAAGAGAGCTGACCCAAACTCAAATCTAGGAGACAGAGACAGGAGAAAGTGAGTAATACTGTAGTCCAGAGGTATTACTTATAGTAACATGTTCACACAAAACAGACGGAAGCAGAAACTGGGATTGACATGGCTTCCTGCAAGGCAGCAATCTGAGACTTTGCTGATCTTGTAGAAAGTAGGAGGGATCTGCAGTGCTCCTGACAGGCTGGATAAATGGGCTTAATCCAATAGCATGGGGTTTAACAAGTCTAAGTGCCGGGTTCTACGCTCTGGTTACAATAACCCCATGCAGAGCTATAGGCTGGGGATGGAGTGGCTGCAGAATGACCAGGTGGAAAGGAATCTGGGAGTGCTGCTTGATAGAAAACTTAACATGAGCCAGCAGTGCGCCCAGGCAGCCAGAAAAGCTAATGGCATCCTTTCTTGCATCAGGAATAGTGTTGTCAGTAGGATTAGGGAAGTTATTCTCCCCCTGTACTCGGCACTGGTTAGGACACATCTTGGATACTGTGTTCAGTTCTGGGCTCCTCAATTTAAGAGGGACGTTGAGATCCTTGAGTGTGTCCAGAGAAGGGCAACGAGGATGGTGAAGGGGCTGGAACATAAGCCCTGCAAGGAGCAACAAGAGAGCTGGGGTTGTTCAGTCTGGAGAAGGGGAGGTTGAGGGGAGACCTTATGGCTCTCTACAAGTACCTGAAAGGGAGGTGTAGCCAGGTGGGGGTCAGTCTCTTCTCTCTGGCTACAAGTGACAGAATGAGAGGACATAGTCTTAAACTGTGTCAGGGGAGATTTTGACTGGACATCAGGAGGAACTTTTTCAGAGAGAGTGTTCTCTGAGTGGAATGGGGTGCCAAGGAGGTGATGGAGTCACTGTCCCTAGAGGTGTTTAAAAGATTGGATGATGTACTTAGTGCCATGATCTAGATAATAGGATGGTGTGTTGGTTAACAGGATGGCAATAGCTTAGGTAATGGGTGATAGGTTGGACTCAATGATCTCTATGGTCTTTTCCAATTTTACTGATTCTGTGACCTTTAAAGCCCAGAGCTTCACACACTGGGTTAGTCCAGTATTTTCAGTCACCCCACACAGCTCCGAGTGTGCATAGCAGGGTGTGCACTGCAGGCCAAGCTCTGTGCAAACCAGGCCTTAAGCATGTAGTGGAAGAAAATGGCAGAAGTCACATCAGTTGAGTCTCTGGCAGTGATGCTGCCTTAACAAAAAAAAGCCAAGACCTAAGAGCCACATGGGTAATGAGGTCTGGTCCCAACTCTTTCTGCACAGTTAAAAGCCAACCCAGCTAGCTGAGAAAGTTCCCTTCTTTGTTTTGAGCTACTACTACTCAAAACTAAGCCCAGTGAGCATTTGTCACACTAAAGTATAGTGTGTTATACCACATGGGTCAGTACCTGGTGTTGACGGGGGTGAAAGGGTCATAAAAGGCCCGAGCCACCCTGTTGCCATACCATGATGTGGCCACCAATGCTGCCAGACCTGCAATAAACAGAAGACAATGTCATGGCTTAAGAAAAAACAATCCACAAAATCTCTGCAAATATATGCCTGCAGCAGAAATAATCTGGAGTAATACTGAGCTGCTGCTACCCTGGAAAGTTCTGAGCTGTTCCAGTTAGTGCTGGTTGGGAGAAAAGTTTTAAGAAAGGATTTGAGGTCACCCACAATTAGATTGCACCAAAATCAGGAAGGCTGACAACCTTTCACTGAAGTAGGGTCCAAACCAGCTCTGCTAAAAGATATGGAAGGCATATAGAGAGTGCAATGCCAGCACCAGGAGACCTATTTGATGCCTCAGGTAGACAGGGCTCCTGTGCCAAAGTCTGATAAGGAGTTCCCAGTCCAAAATGCTCTTAGAGCAACACAGCAAGCCTTCACACATGCAATACAAGATAAATGCCATCTAGGAAATAGCACATTTAACACTAGACACATCTGTATGTTACCAACCTGAAATGATGAAGATGACACCACCAAAAACAGCCATCCGCATCTTCTTCACCTGGTCATCTTCCATGCACTTCATGCATTTCATGCCAGTCACAGCAACAAACACACCAACCAGCCCCAGGAGTATTGCAGCCACCATCAAAGCCCTCGTGGCCTGGAGACTGCCTGGAAGACATTAGGATTTGAGTTACCAAAAAGAAAACTCAAGATACAAATAGAAATTCAAATTACCAGTCTCGGTAATCGTACCAAAATACTCCTGCTCCCCGTTGCACAGGATATATCCAAGCAAGACATTCCTTTGTAGCTTTAATCTCAAGACTGTCAGGCATCAGGATCAGAGGACTCTCAGCCTCTTCTAAAATGCATGGTAAACAAGGGCATGCAGCCTTTTTTAGCAGGAAATGACCTGGGAATTGCCCTCAGACATCTTTTCTTCCTTGATCATTTGAATCCCAATTGGAAGGGCATATCTGTT
This sequence comes from Pitta sordida, assembly GCA_013390025.1. Classification (NCBI taxonomy): domain Eukaryota; kingdom Metazoa; phylum Chordata; class Aves; order Passeriformes; family Pittidae; genus Pitta; species Pitta sordida. The sequence continues at coordinate 1,904,556 of WEKX01017099.1, forward strand.
TATCAAAAGAAGTATTCAGCTTTAGGCTCTACCTTGACAAAGCACTTAAGCAGATGTTTTAATATGAATAGTGCCATGTATATGAATAGTCCTATAGCAGACAGCAAGGCCCCTTTACTGCTCAACACTTTCAAAACCTGTCTTTTGTAAAAGTAACTAAGTACTGATTTAGATTTTTTTGTGCTAAATTCTGTTTTGAGTCCCAGATGGTATAAAAACACAGAAAAAGGATTTTTGCAACCAATTAAAAATACTTTGTTTGCTTGTCTACCTAAAATGTTTAGCTTAATTGACTCAAAGATATTCAAATGCTTTAAGAACCTCTTGTGCTTTTGAAGAGTTGGAGCATGGGCTGATGCTTCCCATAGGCAAGTGTTGAATTTGCCCGAGCTCTCAGCAGACAGGCTTGATGTAATTATCCAAGAGTTTTATATGGACTCATCTGAAGGCACAGACATATTAAACCTATGAATGTGAGCTACTGAACTCAGATTTTCTTGATACCAAAGAAGAAAGAAAAATAATGATATATATGAAGTCATTACTAAAAAAGCCTCAGGTGACAAAACACCTGACTAGCAGTGAAATAAGAGCCTGAGCTTCACTCTCTGGCAAATCAGGTTTGTTTGAACACCATGGATGTTAATATACAGCCCTGGGAACAAACAGGCCTAGTTAACAAGAGGAATAAGCTCCCAGGACCATGCTATAACCAAGGCACAAGTGGTCCCTGACACACAGAAGGTTATCTAGCAAAGTTAAAAAAAGAATTTGTTCCCAGCTCAGAAGCTCCCAATTCAAAACACCATGATCCCGCTAAAGCTCTGCAAAGTATTTCATACTTGGACAATTGCAAAAGTTAAGCCTATAAAAGAGCACCTGCACACTCAGTCAGCACTGGTACGGTGATCTGAGTCCCGGCTACAACAATGGGCTCTCTTTGGCTCAACCTGAAACTCAGACAGTTCAGAGCTGACATTGGCCAGGAGGAGGACAAAGCCCCACACTAATTCTCTGCAGCTTCTTTACTAGACTCGCCCACAGCACTGCTTGTGCAGGAAAATTCTTGTGACCCACACCAACAACCAGGCCTTCAGACTAGTTCTGCTTCAATATAGTTCTGGATCTGCCCCTTCACACACAACCCTGTTGTTCTGTAAATAGATTCTGAAACTAGTTACAAACAATACAATAAAACCACAGTATTTGCAGCAATGGGAACTGACACTTTCATAAGATCGAGTTTTTGCTTTCTTGGGAAAAATCCCTCAATCAGCTTGGTTAATGTCATCTGTTTCCTTCAAAGGAGAAGGTAACACACCTCCACACCACCCAGGTGTTAATCAAAACCCATCTGCTGCACTGATTGCAGGAACCCATTAACAAAGCCATTTGTCACTTTAGCATAAATCACCACTGCAGTATCCAAACTCGTTTTTAATTGATTTATCTCCAGTGTCAGAGATTACACTCCAAAATTAATTTCTATCTTACAAAAGTAATGCCAATGTTCAGACTTCAGCTGAGTTACCACCCAGGCAAGAGATTCAGGTGCCATACATTTAAGGCTAAATTGGGCTCTAAAGCAGCAACTCTGAAGAGGCCAATGGCTGAATACTAGTTTGTACGTACTTAGTGTGGGAAAGGGTATTTTCTGCTGAGATACTAAACCTGTTTTATCAACACCTACAGTAAGCTTATCAAGACTACAGTCTTGCTGCAGAAATTACTTTATAGGAAGGAGTTTTGAAAGGGTTCTTTCATGCAGCTGGAAATAGGCAATGCTATCTCTAAAAACTAGAAGATAGGTTTTAAGGGTGGGAAAAGACCTCTCACCTTCAAACACCAACGCTAAGGGACAAACACAGGAAAACACTGGAAAAGGTTTCTATGGCCTCTGAAGACCTAGCTATGAAGCCTCCTAAAATCTTGAGCTGTGCAAGCATTAACTGGATGGATGCCACAGCACAACAGCTTTGCAGAAGCAGCTGAACAAAATGCAGCATTGTAAGCATTTCCCAGGGCAGCCTGCTCTCAGCAGACTGCTGGGGTGACTTCTGCTGGGACCCTCACCCCTCCCTCATGTGTGGTTCCATGGCATAGGAGGACAGAAGCATTTAGGAAACTTGCAGTAGGGCAGAAGAACAGGTTGGAGCATTTGCAGAACACACTGTTCCTTTATCCCAAGAAGTTGTAATGTGACATGGCTGTGTTAGCCAACCATCCTCCACCCGCCCGCCCCGTGCTCATAGCTCAGGCTGGGAGGCAGCGTTTTTGTCCTCCTACCACTTTTGCAATGTGTGCAGTGCATTGACCACAGTTAATCATCATACAAGCCACTAGTTATTAACTACACGTTAACAGTCATGTTGCCAATGGAAGCTACACATCCAGAGGCTGGGAAAGCTAGTTTAATAATAGTTCTGTTGTTCACACGGGCCTTTCCAGGTGCTTTAAAAATCTAAAATTATACAAGTATAATAGGTATTGTCTTGACCTGCTAAACAGGACTGGCTACCGACAGTAAGTTGAAGTACTCCACAGCAATTTAACTTTACAACTTCTACCATATTAGAGAGAAAACAGGATTCCTCCACACTCCCTGCTGCTGCAACTGTCTCATCAACAGTAAAGTACAGGCAGTCTCAGGAGCCCTTGAGGAAAAAACAGTCCTGTACAAGGTGATACAAAATGATCTGGCACACAACTTCTGTCAGATGGTAACATTTTGTCAATATAAATCAGTACTGACTCAGAAGCCAAGCCTTCTTATTGCTGGTTAGTAATTAAAGACACAGCCTGAAAAGCCTGTGACAAGAAAGCACCAAGGACTGAAGAACAGAGGCTTAACCCTACTGATGACAGTTAATCAGTTAACAAGAAATGTGTACTCTGCAAGGCATAAAATACCACTTAAGTTCACAAATATGCTGCTGCAGCTCACACCCGTTTCACATAAACCCCACTTGTTTTAGAAACGTGCCAACAAACAGTTGTGACATTGTCAGTGGGTTTGGACACAAACTGCCTGATGCAGTTTATCTTAAACCTATGCAAGACGTTTTCCTTCTGAGAACCATCACTAACTGACACAGAAGTAATTGCTGGTAACTGCTTAGTTATAAAAAAAAGTACTTTGAAAGTAGTTCACCTGAGGATTTTGAGGGTTTTTTTCCTACTATAATCACATTTCCTTATTTAATCTGTTTATGTCTTTTATAAACATGAGATTTTTGTAATGCCTGTTTGTAGTGCAAAATTGCTGTAATGGCACTGTGTGTAGATTATTCTCTGACAGGGATGTTCATTGACTGCCTTTCTTGTATGTAAAATATGGACTTTTCCTTCCCTTCCCATGGTCCTCCATGCACTGATAACAGAATACAGGTGAAACAGATGCCGTGCAGCTCCTTCTAATCTCTGCAAGGAAAATTACCAAGAATTACAAGCACCCCCCTGAAGTGTAAGGAAGCATGTTACACCATCCAATTCCAAGAGAAGTCATCAGCATACAAAGCCTTTCCACTGGGGCTCACGAAAGCTGGATCCCCTGGAAGGAGTGGGATCTGAGATCCTGCTTGTCTCCCCTGCCAGTTAGTGAGAATTTTGTGATCTGAACAAGCAGTAACAGCTTCAGAGGCGGCCAGCAAACATCTTTCACACTTTGCAGTCATTCTCGCTGCACCCAAAAGCTGCTAATGGCTTGAAGGCTTTGAAACCCCTTAACAAGACCTTGCAAAGACCCACCCTGCATACCCATCACCATCAGATACATATTCCAGCCTGGACACCTTCAAAGCACCTTCCCCACAAGTCTAAAAGACTGTCTAGAGGAATCTAGGCAGGACAGTGATTCTGGGTCACGTTTCCTGGCAAGTTCTCACTTCATGTCCAGTGCACAAAAAGCAAGTTCAGTCGGTGACAGTGGTCTTGTACTCTGCTTACCCGAAAGCAAGTAAGGTTCAGTGCCCTCCTACACTCACTAACATAGAAAGGCTGGTGGTAAGATAAGCAGAACATGGTATCACCATTTTCAGTTTCCTGGTCAAAGGAGACCTGGGCAGCCTGTTTTCCCACGAAGCCTGGAAATTCCCTTACCAAGAGATTTACTAACACATAGTAACACCAGCTACTAAAGCTGCTTAGAAGCTGCCTGTAGAGCAATAAAGCCAGTGTATTGCAACAGACTCCCATCCCCTCTTGCAGAGGCACCAGGGCGCACAGGAACAGCCTCGGTGGCATTCCAAGTAACCCTCTACCTTCACAAAGCCAGCACAACTGAGACTGTTTTATCACTCAATCATGATTTTTCATGAGGAAGGAACAGGGATTGAGAAATACAGTAGCAAATTAACCCTTAACCCACATGAAAGCACAGATACCAGCAGGTTCTACCTGCTTACTCTAGATGTAAAGATGCAGAATTGGACACATGTCCCTCATGCTTTGTCCCTCCCTGGGCCACCCTCACAAACACTTCCACCATCAGAACTGAGCAGCAGTAACCTGAGCATGAACCCTTCCTTCCCCCCACCCATTCTCTTCTCCGGCTCCTGGAACAGGCTGAGCCAGGGTGGTAAAGGTGTAGGAGTGAAGACTTCACATTTCAGCGATGCTGTTTGACCCAGAGGGCATTCAAACCCTTGTTTATTTTCTGGGCTAGGGCACAAAGGCTCATTGTGGATGTACTAGGTTTGGTGATGAACTGATAGATGAGTCTCAGCTTGTCTCAAGCACAGAACCTCTCCCAGCAAAACCAAACAGGGTTGATGAGTATCTTCATCTAAAACAGTCTATATAGGACCCAGAACAATCTCTGCTCGGAACAGGAGAATGTGGTTAGGTGGGGGTGAAAACTTCCAGAAACAGGTACTAGGAGCCCTACACTCTTGTCTGAGACCATCCCCCTGAGACCCTGAGGAGCACAAAGCTGAGCTAAGCTTCATGGACCATGCTGGAGGGCCACAAGAACAATGCTGAGGCTGTGCAACAAAGCCTTGTTGCAAGGGTGGCATTTGTTGCCTCTGTCTGCGTGTGGCCATGCACTGCTTTTCATGTAAGCCAGCAAAACACAGCCTTTCTATTGCCTGAATAGGAGCAGTGACATAAGCCCTCAGCTGAACACAGCTGTGGGAGAAGTGCCAACATGGGTCCACTCCAGCAGTGTGCCCACACGGGAAGCTGGAGGCCCCTTGCTGGACTAATGGTGCTCGTCAGGTTGTGCCAACCCCATCTCTGCCACGCAGCATCCAAGCAGTCAATAATGAACACATCCTGAGGAATGCCAACAGCTACCAGATACCCAAAAGCTTGCCAGCAAAGCCTTCCATCATTCCCACAACCAAGAGCTACTGCAGGTGTAAAAAGTTTCAGGTTTTTGCCAAAGGGACAAAGTAATTACAGATCTGGGCCTCTCCCATCAGCACATGGAGCTCTGACATGTGGCTCAGAGCACTCGGGACATGTGAAGCTCTGACAGGAAAGCATGGCCAGGCAGAAGTTCTGCTCACACACCTGTACCACCTTCTCCACAACACAGATGAATATAAGGGAGCTTTGTGGAAAGCACAAAAGCTTTCCTGTGCACCTGTCTCGGGGTGCGGCTGTTGAATTGGATATAGATGGTTTTGGGGTTTGTTTCTTTGAATCTCTACCCAAACCAGCACTGCTGGTCCCTGCCCATGCCTATGTGGCTGTTAAGACCTGAACGCAAATCAAGAGAGAAAATGGTAGATGATAACGTCCATGTCCTCAGACATGATCTGCTTTCAAGGGGGAAGGGCACAACCTAAGCAAGCTGAGGGAACACAAAAACCGAAAAGTCCTTTGCCAGCTCTGATTTTTCCTGTGAGGGTAACATCCCCTGCGATCTCCCTGTTCGTGGGAATTTTCAAGCATGGTGTCCCCTGCCGGGCCAGGGGCTCTGCGAGAACACAAAAAGCGGCACATGCACTACGAGCTCAGCCTCGATCCGGGCACCTCCCTGCGCCCGCAGCCCTGAAGAGTCCATATTCACTGGACAAAGGTGAGGGAAGCAGCTGGTTTCGGCGCTCAGTCATGAATGGGCCAGGTCTGGAGGGCCTAGGGCAAGTTTCTGGGAGTCGGGCTCCACAGTAGATTCCGCAGGCAGGTCTCATTTACAGCACAATGAGCTGCACACAGCCCCCGAGGCAAGGTTACCTTTCACAACTCATCCAGGGGGTGGACGAAGATTCCTCAGCCCTGCTGGCACCTTTGCCCCCCACCCCCCGTGCGAGATAAGAGGCTTGAAGCTGAGCTTACATATAATTACCACTAAAAGCACCCCGAACTGTATGCGCGGCCCTGCCCCGAACCGCACACTGCGAGTGCCAAGTGTGTGCGCAGCGCTCCCGACGGGAGCAATCCGCACCTCTCCCACCGGCAGAGCCCACGGCTGATGGGGGCAAGGGAACACAAGGGACTGAGTGGGTCGGCCACGAAGGTGGGGCGCGGGGTGTCCGACTTCACTGCGTGACACATGGTGGCAATCGGACTCGCGGACACTCCCTAAAGGCCTCGGTTTACGTGAAACTACCTGCTCAATCCTTTGGGAAAGAGAAGGTGACCAAGGTGGTAATTATTATTTTATTAATTAGGGAGGGTTGAAGGTGTTCCAGGACTTGGGATGAGACGAGGCATATTGGGAAAGGAATGCTTTCAGCCTTAGTTTTCTGCCTCAGCGCTCTAGAAACAGCCCTCCCTTGGGGTTCCAGCTTGGCGTGAGCACCCCGAGTGACACGCTAGCCAGCCAGGCTGCAGCTCCTCCGAATCATCTGCATGAGATGGCTTTACCATCCCAGAACAAGTTAAAAAGACCCAAAGGCTACCCTGACATACTGGTCCGCCTAAAAACTACAGACAGTAGCACCTGGGCAGGAGGCCAGCTCACCTGCCAGCCCCCTGCTAAAAGCCCGACGGGAGCAGCAGCGACTTTCCCAGAGAACAAAAGACCAAAACACTTAAAGACAAGCAAGGCCCATGACCGAAAACCCCACCCCGGCCCTGCTGTGGAGCCCCGCACCCGCTCAGCCCTCCCCAGCGAAGGCAGCCCCGTCCCGGGCTGAACCTCCCACAGCCAAAAGTTTTTGTTCGCAAACACGGCGCTTTCCCAAATAAACGTACGGGATCTGACATTTCCCCACCCGGGATTTTTTTTTTTTTTCTGCGGACGGGCAGTCACCGTGCGGGGCTGGGGCTGCGAGGCGGCTCCGATTCTCCGCCTGGGTATTGCCCCGCCGAGCGCCCCCACTCCGCGTTCAGGAAGGCGGCACTACCGAGGGTGCCCCGAATGACATTCGCCAGTCACCCTTAGGTTTGGCGGGGACAGCCACGGGGGGAAACAAGCGGCACGCATCCGCCCCCCGCGACGTGATGAAGAGTCACCAAAGGGATGGGTGACCCCAGCCCCGCACCTTTAACCCCGAAGGGACAAGGCTACGTAACTCCAACGGGACAGAGACCGTGAGACCCGACAGCAGCGGCTCCCCCATCGCGACGAGCACTTGGGAAGGGTGTGAGGGACGACACACGGACGGCGGCGGAGACAAGACACCCATCGGTCGTGCAACAGGACTGGCAAATCCAGTCCCAAGTACTTCAACCCCACCTTCGACGCGACCGACACCCCGATGGGGTAAGGACCCCAGGGGACAGGAACCCTCAGCCTCGACGGGATGGACAGACAGCCCCAGTCCCTCCTCACACCCCAGCCCCCACTTACTCTCCAGCTTGAGCAGCGAGTCGTACACCTTGCACTGGATCTGCCCCGTGCTCTGCATGGCGCACGACATCCACAGCCCCTCGTACAGCGCCTGGGCCGTGACGATGTTGTCCCCCGCGTAGGATGCCATCTTCCACTGGGGCATGGCGGTGCTGATGATGATGCCGATCCAGCCCAGGAAGGCCAGCACGAAACCCAGGAGCTGCAGCCCTCCGCTGGCCATGTCTGCGCGGGGCCGGGGGACAGTGGCTGCCGGGGGACCGGGAGCGCGCGACCTTCTGCCGCCCGCGCGCCGCCCCGCGCGCCTCTTAANCTCGCCCACAGTCCCTGTTCATCCCCCACCCCCGCATTGCCCTTGGCTCCCCCACTCTCTCCCTCACTCTGGAGAAACGGCTGGGGGGACTGTCCCTTCTGTCCCGCACGGGGTGTGCCACGGGATGCTTTGGCATGCTTTGGCACCCTTGGAGGTTCTGGCACCTGCAGCGGGTACCCTGGTTGTGCTCGTGGGCCTCCCCCCTCCTGGAACTGGGGGTCCAGAAAGCATGAACCCCCCCTCGGTGTCCTTGGGACTGGCAGCCCGCTGCTGTCCTTCATGTGCTTGTCGTAGCTGTAAACTTCCCTCTCTGGTAGACACCTTCCCTCCCTGAGCCGGCACACTGAATGGGAAAGTGGGGACAGAGCTGTGCCAGTTCCACCTGTCCAGCTGGTGTCTGTCACCGCCTTCCCCAGCCCACCTCGGTGCTGCCAGGCACGGCGGGAGGGCATTTCCCACCTGGCAGGCTTGATGCCTGGCTCCCCGGACATGCAACATACGGGGGAGGGATAAATGGCAGCAGAGGAGGCAGTAGAACAATCATGAGAATTATAAGTACTGATTTTTAAGGGCTTTCAGAAAGGCAGCTGCGCAAACACTCATCATCCATGTACAAATCCAAACTTTTGAAGCTAATATTTTAATAAGGAGGATGTGCTGTACAACTTTGCATTACTGGACCTCTCATTACTGGGAGAAATTTCGATTTCTGAATGCTTCAGTGATTTACTAAGTTTATTGAACTAGGGGATTACAGACCAGGAAGGAGTGTTCTCTCTTTTGGGTGTGTGTTTGTCCAGTTACTGTAGTTTCCCTTTCTCCTGCATGAATTTGAATATTAACAGATCTGAACTCAGAATAGGCAGTCAGGAAATGCTCTCTCCTTCAGGGGGCACAGCATGGGCTGGGTGGTGCCGCCTGCCCTCATCAGGGGCTGGATGGAGGGGACGTTCAGTCTGGACCTGCTGTAATCCCAAACTCTGAGATAAACAGGTGATAATTCCAGATAAAGGTCCTGCAGGAGGTAGGGATGGGGTTGCATTGTTTTGACACCGTGGTTTGCTGCATTCTGATGATTTAGGAGATTTTGCTGGAGCTGCTTCCTGAGATTTGCAAACAGACAAACAAACGGACTCGTGATTACCTGACCAGTCCAGTGCGATGCCGGGGAGGTCAAGGGGGAGAAGAGCAACTGCAATCTTTCCCCACAGGGCAGAGACAAAGCAAGGCTGGTTTGTTCTAAAAACACTTGCAGCTGCCGGTCACCAGTGTACGGGCAGCAGCGCCCGTGTGACAAAATCCATCCACACCAGTGTACGGGCAGTATGGCCAATGTGACAAAATCCATCCTAGTTACATGGTAGCAAACTTTTCCAATCATGTCCTTTTTCACTTTTGAAGGAGTAGGGAGCTGTGAGTCTGAGCTGAAGAAATGGTGTTTTGCTGTGCCTCTGTGACCACAGTTTTATAGTTCTGGAAGTGAGGAAGAAGAAAGCAGCAAAGGCGGTTTTTGGCAATGCAGAGATAACTGCTATTCATGAAGAACTCTCTCACAGGGAGCAGAAAAACCAGCATGGTGCTGGCTGTTGTTGGAGCTGGTTCCTCTGAGGAACAAACAATTCCTTACCTGATGAAGAGGCAGGACAGAAACCCATGTGAACCTGAGGACAGCAGTTAGAAGTGTCTAGATTTGATCACTGGTGTCTACATAGTCATATCAATCTGATAGTGTTCATCTGCAAAGGAAGTACAGTGTTCCCGGGTGCTTTAGAGTGCTGGACTGACTCACCCCTTTCCTGATCCTCCTGCTACCCCCGACCCTGACAGAATGGGCAGCTCCTCACTGCTTCCTGCAGTGCAAGGTTGGCTCTGGAGCGTGTTACAGGTTCCAAAGACACTTTTAGAAGGTTTAAATTCTCTGGCTACGGGCTCTGAGCAGCCAGGAGGGAGACCAGAACCATTCTGTATGGGAAGGACTTGGGCTTTCTACTGAACCTTCTAGGAAAGGACAGGGAGGAATCCTGGGTGACAACCATCCGACTGCCCTTGCACTGGGAGGGACATCAAAAGTGGTCTTGAGGACATGCAGTAGCAGGCATCTGCTGCATGATGTAGCACCCTGACCACAACTGGATTTTGGGAGGACTACAATCTATGACCACTGTGTACTTGGGAAAAGTTGGGCTTAGTGTGTATCCTGGTGGCACCTTTGGGCCATTTTGTGCCACATCTGTCCATAGTGTGAGTTTGACTGCTTGGACATTATGTATCCTCAATTGCTTCCCCTTCCACAAGTCTGGAGAACTTAGACTGGAGATGACCATACTCTATTTTGACTTCTAGAGATAATTTGAAGTTGATACTTATTACTCATGAGTCATGAAAGATTTCAAAACCCAGCAACTATTTCTGTAGAATCATCACAAGGAATTTAAGATAAACACTGAAACTCCACTCTTCCCCTTCATCACTCACTAATGTTCTCAGGGCTCTGGAATTTGCAGTGAATTTTACAGTATCCCTTAGAGCATCTAGTTTCCACTTCTGAACTTCCTTCCTTTCTTTGAGACATGAAATATCTTACTACTTCTCCTTGAATGATTTTCTGCACTGCTTCAATTGGCAAAATAAACCCTCTTTTTACTCGATAATCACTGTCTTTCCTCCTCTGATTAAGAGTTTTCACTCCATTTCCACCTAGTTTTTCTACAGGACTTTGGGAAATACCATTCCTTCAGATCATTAATCTCTTCTGAAAGACCTGGGTTTATCCAAGATGTTGCAATCTCCTCTGTATTCTCTAGGCTAAAGGTACTCTACTACTGACAGTCCTTAGTGATTGGACTGTTCTTATGTAAACATGTGAATATTAATTTTTTGACCTTTACAAAGCAAAATCAAGAGAAGACGCATATGCATAGATGGATGCTGAAATCAAACTGGTATGTTTCTATATGCAGGAAGGCAGACTCCTCTAATTTTTCATAGAGATTGTCCTCTCCTGCAAGAGCAGTGGCTGCACTGGCCAAATGCTTAACACCTTGGTGATGTTGTTCCTTTGGGTGTTGTTAGTCAGGGAGTAGCCTCACCACTGTACTCAGCAGAGATCTAAGCTCACTGGGTAGTAAATAATACCTGTTTCCTTTTCTGGCAAAAACAAGCTTTAACACTTGCCAGGACTTGCAGGTGAACAACCTGATTTCCTCTTCTCTCAGATATCTCTTGGAGAATGTTTCCCTGTGTAATGCCAATGTTTGGGGAGTGTGGGCTCACATGTGATTCCTTATGTCCCCTAAAATGGGCCCCCAGGCTGCCCTGAATTAATTTTTGAGCAAAACTCATGCACATATTAGGAAGATAAATATATGTAATTCTAATTACAAGTTATTTTAAGTATGAGCAGGTGTATGGAGCAGGCAGAACTGCATTATCCTGGTGTCAGAGCAAAGGCACAAGCTCTACAACTGGATGAGAAAACGGAAATGGCCAGACATCACCTCATCCCACTGTTTCTGGTGGTAGTCAGTTGTAGAGCCTGTGAATAATGCAAGCACAAAACGACCCTTCCCCAAAATGTGTCATAGCCCACCCTGATCCATGTCTGAATATATCTAGAGCCAGTACCAGTACTTTCAACTTTCTCACTTGATTATTCCTCCATAAATTCAGCTGTTTGTTTTTTGAAACTTGAGGCACCTGCAGCATCCTGCAAGAAGAAGTTCAGCAGATTTACTCTGTGCTTCACAGGAAAGCACAACATCTTGTTTCTTTTGAACCCTATGACTTGCTGTTTCATTTGATGCCCCCAGGGTGGAAGAAAAGGGCAGACTGGTGGGATCACATGCATTTAGCTCTGGTTGACACTGTCTACAAGAAACTTAAACAGATTTTGCTGTTTATCTGCTGTTTATCTGTTTAACTGCTTTTTCTTCTCTCTCTCCCACTTATTCCTCCATCCATCCATCCAGGAGAAATACCCCAGCTGAACTTTAGCTCCAAGCACTGTTTTGCAGGCAGCGCCCAGATGTATTTTCCCAGATGTCAGGAAGATCTAAGAACTGCTGCAAATCTTCAGTGGGATTAATCAGGATTGTGTCCAGCCCGGTCTGCAGTGAGGGGCAGACTGCTGTGTTTGACCATGGTAGCAGCTGAAGCAGCCAAAGATCACAGCTTGCGGGGCTGTAGAGCACAGCAGCACTGAGGAGGCTTAACCCTTCACCTGCTGCTCACTACTGCAGGGCTGCGATTCAAGACAAAGTTTTAAAAAAATGTGATTGGAGAAGAGCTCCTTCAAATGACTGTTATTGCCTAAAAGGCCACAGGACAGTGAACAACACCAAAACCAGTGCTTTTATCTGCATAGTTGAATTGAAATCTCCATCTCCAGGAGGAAAGCTCAGATTTCCTCTTTGGTATTGAAATTTGTGATTTATGGAGGCAGCATCAGTTAGAGGGATTGACAGGATTTATTTAGTACTGACTACATATAGGGAACATATTCTGAAAGTATGATTTAAAATGGGATGTATTCGTTATTCTTTCTCAAATCTTGTGGGACAGAAACAGCATAAACCTCTCTGTGTTTGGTCAGCAGACATGACCTGGAATTCCTAATCTGCTGGAGATAAACCAAGCTAATAATCAACCCTCTTCTTGCAGTCATTCAAACATTCACATTTCCCCACCAGCTATATTAAAGTTACAGTTTTGGGAGTAATTTCATTCTGCTCTTCACATGATGGACTTCATCTGGCTGTAGTGCTTATATGTAACACACTGAAATTGTGTCAGGCTGTCTGAACTCCTGAGTTCTCTTCCCAACCACCCTCTGGTGAGGGCTCTGAAAGAGATCAAGTCTCCTCCCCAGCTTCTCATTTTTCACCTGTTTCCTTTGTTTTTTCTCCTCTCCTGAATCAGCAACCCACTAATGACTGCAAGGCTAAAGACTGCACCTCAGAATTCCCCAAAAGACTGAAATCTTTCTCGTCTGTAAATAAATGGTTTTGGCATGTGTAAAGCTGCACTGTGTGTGTCATTACCCACAGCCCTCAGATCACTGGACTTGACTGTGCAAGGCAGTGAGCTGCTGAGAAATAAAGGTGGTCCTGCACTTGGCTGCTCACATGTTGTTTCCCAAAGCAATACTGGAACCTCTGACAGAGATTGCATGACACAAAACCCATCCCTTAAAGGCCAAACAAAAGATTTGACCCTTATGGTAGGATTTATTTTGCTTTCAGTTTTTCTATTTTAGTATTGCTCTTTCACTGGACATTCTGTACCAGAGGCCAGATAGAAAACAAAAGTCAGACACAATCAAAGTACTGGAAACAATGAGTTTCATGGTACTAGAGAGACAATGGTGGGAAAATCAGGGAGTTATTACATGCTGTAGATAGAAGGTAGCGCTACATTGTATCATCAACTAATGTCATTTTCAAAACCTACAAAACTAATCATGGTGTCGGAAGATGGGACAGGTGTGGTAAGACATCTAGGGAAGAAGTTCAGCAGGGAAGTGGCAGGGGGTGAGTGTGCCTTGTTGGAAGGGTCAACCACAAAGTGTGCCCACTTTCCCCACCATGTGCCACTAGGATAAAGTGGAGCACAGCAGCTCCTGGTGTCAGAGTCCCGGGGCAGGAAAGGAGGAGCAATAAGAATAAGTGGGACCCAGGCGTGACTGAGAGGGAAGCAGATGCATATGTGTGTGAGTGTCATAATCAGTACATGAGTGCATGACAGATGTGCACCAAAGTCCTGACCACCCTGGTACCATCCATGGAAGAGGTTTTTAAGTGCAGTTAGAAAAATATCTCCAGGAAATGGGCTCTATGAAGACTTAAGGCATTCACCCATCCTGTTTGTTCTCATGATGTTCCTGATGCCTCCAAGGTTTTGGTCCTGATCCTCCAAGACCAGTTATAGCAGGAATCACATTTCTACCCAAATCTGGTAATGTCTGGTGTCTGTGCTCATTTATGAGCTTGATGCCCTAGTTATGGAATGAAATTCCTGAGACTGGCAGAAATCTGATCACCTACAGAATCACCACTAAATATTTTTTCTCTTTGGAATAACCTCAAATTTTTCTTCCTGAAATCACATGAATGAAGGACAGGGCATTGGAATGATATTGCAAAGAGATTGAAGGAGGAATGGGGAGAAGATTCCTAATGACTAGATCTGAAGTCCTCCACAGGACCTGCTCTTCAGAAAATACTGAATAGAGAGTTACTTTGGTGAAGTCAGAGTTATGTACCGCCATTTACATTGCTCAACCACTGAGCAAGTGAGCCATCAAGATTAAGTACCCATGAATCTGGTTTTGGGGCAACCTTCATGCCAAGGAAAAGCCCAAGCTGTATTCAGCATTTTTGAAATTACTCAAAGATTCTCATCCCAGGATATGGTTATGTCTCACATTTTGTGCCTGGACCACAACCTCTATTCATTTCCTCATGACATGTCAGATAATTGGTGCAGGGAAGATAAAGTGATCCAGTGTCCTTCCTAGAAAGGCTCTGCCATAAACTCTTGTAAGATTTCTAGACTGTTAGGGGCAATGTAAAAGTTAGGAGATGAGGTTCGCGGTCTTTTTTGGGTTGCTGTACTTAGTCCCTTTCACATGTTGCTAGGAATTGCTCTGCGGATCAGTAAGACCTGATGTGCTTGGATGTTGGAACAATTCAAGATACAGAGGTTACTGTGCTGTAGGAAATTCTATGACATGCCAGAATCAGGTAACAACTGCTGAGCATCCTCACAGATATGCTGACACTGTACAATCACCTACCAGTTGTCTCTGGAAACTGAGAGGAGCAGAAGAATGGGATTTATAAGTACATATTGACATTCAACATGCTTCAGTCTTCTTTAAGACACCACAGTCACAGCCAAGTATTTCTGAAGCACTCAGTAGCTGCTGCTGTAACACACATGGCTGGATTTCCAGTGGAGAGAAGGGTTAAACACTTAAAGGAGTACCTATTTAAATGTGGCCAGTTATTCTAGTGCCTGCATGTAAATGAAACTCTTGAAAAGCCTTTCTTAAGTGAAGGATCCATCTGCACTGAAAGCAGTTTGTATGTGGGCCTGTGTGTAGGCAGAGGAGGAGGGAAGGAGCTTCTCCCCTGGGCCTTCTAACACACCCTTTATGGTTAGGACTGGGAGAACCCACTGGCAATCCAAAGTCATAGTTCCGTTTAAACCCCCATTTTTCTGGCTGGAGGTATTTCTCTCGCAGCTGTGTCTATCTGCTCATGAAAACTTCCTTAAGCCCTATGTACAGAGAGGCTTTGCTGATGGTTGTTTCGGGAGCACTCTGGTGAGCCCACACCCTGTGCTTTTGGCAAAGAGGGCGCAAATGAAGCCTAAGCCAGAAGAAGGAGAGCAATCATCTCCTCCGGGAGAGCTTGGATGAGGAACAGCAGATTTTATGTGAACCAGGACCACCAGGGCAGAATAGAGATAGGAGAAAGAGGAAAAGGACATGCTGTGCTTTCCTGTCCTAGTGCACAGAGAGGCTCTGATGTGGAGGAGGAGACAGGAGAGAGAAGAGAGAAAGCCTCTGAAGACACTCCCTATATAAATGCCTTGGGTGAGATGACCACTGGAGTCAACTGCTGAGCCAAGGCTGGGATTGCAGCTCTGCCCACGTCTTCCCACTCCTTAGAGATTCCACCAAGGATTAGGCTGCCCTTTCCCTTCCTCCCTCCTTCTCCTCTATGGTTTTGTCCCCCATCCTATAGCACAGCTTGCCTGCATGATGAAGGCAGAGTGACAGGGTGCTTGTGAACAGCGAGGGTCTCTGCTTATGCTAATTTGCTCTGCAGCAAGGACACAAACATTCCTGCCCTGTCACAGAGGGTACAGCACCTTGGTGTGGAGGCAGACCTGGGGGTCATGACTTATCAGCCCTGGGCAGTGTTCAGTTTGTAGCTTGGATCCTGGGTATTAAACAGAAAGGGAACAATGAGTGTGTGGGGAGGGACTGGTAACAGACAGGCGGGCAGATACTGATTTTGAGAGAGCCACAGCCCCAGAGGTCTGCAGGGAAATTCCTTGCAGGTCCTGTACCCAAGCCTGATCCCGACTCATCTAACCAGGTCTCAAAACTCTCCTGTGCTCATGATTTGGTAATCACAGCAGCAACTGCCTTCCCCGAGCCTCAGCTATTGTCCTCCTTGGCTTTTTATAGCAAATCAAACATCCTGTTACCAGACTGTGCATTTCTAACACAGTATAGTTCCTTTTATCGCCTCCTCGATGAGTGTCTTAGACGGTCTTTTTCATCACTCTGATAAGCAGGTTGATGAGTGGCAGCAAGGGGCACCGAGGCCTGAAACGGATGTTTCTTGTGAAGTGAGTCACAAGAGGGGCTGGATTTCAGACAGAAGAGCCCCTCTCACTCAGCTAAGGTGAACCGATGTCCTGAGAAGCATCCAGGGCACAGGCACAGAGCAAACCCCTTCCACCACGGGACCTTTCCCCCTGTGCTTTTTCTCTGCTATTCTGGAAAGAGCTAAATATTCACGCTGCTCTCCCTTCCCACACGACTGCTAGTAGTGGCGCAGACCTTGTCCTCCACTTCCATTTTATCACCTTTGCATCAGGGCACGGGAAAGTTCAGGTTCATACTGGGAAATGCACGCTTGGATGAGGATGACGCCGCGGGGACGTGGCAGGATATCAACAGCCTCCGGGGTGCTTGAGGACGAGAGCTGTGCACTGGAACTAGTGACATACCGAGAAAAGGTGTGTCTAATCCACTACCCAGCTCCTCGGCCAATACACGCCTCGTGGAGCTGGTATGCAGTGACGGCATTGCGTATTCTCTGCCGGCGTTCAGGAGCCCCGAGTGGTCACACACGTTTTCACCGATAAGGATCTTGCCACACCCAGGCAGAGAATCCTGCCCCGGTGTTAAAGAGGAGGGGGACTGTGACTCTTCGCTCTCTCTCTGAAGTCACTTAGTCAGGGTCTCGTTTTCCCCAGCTCTAAATGAGGTTAGTAATACACGTACATCGTTGAGAATACGTGTTTCTCAGGTATGGGATTTCATAGGCAGCCATAAAACTAAATTTATTGTACTGAAGAGAAGGTGCGCTGTACTTTTAGAACCTGAAAAGACTGTGTTGAAATGCTTATTTTAGCTTTTATTTTGTTGGAGTGATTAGAAAAGCATTTTTAAAGGAGTGCATACAAGCATCATACCTGTGTGTAGAGTATACATAGACACACACATGCACAGTTTCTCCTTACCAGTCCTTTAAGCTCCTGTCTACTAGAAAATGCCTTTTCTTTACTCTTTTCTTTTAATCCCATATATGTATTACCCGCTTGAAAAGTCACAGGTTGCTCAGAAGTCTTGCTATTTTCAGTGTGTTACTGAGCTAATACCAGGCTTAATCCCAGGGTTCTGTGACCGTATGAGTATGGCTGAAGTGGTACGTTACAGCTGACACACTCTGTAACTCATGTGTGTACACATCTCATGTCCGAGGAGCACTGCTTTGGAGATGAAGACACTCGAGGGTCATGGATAATGGCATATGAAGCAGGAGAATGGAGTGGGTACAACCAGGAGGGAGGAGTGGGAAGGGCTGGGCAGACAAGCCCATGGAGCAGGAAAGCTCTTAGGGAAACCCCTTCCAAAGCCCTTTGTCACCTCTGATACCTGAGCCATGCCCACTGGACAAGCCCCTGGCCCTGAACGTGAGTCATCTCACTTGGTGCTTGGCTGCTTGCAGTGAGGTCTGTATTTCATGCATTAACGTGCAGCATCACCACTTCCTTCTTGCTCAAGGCCCTCTGCTGCACTATATATTAGGCACTGTGTAAGTAAAGGGAGGACGCAACCCTTCCGTGCACACGGGAGTGTGATCTTATTGCGGTGTTTCTTCAAGAATGGTTTTGCAGATAGATAGGTGACAACCACGATCCTCCTAAGACTAGCAGTAGTTCCTATTGCTCTCTCTAACATACTGGCTTGGCTTTAGGGGAGAGCACAGACCACTTTGTGTTAATGAGTAACAAATGCAACTAACTCAGTGCACTGGTTGGCGGGTGCACAGAGCTGGCCAGTTGTGTAGTCAAGGTGATAAGGCAAAGTTTTGCTGCATTGATACAATGCAGAGCAAGATCCTGACAAGGCCAAGCTCTGACAATTAAGTATCAGGACACTCTAATGCTTTTGTTAGTGTCAAAGTACAGTTAGCATATGTAGGACAGCCTATGAGTCCATTGGAAAGCTACACTGAGTCATGTCAGCCAGGTTTTAGACTATAGAAAGACATTGGATGTTATTTTGAGAGAGCTGTTTTCTGAAGCTGAGGGGACATCTGTTACACAAGTTAGGAAAGTAGACTATGATGGGAAACTGCTACAGATTTTGCTTCAAGAAGATGCTGACTTGTTTTAAATAAAGAGTATTAAGCACATACTTTGCCAATTTCTATTGAATAAAGGGTATTGTATTCTTTCCAGTAACTCCAGCTGATTCCGTGGGACTAATTGAATACACGGGCCTAAAGAAGGACCAGATATTGGATTGGCCTCTCCATCATGTGAAAAATCACAAACCATGTTCATTGTGTTTCACGCTCTGAAACAGTCCTACACTAGGGAAAACTGGAGGATCCTGACCTGCTCTGCTGCTGAGGCCAGGATGCTCCTGAGCCCTGAGCCAGATGCAAATGGCAGGAGCCACTTCCTGTCCCCCAGTGACTCATGGCCAGGGAAGCACTGGCATCCTGCTCTAGGAAGGATCACTCTCCTGCCCTGCCCTGGAGGGAAGGTAAACACAGGGAGGTGGATGAAGCTGGGACAGCAACACAAATTGCTGGGCATATGGAAAATAAACAAGACTTTGAGAGGACTACCCTAACAGCTATGGAGACACAGATGGAGACTACATATATGGAGTGAAACACAGGCAGCACTGGTACTTCACATGATGTCTGCATCTCTTAGTGAAGTTTGCTCCTTGGTCTAACATACACAGAAATTAGATAGGCTAAGCTGGAAGAACAGAGTATAATGTGCCCATCACAAAAGCTTGAAAACACTTCTCTGGGTATTACTGTGGTCCTGCTCTTCCCCTGGGAGATCTTCACTTTCCATATCTGTAAGGCTTAGTATTGAGACGCTTCCACCATGCACCAAATAAGGAAAAACGATGGCTTTCTTTCCTGCTGGCCTTACCCTCTGTGAAAGAGGCTTGTATTTGGGTACAGGATACAATGAGAAGGCAGGGAGATTCATACAGCTATATGTAATACATTTCCTGGCTAATTACTATCAAACCTTGGTCTTGTCACCTCTAATGATTTAATTCTGTATGAGAAGGCTCTCTCAGATTTGTCAGGACTTTTCTGAGCTCACCATACCACTTTTTCTGAGTTCTCACTAATAACAACTGACTAGGATAACTTTTAAAAATGGATTCAGACACTGGTGAATGAAAACAGTGAAAGACAAGTATAGGAAGATGATGTATATTGTAGTACCTGTCTCATACAAATGCAATCTATATAAATGTAGCTAATTATCCTTTGTGGAACCTGTGGCCACTGTCATATCCTCCTGGGTCAGAACTGTTAAAATACAAATCCACCTTTATTGCAGAAAGTCATGAAATGAAAAGCATGAAGGTTTCTTTGACTGACACAGACAGTTGGATACCAGAAAACTCAGCAGAAAGTATCATATCCATATAACCTTATCAAGACATGTAGTTGGCAAGGGAGGAAGAAGAAAAGTTCCTCACATGTCAGCTCCTAAATGGAATTACCAAACAGAAAGCAGGAAGTTAAAGCTGCAGAGTCTTCTGCATGCCCTAGGTTTATGACCTGGGACTTTTATTCTCTGCTTAAGTCTCACCAAGCATGTGCTGGGACCTATTCCATGGTGTGATCTCTAAGGAATGGAGTGAACCTGGGATCAAGGGCAAATATTATGATCTCTGACAGTAAAACCATTTCACAAGGTTATTATAGGAATTATACAGGTTATATATGGTAGGAATAATGAATTTCTCTTTGCTACACCATTTGGAGGGAGGTCCCGGGGAAGAGGAAGCTTTGAGCAATTCTGTAAAGGTACCGCTTGGCTCCATCTGGAGGTGACAGCTAAGATGACAGACACCGTCAGCTTGGACAGGCGACTGTGAAGAGCTGAAAGCAGAACAAAAATCTGCTCCTCTGCCCTGCGTTGAAGATTTTCCCACTCAAGGCAGGTCTTCAGCCTATTACTGTCTGTCTTTATTTTCAAACATAAAGATCACTGAGGATGCCATTGTTTCTGTGCATTTGTACCTTTGGGGAAGAAGGAATTTCTTGTCACACTCCCTCTTGGTTTTTGTGAAAGGTACTCTGGAGTTCTTATGGGTTTCTTAGTACTGCAGCAGAGGAGACGCTGAGAAGCACCTCACAGAGGCCCTGACCTTCTGTCTCTGGCAGCCTGTGTGACCCCTGGTCACCTGAGGAGTCCTGCAGGAAAACAGGAAGGTTGTAATCACAGTAAGCAAGCACAGAAAATCTGAAATCTTCTGGACTGGCAGTCTTGAAAACTTCAAGACTTCCACATGGGAGCTGTACTCATGCCATGAACAAAAAAAAAATCCTGGGGCATGAGAAGTTTTGAGGTTGGACTCAAACACAGAATATAGAGCTACATGTGTGAGCTGAGGTGGTGGTTGGTGTTGCCTCTAAATGCCCATGACTCCTACCTTTTCCCTTCCCTCTCTAGTGACACTGTGCATTGAACCAGGTCATTACTGCATCAAAGACCATCAAAAGGGCTGCAATCTACAGCAAGACACTTTATAGTTTCTCCCTGCTAAGGCATGGACTGAAGAACAGGAATAAACATGCACGTGTACATTGACAGCGCTCAAAACTTCTGCCCCGAAAAACAAATTTTGATTCTTTTTTCTAATCCCTGCTTTGACAAAACCTGCCATGATACCTGCTTTCCCTGCAAGTCCAGGACTCCAGTTACCTGCACAACCCCATTTCTCTTCAGTCAGGCATGACAACAGCTTTAACAGTGCAGGGTGGATTGGCTGCGGCAGCTCCCGTGGGCGCTCTCACCCTCCTCCGGACCCTGTGGAGGGAGAGCACTACTCCTGTAGCCGTCACTAACGGGTGGCATCTGCACAACTGAGAAGGTCCTGCTGCTCGCGGTCACTGGGGGAGGGTGGTGCTGGTGATCTGGGGCAGTAAGGCTCCGTCTCTGCCTCCGCTTTAAGAGCAAGGCTGGCACTGTTGTTCTCGTTGCCCTGGATGTGCTGAGCACCTGCTAGCATGAGGTTTTTCCTCCAATATGTGGGTTGCTTTTTTGCTTTTTTCTCTGCTGGGTTTTTGATAACATCTACCTGGACAGACTGCTGGATGGTGAATGCTGATGACTCCCTGGAGGTAAGATTGGGGTGAGGAGAGCCTGATCACCAAAACCAATGTGCCCCGGCCTCATTGCTCCACTCCCATGTACTTCTTCCCTGTTGTGCTGGATGAAACTACATAAAAATGAAATTAATTACTGTGGCAAGAGTGAGAGAAAAGTGCTATTTTTTATAATTCTCTTTGCCAGACTTCATTATCCAGACTCTGGCCTCAGTTAATAAGTTCAGGAAAGGTCTACAGGCTTTAGGTTTAAATGTGCATGAATGAGTACAAATCATCTGGTGTCTCCAGCCTGCATGGATGTTTTGGAGATGCTTATAGTTCTGTAGGTCAGAAACCTACACTTGTTTCTTGGTGGAAACATCCATGCTGTACAAGTGTGCTCTTTGTCTTTTTTGTAACCGTTATTGAGCTACAGGGCTAACAGGATTTAATGGGACTATGAGGGTTCAATATCTTCTTGAGCTTGTGTGGACACTAGCACTCTCATTTTAGAGAAAGATATTGGCAAAAGTAAATTGCCAAAAGTAAGAGAGAAGATTGCTGCTTGCATGCAAGGTATGCCCCAAAGACTTCAGTCTTTAAATCATCACTGTTTCTCCAGCACTCAGTCCTTAAAATTGTAATTTTTGTCACAGCATAGCCTGTACATTTTCTGTACATTTTCCTGTACATTCTACACACAGTTTCTGTACATTTAAGGGCTGCATGTCCACAGTGTGGGAATCTACTCTCTGGCAAATTGGATACTTTATGCAGTGAAGGTGAAACACCTTCCAAGACAGAAAGTTTAGCTGAATATATAAGAAGAAAACTTTCTATCTGCTATCCAGCATAGGAAACCAGATCTCCTCTGTATTCAGTCGTTGCAGTGCAGTGTTTATCTGCATCACATCAAGTGGTGAATTATCCAATGAAAGACGAATAAAACTGATCACAAGAAAGTCTTTTTCTCTATGCCACAAGAAATCCTGATAATCTGTCAGTCCCATCCTGAAAAGTGGTTGTGGATGCTGAGATGGTCACAGATCCACTGCCGTGCAGTTGCTGATGGTCAGCACGTCTGCTCAGTGAGGCTCTTTACAGGCAAAATACGTAGTGTGCACCTGGTGATGCTGGATGGAATATCACTCTTCATTTGGGAGCTATTTCAGATTTCTTTCAGGGAGTTGTGAATTATCTGTAGTCATATGAAGATATCAGTGTACTCAGAAAAGCCAAGTGAATCCAATTGCGGGGAAAACCAGAAGAGGGAAACCCAGCTCCTGAGCAAAGTGAGTCCAGGAAAGAGCCAGTCGGTGAGGCTGTATAACCTTGTCTTCTTGGCACAAAGGCACCTGCGATGGGCTGTCGGCAGTGCTCCATTAACACCTGGTTTGGTAATTACCGGCCACTATTCTCGCATTCCTGCTCTGAGCGTGAATACTAAATAATGGAGAAAAACGCTCCCAGCCTTAATACCTGACCACTGATCTCCTTAATGACCCTAATGACTCACTGACTCTAAACGGGGGAGACTGTCCATGACCAGAAAGGCCTGTAGTCCAAAACTGCTCCTGTTTTCAGCTGGAAAAAGGGTAGGTCAGGCAACTTTGGGAAATCCATCCTCCAGCAGCTGTAGCTGGTGGCTCTTGGCTGGTTGCTTGGCTTTGCCCCTGGCCCCCAACATCTGGGGAGGCCCACACTGTGGTCCCACCGGAGAGAACCAGCCCAGGAGGAAGAGGTCAGGGAACATCTGGAGCAGCCGCCTCCGGACGGGTTGCAGCGGCCCCGAACAGCGCTCAGCTCTCAAAACCCCTCACCTCTCCTTCACAAACAACGAGTTACGGCCACACAGAAAATTATTTAAGCTGGTGACTACCTGTGAAGCATCGAGACAATGCTGGGTCAATTTTTGCAGTAGTTCGTACTGGAAAAAGCTCATAATCTACTTCCCAACAAGCACTGTATTTTGTACGTGGTCCCTCCCTGTTGCAGGTGGATTATAAATACGTATTACCACTACTGTTAAATGCTGCCTGTTTTACTCTCGAGCTAGGCTTGTAATCGTTGTATGTTGGCACTTTTTCATAGTGTAGTAAAACACTGTGACTAACATAGCTCACATGTTTGTCTTCTCCACTTTCCCCAGAAGGAGAAGCGTGTACATGTTCTGTCTTTTTTTTTTTTGTTTGAGAATTACTTTAGTATTAATTATACATTATGAATAGGATGTAATTATATAAACATTGCAATCATTATGCTGTTCATGTTTTACATGCATACTTGTGTTAGGGAAAGCAGGTCGTGGCAGTGTGTTTTGTAATCAAAAGTGGGAGATGAGGAGCGTGGCCATGATTCTTAACTGCTGAGGGAGTCCTTGGCAGGGCTGAAGGAAGCTGGAGCAGATTTGCTTTGGGGGGAGAGAGGTGATGGTGAAATATGTAGTGCTCTCAACAGGCTGCACAGGTCCAGCCACCGGATGGAGAAATCCATAACCTCACATGTTACCCCAGCCAGCCCTGACCCCACTCCCCTTCACAGCTGCGAGTTCCCACGTGCATGAAGGTCTGTGCTCTCACCTCAAGGGCAGATGCCCAAGGGTAGTTTGAGAGCAGATTGACACCCAGAAAGACCAATGGTGCACAAAACAGATGAGAGAAAAGGTTAGCTAAGGAGGTTACACGGCAGATAACAGAAACCAGGATAGCAGAAATAAACAGAAACTAGAATAGAAGTGGCTCAGGGCAGCCACAGAGCAGCTCAGGGCATCTTGGACACCTGTTGCACTAGGCAATGGGACATTTATCCCTGGATGCGCACAGGCTGCATGGAGATGGGCTGATCCCTGCTTTGTCATGCTCAGCACTAGCAGGAGTAGGTAAAAACTAAAACATCTCAAGAAATGCAAAACATTTATCAAATTTTTCTTAGTCTGAGAAGGGGGTTATTTCACAAGCTAGATCACAATCGTAAGTGTTGTGCCTAACGACCTCTGTTTTACTTGGAGGCTGATAAAGCCCGGAGTACTGTTTATCTCTTTATAAATATGTAATTTAGAGGAAGATGCTTCTTGTAAGATTTAAAAAGCAATACTAACTTGAGCACGTGAGGAAGTAACTGACATTATTAGCTGAATACAGAGTAGTATGAATAAGCCTAAGGTGGTTTGGAAGAAGCATGAAATTATACAAATGTAAGTGGAACAAAATGTAATTTAGTAAATATATGCTAATTTTAAGCACAGGCTGAGTTAAGACTGGTGAAGAGCTGCAGCTTCATTAAGAGGGCCACAGTAAAAACACGTAATATGAACATGGCAGATTGTTTTACATGACATTTCTCTTGAAAAAAACACAGAATCAATTAAATCAGTTTCTCACCACTGCTTCTCATTTTTTTTGTGATTTTTAAATCAAACATGCCCTGAAATTCTCAGAAATTGTAAGTACTTTTCATCTTCATGAAACAAAACGTGAAGATTCTTTTCATCCAAATATAAATATGTAGTATCTCTTGCCACTCTGAAGTAGTGAGTCATTTTTACTCACCTTTGATCCACAGAGCAGTATCACAGAGGGGGTGCACAGTTTAGCTCAGACATTGTATTGTTGAGAAAATATTACAGCTGGCTACAGACTTCAATTCAACCTGAATCAGACTTTATTAAGTGGCTGAGATATGTTATTATCTGCTTTGTGATTTACACAGTGCAAGAAAAATTAATTTATTGCATCATTCAAGCAAGCCTGGTCCCCTTCCCCTGTGTGAAACTCATTTGCTGGAAGAGTTTCTCCTTCCTTTAACTGCAGTGGATGTCACTGGCAGCAGTGGGCAGGCTGGAGTCCTAAGTTGCACCAACATTTGCTCTGCTCCTTGTATGAGCAATTCCAGGAATGTTTTAGAGGTGCTTGTTGCCATATTTGCATTGGTAATGAAAATACCTCCCATATTAAAGTGATTTATGGAAGGCTGGGTAGGCAATGGTATCTATGGCTTCAGGACAGCGGAGACGATTAGCCATCATGCTACTGCCATGTCTGGATGTCTCAGTGATGACTGTGGCTTGGGCACGCGTGGTCCCATAGCTGGCAGCACACCCGGAGCCCCAGGGCCAGGATCAGCACTGGCTGCCTCTCATTTTCCAGCCGGCGTTTACGGCTGAGTCATTTGGAGGCAGCCCTCCACAGGTGTCTGCACAGGTGCTCACATCCACACTTGTCTGCACTGTTCTCTCCCACTCTGAGCTGCTCCTTCTTGTCAGGAGGATGGTGTAAGGGGAGCATACGCAGCAAAGACTCAGATCATCTGGTTCATAGCCCTGCCCACCTCGGCCTAGACAAGCATTTGGCAAGGACTGATCAAACTTGCTCTTAGATCAATCAGTCAGCCACCCTCCAGCTCCTCCCAGAAATTTCCTTCAGAATTTTCGTCCTCAACAATAGGCAGTTTGTATTTTTTTTTTCATAGTGTCTACTCCGAATTTCTTTTACTCTAATGTAAAAATCTTAGTAGGTAGACACAAAACATTGTAACACTGTCCTTTTCCTCCGTCCTGCTGCTTTTTCTCTTCTTCAAGTCAAACGCTCTTTGCCATTGAAGTAACAGGACCAGGATTTTTGTTGAAGGGCTAAGGTGACCATCTGCCATGTTGGTGGATATTTTAATTTACAGCCTTTATCTTCTCAATCCACAGGTGAGTACAAAGTGCCGTGGCCTGTGGTGGGAATGTGTCACAAATGTTTTTGATGGGATCCAAACTTGCGATGAGTACGACTCCATCTATGCTGAGCACCCTGGTATGTAAGAGTCAAAGATGTTTCTACAAGTGGTGGGGACGCCTGAGTGTAGACTAAAAGAGTATCTGTTCTACTCAGTGACACATAATTAGAGGTGTTTCTTTTCTCAGTGAGATATTATTCCCAGGGGAAGCTGGAGAAAGCTTTACCCCAGAAAAGTACATCGACTGACTCCATTCTCCCACTACATTTCCATTTTTAGTGCACTAGAATTATCTGCTTTTGTCCTGCAGTGAAGTTGGTGTTGACCCGAGCCATGATGATCACAGCAGATATCCTGGCAGGATTTGGATTTCTCTTCCTGGTCCTGGGACTGGACTGCGTGAAATTCCTTCCTGATGAGCCGCTCATCAAGCTGCGCATCTGCCTGGTGTCTGGAGTTATGCTGCTCATTGCAGGTATTCCCCTGCTGCATCCCCATCCTGCAGAAAACCCTTTAGCAAAGCTGGGAATCATTAGAGCCTTTTCTTATTTTGGGGAGAGACTTTGGTGACTTTCTGTAAAAACTCAGGGGAATAATCTTTATTTGATTTATTTGTGCAATATAGCTTCCTCTGTTAACTACCTGCCCCTAACAGCATGTAGTTGAGTTTATCTGCTTTCAGTTCATGTATTGATGAGGTGACTTGGCTCTGAGTTGACTGACTTCCACTTACTGCTGTTTTACTGTGAAGCAGTCAGCCTTGTTGATAAAGGAAAGAGACTTAGTTGCTGAAGGACTAGACACTCCTGGAATCCTGCTTTAATTCCTGGCTCTGCCACAGATTGTGTGACCTTGGGCAAGTCACTCAGCTCAAAATCTCTGTAGCTGATCTCTAATAAAAGGATAATAACGTCTGTACCTCCTAGGTGATAAATACCCAACTGGCTGAGGTGCTTTGCTGTTACAGCCAGTGGGAGAATTTCAAATACAAAATTAAACAGTCGACTAGGTACCAAATAATTTCATTTGACTTCATGCCAGTATCGAGCAGTAACCTCTGCTTCAGTGTAAGCAGACTTAATATATAACTCATCCCAGCCACTGGGAGCACATGTAAAAAATTTTAGAAAGGTTTTTTTGAACATCTTCCATTCACTTCTCAAAGTTTATCTGAAAAACACAAAAGTTCTGAAAATCAAAACAGATTAGAGAATTAAATTCTGGAAGGAACTTTATGAGAAGTTGGTAAACAAGCTGAGAAGGAAGGAGCTTTCTGGCTTTTGCTGCAGAAACCTGAGTGCTTCCAACCAGCGCTGGTGGTGTGTGTGAGTGCCAAGCTGTGAGGTACAACCTCTGTCTGACAGCACTGTTGCTGGTATCAGCAGGAGTCAGGGTGAATCTGCCAAAGGCAGAGGATGAACACGGGCCAAAACCTGCCATCCAAGGAAGGTCTTCCCGTTCTGAAGTCTGACCCAGCAGACAGCAGTTATAGCTTCAGATTTTATGTTTGTGATCTTCTCATGGTCCATCTGAGAGCTCTGTGTGGCACCTTGCTCCTGTCCTGCAGGTCTCCCAGGCATTACTGGCTCAGTGTGGTACGCTGTAGATGTCTACGTGGAGCGCTCCTCTCTGGTCTTCCACAACGTGTTTCTGGGCATCCAGTACAAGTTTGGCTGGTCGTGCTGGCTTGGTATGGCGGGGTCACTCGGCTGTTTCTTATCCGGGTCTCTGCTCACCTGCTGCATGTATCTCTTCAGAGGTGAGGAAATGTGACAGGGCTGAAACACAGTTCAGAGAGAGACCCATTGCTCAGGGTATGCTACAGGTGCAAAAAGTGGGGAAAATTTTTCAGAGACATCCTTTGGAATGGTTGCTCATCCCTAGTAGCAACATTTCTGGCTGTAAAATGGTCTAGTCTTAGGCAGCTCCAGAAAGCAAACCAAGGTCTTCAGGTGGGATTTGAGGTGTAAAGATTACATAAAATGTGTTGTTATGTCATATCTCAGAGTGCTGCTTTCTCTGAATTACGAAGCTTTGCAGCTGAAAGTCACCCATCACTCATCAGCAGTTCCTATTTCTCTCCCTGTGCCTCACAGAGACCAGTGCTGGAAGACTCCATTCTGCTTACTCCTTGAGGAAAGGCTATTCCTCAGCTGCAACCATCGTGTCAAATGTGCATTTGCCATCCTCGCAAACAGCCACTGCCAAAATGTATGCAGTGGACACAAGAGTGTGAGGAGGAGGTAAGTGCTCCAGAAGGAGCTCTGCTTTTTTTTTTTTAGTGGATTGCACAGAGACCCAAGCTCTTGTGATTGTGATGCAGATGTAATTAAATTTAAAGGATCTACCGTATTCTACAATGTATGCATTATAAGAGCTTCAAAAAAGCCTTCCTTCGAGAAAGTAATCTCTGAGAAAATCTTGCTTTAGAGAATCCTGTTGTCTTGGGTGCTGAGGCCACTTGCACAGACTGAAATAACAAGCACAAGCTTTTTCAGCATTTGTCTCAGCACTATTGGTACGAGTGAGATAAATCAGCCGTTTCTGAATCAGACCATGGTGTTCTGCATGAAGACCCCCAAACTGCAGGATGTATCTCTTTCTTGTCTGGCAACATGTCCACAGACTGTACAAAGCAGAAAATACTAGCAAAGAGAAGGACTGACTGTCTGGCCAACAGCTGGACTCTGCACTCCAGCATGGGGGTCTGTTCCTCTTACAGGCAGCTGGAGAGTTCTTCAGAACCGTGTTAAGTGTTTGACCCTGTCTTTGTCCAATGAACCTCTGCACTGAGAAAACACTGCAAATCCAAGTGCATTCTTCCCTGCAAAATACAGTCTTTCTCAGACCGTGTTAAAATGTACGTTACAGATGCTCTAGACCCTGTGAAATCTGGAAATTGCCAGCTTCATTCTGCTTAGTGAAAACATTGGTTGGACAAAGTGAGAGAAGATCCAAAATCTGACCTTGTGCATGACAATATGTCTATATTAGCTAGAAACTATGATAAATGATCATAAAATCTATTGTTCCTTTCAATCAGAAGATATTTAAATCTAGTTCAAGATTGCTGTCCCCTCCTGCAATATGGGTTGGATAAGTCTGGAGCATCAACCAGGTTTTCATTAGGGTGGGTGGGAAAAACCTGGTATGGTTTAACACGTTCCCTAAGAATGGATATGAAAGTTTTCCTACGCCTTAATAGAAAGAGAAGCTGGGACAGTTTTCTTAGGGTTGGTAGTAACTGTCCAAATTCAGCCCTTTCTACTACAGGCACCACATCATAAGTTCATGGGCAATAGGGTTTGAGAAAAGGCTGCCAGCACAGAGATATCTCTGCTCAGGAGCAGTGGAGAAACAACTGCAGAGTCCCAGCAGGGTGTGCACAGCCATGGATACTAAGACACCCCAGTGTTAGGATTCCTCCACGGACTACTCAGTGGGGAGACTGGATTTCCTTCTCCCAGAGAGTACAAAGTGTAATCTTGTTTTATGTGGGCCAAAAGAAGATAAGATGGCTGAGGATGGAGTGGGCTGCAGCCCAAATAGCACCTCTGATAGCCTCTATTATGGAAAATGATGGACAGAGTCCTCTAATGGATCATCCTGGAAGCAGCAGCTTGTACTGCAGCAGGGAACGGGCCATCATGACTAAAACAACCCAGTCCTGACGTGACGCCTAGTCAAGAGGCACTCAGGCCTTGGAACAGACAGGAAAAAAGCAGGTCCATATGACTGCTAAAGGTTCAGGCACTTCCACAAGGCTCAGACCATAATGCAGCCACCTCAGCAACACCCTTGTGGCAGCACTGCTGCCCAGGCAAGGGGAGTTTGTGTCTGCAGAGTTCATGCTGCTTAGGTTGGCAGATGTTTATGTTAGTTCAATTGAAAGCAGGTTATTGCCAATAGAGGACCTATATTGAACAGATGTAAACACAGTAGGAGAAGTGAAGGAGGCTTTTTACAAGGTCCTGGGAGACAAGGAATACAAGAGTTATGCGTGATGTGATGAATTCATGGATTATACCAAGAATGCACAAAGAGATCTGGAGGTAACAGGAATTTCTGCCTGTTCTTTCAGGAAGCTGCATACAGAGCTTGGTTGTTTGATTTTGGAGTTTTTCTAAACTTTTTCACAGTCACACAAGAAATGTGTTTGCTGTGAGATTTTGGAGCAGGAGAGATGACTCTGCTGATATGCTCTGCCAGGGCAGGGAAGCTCTAGGAACATTCTTTTGGGTCTGGTTTCTGGGCTGTGCCCCTACTCCCCTGCTCCTTCAGGGACACATTGGGAAGGAGATGGAGGATGAACACACCCTACAGGCAGAGCTGTGCTCAGTGACTGCTCCGCTGCCCTTATCCCTGCTCCTGCCTAGAGAGCAAACGAGCTGTCAGCGTGCTCTCAGCTTACCCGAGGGAGGAGAGATGCTGCAGTGCCACAGGCAGCCTCAGCCCAATTCACCCAGCACAGACACACTGGAGGAGACACACTCCACACAGGAGGAGATACTGAGCAAAGCCCTCATCAGTTGCACCAAAATCCTGAATAAAACCCTTCCCAGGCTATGCAGCCAGCACATTATCCCCGCCCTCCGCCCCAACACTCAGGGACACATGCCACATTTTGTTGCCATTTTCAATAGCTTTTCCTGAGCATGAAGATTATTTCTTGCTGTGAAGATTTATTCCGTGTTTAGCAGAGGAGAAGTGCAGATGTATCTGTGTAGAATAAGTGTTAATTCTTTAACCATACTTATATTGTAGCCAAACTCTATGACAAGTTTTGAGAATCTTATCTCCTGCACAAGAGAACTAGGAAGAGGCCACAACAGCCCTGATGTTTGCCAGGATGTGATAATGTTTTGTAAAAACCCATCCAATGCTGCACTGCTTCATTATTCAGATTTTGCTGACAGTCTATCTGATGTTTGATCAGCTGTTAATATTTAATTGTTAATCTCTGTTTGATTTAATACTGACACTCGTTTCACGAATGTAGGATTCACTCCTTATTAGCTCATTACCATCCCACAATGCAAATACATTTTAGTTTACTTGTTTATTTATTAGCAAGAAACCTCACAGAAAGTACACAGGAGTTATTTTTTCTTTCAAAATCACAAGCAGTCCCTAAGGCTAAAGACATATCAGGTTAGCTTAGTTACTAAAGTATTTCCTGAATACCTACCTACATTCCATTCAGCAGTAGCTGACTGGGAATGACAATAGACTGATTTTTCCTTTCCTGATGGCCATTGATGGTTTATCAAGGCTTTTTGCTCAACTGCAATTCCCAGCTGAGGCCCAATTTTTAATCCTTCAGTTCCAAAAGATTTTTAGGTTTCTCTAGATTTTCATTAACTTCCAAAGAGTGCTTTTATGTGTTTGGGCATCTCAGTCTTAATTTCTCAGGGCACAGAGAGAGTTAAGGATTTAGCTGAGAGCTGGGGCTCCCTGCTGTACTTGCCCCAGGGTGTCTCCTTGAAATGGAGCTCTCCAGTGTCCTCTTCACTGACAGCACACAGATTGGTGCAGTCTGCCAGGGATCCAGCTGGTTGCAGGTTATGGAAAAGAGTGAAGTGTTGCAGGTAAGCTCTTTGCTAATTTGATTTCATACCTTACAGATAGGTATTGATTTCCCATTTTGATACAGGCAAGTGAGATAGATAATAAAACAATCACATCTGCAATGCCTGTCCTTTTCAGCATGCAGCATTGCATCCTCTCACTGCCTCAATCAGCCTTGTTCATTAGGGCTTTTAATAACTCCAGCTGTAATTAGGGCTCACTCTCACTGTGACCTTGTGAACTAAGCTATCTCCTACTGCAGCTGCATGAATGTTTCCCAAGATACGTATTTCCTGCTTTTCACAAACATTGTCATGTGATTTTGGGGTAAATTCTGTAGGTTTGAACAATTACCTCCAGTAGATGGAACATTAGCTCAAAATTCTGCTTTTCTTACACATTGTAACATCAGCGAGATATAATAAACGTGGTTGCCTTTGAGTGTCGTGTCTCTCTCTAACCCACATCCAAGTTTTGCCCAGAAAGGTGTTTTCCAAGTGGCCTGCTTTGACTCCTGTGAGGGAAATCACTGCTCTCCTGCAAGTACACACAAAAGGCAGCAGCACAAAGAGGACCACCCCTTGGGTAAGGGGGAGAGATTTTGGAGGCTGCCTAGACCTTGCTGGTAGCTGCAGTCCTCGGATCCCAGTGCACCTACAGCCGTGACTTTTCAACAGCTCTAGACTTTATCCCAGCTTAGACACTTCTGCTTAAAGTAAATTTTTGTAAACTTTCCAAGAGAGAAAAGTAACATTCCAGTAAGAAAGTGAGATTTTCTCTCTCAGCTGGGGCTGGACTCCCACAGTTCGGTCTTCTGCATCAGCTAAATATTGTGGGCAAATGATTAATGACTGAAATAACTCTGTCCAACTGCCATTACAGGGAGCAGAGAACGATTTCCTCCCAGTAGCTCCTGAGTTCTTGCTGTAAGATGCCTTTGAGCAAGAAAGGAAAGAGCCAGAATTGTGCCTTCTAGTGACCCAAAGACAGGGGGCATCCATCTTCATCCTCGTTCTCATCCTTCCTGAGCAAAAGTCTTCAACCCATAATTCAGAGTCTTTAGATAGCAATAATAATAAAAACCACATTAATGAGCATATCAATTACATCACATCATTCATGTCTAACCCTCCTGGCATTCCAGACTGATGCCCTGTTATTGCTCAGTTGCCTTTGGTTTTGCTCTAAAGTATTTTGCCTGAGAGCCAGTTTATGACTTTATTATTCGGCTCTTAATGTGTGGAGGTGAAAGTCCATCCATGTGCCTCACCATGTTTCCTCTGTCTTTTGCTTCCAGATGGTCACTAAGTAGTAAGCTCCTTTGCACTGCTCCCATTTCCCCCTCACAATGCTTGCTGACAACAAGCTCCCCCACAAATACATTTGCCTTCTACTGTTTTCTGCTTTTTCTCTAGAGCCATTTGCTATTCTGAAAGTCAGAGGAAAGTGTAAGTCAGAGGATGAGTGGCAGCCAGAGATTGGCAACAGAACAAGTGCTTTTCCAAAGTGGGCCCTACTCCTAAGGTGATGAATTATAAGGGAATGGCTCATCTCTCCTCACAGTTCTGGAAATATTGACCAAACTGCATTAACTGCCCTCATTAAGGGCTGTGAGCTTACAAAAATATAAATTACAAGGCAAAATCTCTGCTTTTGCAAGAATGGGAACAAAGGTCTGTAGAAACCTTGTCCATTCTGCTGGAGCACCCAAGAGTAAGGGGGCAGGCTGAGGGAAGCAGCTTTCATACGCAACAGTAGGCCAGTGTTTGTAGAGGGAAGGAACCCATCCTCTTTTCCACTTCAATGATGAGGAACCCAAGGACCAGAGCACTGCCTGCTGCCCCTTCTCAGAGTATTCCACTTCCCTACCCCAAGCCAGCAGCTAGGTTAGTTTGCATTTCCCCGCGAGCAACCCAAAATGAACTCTTGCAGATGCCTCCTGACCTTCAAGAGTTTTTGAAGCTCCCGTGGCTCATGTCGCACAAGTACCACACCACACGGGTTCTCCCATGCTGAGGACTCCAGATGGAACCTGATTTTGTGACAACCACTAGCTTACTTTACTATAAGCCGCTTGTCATAGTTTTGACAGAATATTTTTATTTCTTTTGTGCATAATTGAAGCACCTCAAACATGAAGCTGAACGCACATCAACACACACTAGTATCAGGAAAACAAACCTGTTTCCACAAGTATTTCTGTGTGCTGAAAGCCTCGCTTGCCCTCTGTTGGGTGGCTGGGGAAGGACTCGCAGCCTCGGGAATGACTGGTCCTTGTAAAAGAGGGATGCAGAGAGATTGGAGGCATTGAAACCAGAGCAGCTTGTCAGCCCCTCCAGCCACCCGACTAGAAGGTGACATTCAATGAAATTAAAGGTAGCAATTTATTTAGAGCCAAAAAATTAATAAGCAGGAGGTGGTAATATTTTATGCAGCCCATAATGCAGACAACCTGTGGAGTACACTGCCACGAAGGGGGCACTGGAGCAAAGGCAGGATGCAGGTGGGAAGCAAGTGATGGCTGATTTAATGCCCACTAACAGGCTACGCAAGCTGAAGTGACAAACATAATCAAATCTCATGCTTCAGGGTATAAATTGAAGGGGTTGAGCAGTGTAAGCAGTTATGTATATAAAAGGTCTGATCCTGAAAGGTGCTGATAATCTGCAATTCTTACTAAGTTCAGCCAGCAAAAGGACGCTCAGGAGTTGCTTGACTTCTCCCCTGGCTGAGTCTGTACTTCCTAATTTTCCTTATTAATAAACCTGGTAATATTTTAGCCTGCTGGCACAAACATTCATTTGGCTACAGTAACATTTATTTCCTTTCACACGAGAGTCAAACATTAAAGCTGCTTGTAAAATGAGATTTTAGGGAGATAATTTGCAGTGGTACTGGCAAAGAATTTTTTCTCAAAATATGCTGTAATTCTTTATTTAGCATATATACTTATATAGAATTATAATGAGAATACATGCACACTTCATAACCTTTAGTGGACTTATCTTCACAGTTTCCTTCCTGAGCATGGGAACTGATACTAAGCTCACTCTGGAGGTATGGGAGCTGCTCCATGAGCCAGGCTGTGGGCTCCCATTAATCTTTTGGGCTACTAATCCAAGATGTACCCAGCTGCCCAATTTGACTGTAAGCTCATGGCTCCATGGGCATGCAGTGCATGGGACTAGGTGTGTCATCTACCTTTTGCAACAAGAGAGGTCTGACTGCAGCCCCCCAGCATCTGCTACCGAGAGAGGACAGGCAGAGATGCCAAGTAGGCTAAATACAGCCTTTGGTTACCTGCTCATGACAAACAAAAGGAAATCTTTGCTTTCATCTGGAATCTAGCTAAGGGGGAAATCTGGCATCTTTCCTGTGTAATTTGAGAACTAGTTAGGCGAATACCTCCTAGGCATGACTTACTTAGAGCTTATCCTGCTTGGGCATAAGGCAGTCTGGATGGTTTATTAAAGTATTTTTCCATCCTGTTTGCAGTGATCACCTCAAAGAAGATGACATTTTTTATCCCAATAAATTTCTGTAACATTAAATACCTAAGCCACAAATTCATGTCTGTGGGGAAATTCCACATGGGTCCTGGGCCATTTGAAGCCTGCTATTCTGCAATGCTAAGGCAAGAGCAGCTGAGGAGAGTCACCATGAAATTCAGAACTGCTTAGATGAGCAAATGCACTTTTTTTGTGTGCTCTGCAACCAGTTCCTGTCACTATTACTACCCATAATCCCTTTTTCTTGTTTTCTCTTCCCTGGCCATAAATTTGCTGCTTTTTGCACTACACAAATCTGATATGATGTGTTAAATATTTTAAATGTGGCAAACGATCCTTCATCATAGAGTGGCATGATTGCATTACAATGTATTAGAAAAACATGACTTTGCCAGAGGGTGTTTCTTGGCACTGCACCAAGTGAAGGAGGCAGCCCAAGTTTGAGAAGTAACTATCAAGTCATTTATCAACATTCAGTTCTAAAACTCATGGGGTTGCACCAGCTTGAGCAGATTTAGAGAAATAAATCTGGAGGCTGAGCCAGAAACCCCAAATGCAGATAAGCCTTTGATGAAGCTTCTTGAAATCCAGAGCCATCAAAATGTCAAGCTGAGCTCTTGTGACAGATTCAACACATGCTTTTGTCTTTTTTTTCTGTTGTATTTAGTCTCCTCTTCCAGGTTTAGATGAAATATGTACTGCTTTTCAGTCTTTCAACCAACCTGTGGAAAGGGCTGATTCGACCTCACACTCCTGTATCATGATGGAAGATCTTCAAAGAGCCAAGTGGAATCACTGAAAACTAATGTGGTATCTAGAGCTTGTTTTCCTTCATAACGTCCTCATAGGATGGAGGCAATTCAGTTTCCCCAAGGCTGAACCGTGGAGCAGAAGAGGACATCTCAGCAGTTGTACAGGGGCTCAGAGATCCAGAGAATGGGCACTGAGGTGCTTCACTTGCTGGGGAAAAAACAAAGTCATAACTGTACAGCAGACAGGCATGAAGAGCAAGTGTGGGAGTCAGAGGGATGAACCCAGGAGGAAACAAGAAAGGCATGGATGTAATTTTTGAATCATGGTACCACAAAACCTTTCACCACAAACTCCAGATGCAAGAAGTTAGGACAGAGGAATTTGGGTGGGTATGGGGTGAGTCCTCCCTGTGGAGACACTGTCCATGACCACATGGAAACCAGGTAATATATCCTCTGGGAATGGTTTAGAGTAATGCCAGAATTAGATACATTTTTCTTGAAGGGAGAATGTCTGGCCCAGCCTGATGCTGCTGCTGACCGTACTCCAGATCAGTTATGGGTGCTTCACAGCCCTGGTCCTCAAAAATCTGGGTGCTCCTTGGGGAAAGCTGAGGATGGCTACCACAATGAACAACACCCACCAAGATAAACTTCTGACAGATTCCAGGGTGTATCAGGCAGTTGAGCTGCCTTCTGGAGTGGCTCAAGTTAGACTAATGCAGTCTTGCCTAAGAAATGCAGGACACATACTGGAAGGGACTGCCTGACCCCAGGGCCTGTGTCTGCCTGTGGTGGGCCACTGAGTGTTCCAGTGCTAAGGAGAAAGTCCCCCAGACCTCCAATGATAGCCTGGCCAAGCCCTGACTATGTACCTTTGGGACACATGGACATACAGGGACAGACAGCACTAAGTTCAGCTGAAAGTATGGCTGGAGAAAAGTGGATGCGGCTTCAGCCCTGCAGCCTGTGGTCTGAACATGCCCCCCAAGATGCCTGAGTCGGTCACCCCAGTGTTCACCAGAAACACAGCACCTGACTGTAGTCCGGCTCCCACTCAACCCTGGCTGCCTCTTACTGGGTTATGGATGGTCCACAGGAAGCCCACTGGGACTGCAGGACCTTTCAGCAGGTCTAACAGGACTAACCACAAAAGGCATCCGAGCTACTGAGGGCAAAGACAGCCAGGGTTCGTTGATGGGAGAGGCAGCTCTGCCGTCTCAGCCAGCACTTCAGGCAGCAGCAGGTCCCACAGGACAGGAGCACGGCCAGGAAAAACAACATCAGGAACCTAAGGCAGAGGCAGCAGGGGAGGAACAGTACCATCACCATCTGTGGGCAATACCGACAGATGGCTGCGTGTCTTCAAATTATCATATTCATTAACATCTTGCAAAGAGCTGTTAAATGTTGCGGTTTCCCCACTAGCATACTGGACATGATCAAAGTCCCCAGAAACCAATGTCTCAGTCCTGAGTGCTCAGGAGCAAATGCCGACTGGAAATTCAAACATTCCTCCCTGAAATCATCCATTGTTTTTTCCCAGATCAGTTGTCAGCGTACAGTGAGGAGGATATGGATAAATGATTCCCATCAGTTTGTAAAGACAGAACACAGGGACAGCCCAGGAGCAATGCTGTCTAGCTATCAGTCTCTCTTAATGCCTTTCTCTCTGTAAATCCATCAAAGAATATTATTTGCCAGTATTTCCCCTCTAAAGCAGATCTGAAACTTACATACCAGCTGCTAAAATTTTCATCGCTCTGTCTGATGCACCTAAAAAGGGAAAAATAAAAGGAACTTTCAGTCCAGCATGAGAGGACTGCACCCATGTCTACTAGCATGTCTACTTACACAAAGAAAATCATCACAAGTAAGTAGAAGATTGATAAGATTTTCCTCCATTAAGAGAGCCCTATTAAAATTTTCTCCATATACATGGAAGCAGATGGAGATGATGCATGAAACAGTTCAACTGGTTTGCCTTTCAATGCTGGCACCCACCACTAGCATTTTTGCTGAATACCCAAAAGCTTACTAGCCTCCATTTCCTCTTTTGAAAAAAAAAACAACTAAATGGCCCTCTTCTGGAAGACCTCACTCCTCTGCTGTGCTTGTGTGCCAGGCAGGAGCACAGCACCCCTGAAAGAGTCCAGGATAGGGGCAGCCGCGGGTGAGAGAATGAAGCCACACTCACCTCTCGCCAAGCTCACAGTCTGACTCACCGTCTGCCAACTGAAAACAGACATGTAAATCAGAGAGGGCAGATATGTATTGGTTTTTTACAATTTTCCGATATAATTACTGTTCTTAGAGTGGGAATTTGGAGAGGAAGAGCCATTCAGGTGCTGGCCCTGCATGGCTGAGAACCAGACCTCTCCTTAGGGACACAGGGCTGAGCTTTCACCACTGTGGGTCTCTGCTCTGAGCTGGCTCATAACAAAGCCAGCAGATAACCTCACCAAGTGCTCAATAAATTCAATAGCTTGCAGATGAAAGTTAGGCCAAGGAAAAAGCATTCCTTTTGATGTGGATGAGGCAGAAACAAGAGCAGGGAAACACCAGCTGGAATCAGAGATCTGTTTACTGAACTGGGGTATTCAAAAATGTCTGCTGAAAATGTCCCATGACCAAATTCTTGTTCTGTGGCTCATTTTCCAGTAGCTATTTGTGAACGCAGCTGTAAATTGGAGCTGTTTTGACCAGATGTGTTCTATACCCAGCATTTTCCTGCTTTCAGATAGCAGTGGCGCATCGTTCCCAGAGTCAGGTTACAGGTACTGCAAATATGTGAACCTAAAACTTGTTTTTCAGGTATATTTTCTACTCCACTCAAGCAAGTTTATTTTTGCAAGCTTTGTTGATCTTAGCCTCAGTTTCAAATTATCTGGGCAAAACGTAAACAGAGTGTTTTATCAGTATAAATCAAATACAAGAGTTTTTGGCTGACTTGTGTCAGGTGTTATAACAGTTGGCCAACATTCCTACAAAAAAAGTTCAGATCAGGTATAGAATTGGAATAACACTGGGAAGCAGAATGAACATGATAGAAGAATTTAGATTTATTTATTGGAAAAAATATTAGCATGTGGTTTAAAAATCATTAATTTGGATTTCCCTCTTTGTAGATCTAGGATGTGGAGATTTCTGACTTTCTTCGAGTCCAACAAAAAAACTCAGTTCTGAATTTGTATCCAATATGTGCAATTGAAAGATCTCATTTTATATTTCTAATTAACAGGACTTCTTCATAAGGATTTCGTTATGCAAAGCTTCTGTCACTTTAAATAGAAAGAAATTCCTCCACAAATCTCTATAATTTGTCTGATCCTGTGCACACACTGCTTTTCCATCCCTAGTTTCACCAGAGATCTTTAGGTGTAGTAAGTCTTTCATATAAAGCACTGCCTATGAAACTTCATTAGTAGCTGAAACACAAATGAGGAACAGGGAAAAAGACAGAATCTTCAACTCTTCCAGACGTGTCCTTTTAAAACCAAGCTAATTTGCCATGTCACACAGGCACCCTGGTGTAGAATATTTTAAATCCTTTTTGTTGCACTTCAGCTGATTATTAAAATAACAGGTCAAAAGCCGATAGCTGATTGCTGTGACTGCATGTACCCTGAGTATTCTTCATGGCCGAATGACATCCTCTGGACTCTCTTTTATCATCCTTCAAGCTACCTCAGCAGTGCCACCTTAGCGTAGTTAAACTGCAGCATAGTGCATCTGCTCTGGGGCAGTAATCTGTCAGAGCAGCCAAACTCTCACCCATGCTGCTGAAGCCCCAAGTTCTTACATTTCAATAGCTCTAGACAGAATAAAGGATTAAGGCAGTCATGTTTTCTCTGCATTAATTGGAATTGTTGTGAGCATTAAATAGTCCCCAAATTCACCAGGTCCTCAAAAAAACCCTTCACCAAAGAAAGTAACAAGGGGATGACTAAATTCCATAAAAGTTAAAATCTTCCCCCCATGAAATCCCTAAAATCAGCCTGGTCCCAGTGAAGGGTTTGGTTACCTGGAAGAAGGTTAAACACAGAACTCCAGTTCCTGTAATCCATGAAGTGAAACACAAAGCTCCGGGTCTCTGCATTACTAGTGTGAGAAACTTTGGAAGACCTTTGTTTGCAGCAGTGTTTTACCCTCTGTAATTTGGTGCTTTTAAAACTTCTCTGCACATTGTGCCTTCAGCCAATGACTTCCTGCGCTTCAGAAATTACCGCTAACCAGGGAGTGAATTTGGGTTTGCATGGGCACAAACAGCTACTAGAAGTTAAAGGAACACTAGTTTAAGGTCAGGACCTTGCAGTTGTTTCAGTATTTTCATAGCTGTTCACAAATTCCTGCTGCTGAAGCTTAGTTCCATATTAACCCACGGCTGCATTTAACAGGACCTGCTACAAATAGTCACTGGAGTCTGTATCGTGAGGACACGCTTTCGTTACATGCTGCCTTTAGCTGGAGTACTGGCATTATGGAAAGAGTAGAGCTACATCTGTGTCCTGTGCACCATGTCTATGACCTCAAACGTGCACCAAGAGTGAAGGAAACCCTTCCCAGCCTGAGCCAAACACCACCAGCACCCTTAGTGCTGTTACACAGCTGCCAGATTGGTTTGCTTGAAAAATGCAGATGAAGAAACACACATCCCCAGTGGTTCTCACAAGGGACACAATATCTCATTGCACTTTGGTCCTTTCATAAGGATCCAATTCCTAAAAATGCATCCAGATGATGTGGTTAAACAGGGGTAGAAGATAGTTTGCACCATAGCTGTGATCCATTCAGAATGGACAACCCAGTTTTGTTCCTCAGCCAGTAATGGGTTGTCACTGAAGTTTACAGCCTGTGGCTGAAATGCACCATTAACTACAGTTCTTCCAGATTTAACACAAAGAGTGTTGCCATGAATATGTTTAATAGCCACTCCAGAGTTAAGCATTATGTTGTGATGCCATCTCTTCCGTAATGATTGACAAAGCTGAGCTGCTCTTGAGATGCACGTCTGTGGCTTTGCTTCAGCTAAAAGGTCAAGAAGTCTAACAAACTGTGATATACATACTCAACCCTGGTTTGTTATTTAATGTTCAAGTTTTGCATAAACCCAGGCCAAGCCTTGGTGTTCTCAAATGTTTACTTTCAGCTCAGTACTAATGAAAGGTGAGCCTCTGAAACCGTGCTGTCTGAGAAATCATCTCTCATGATCATGCTAAGTGCATGTGCTATGTGATATAAGTGGTCTGAACATGCTGTCCTGCTTCAGACCATCCTTTTCAGTGTTGCTCAACAGTAAATTGCTAAACCAATTTCTTAGCTGTTTTCTTAAAAGAAAAAACTCCTGCAGTATAAAAATGTGCTGGGAACTGTGTGACTCTTACAGTTCCAGGCTTCAAAGAGATCATCCATCATTGAACTAATTTCAGATTTCTTCCTCTCACAATTACTTTCCTAGCACCAGCATCCAGGGTACTTCCAATGGAAAGACACCAAATGGATCATCCCAAGTATTTGGTGGGGCAAGTACCTCAATGAGCTCCTGGTGCTGAAAAATAACACATAGCTTGTGTTCTGGATCTATTTGGAGAACAAAAGGGAAAGAATTGAATTCTGCCACTGCTCAGCTTCCGGGCCTCAAGGCAAACCTTGATGTTTTCTGCTGGTTGGTCCCATAAAGAGTGATGATGGCAATTTCTGAAGCCTGTCCCTGCATTCTCTGTAATGATGTCTAAAGGAGAGAGTTCCCTTAAAGGGGGTCCGTGAATAGCCCCGTCTTTTGCTTTATGCGTGATCCTGATACTGAGAAGAGCTGCTGCTTCAGCAGGAAAATTCTCCCTGACCAAAATCAGCTGAGCATTTTGAATGTTATAAAGAGCCCCAGCACTTGCTCTAAGGCAGTCAGCACTGGATGCCAAAAACTCTGAGGAGCTCTGCACTGAAACTCACAGGGGGCTGTGACCCCTCCTCCCCTCCCTGCCTCCTGCACCACCACTGCCTTTGGGATTTTGCAAAATTGAGACACTCATCTTCTGGGTAGCTCTGTATTCGAGGGCTAGTTCCAGTCTGAGGGATTTTTCTGGGCTTTTTTTTTTCATCCCCATGAGGAGATACATGCACACATACATGTAAATAACCCCTGCTCCCTCCTCCTCTACTTACTGGATGAAAAGTTTGGCAACTCTTTCCTCCTCATTTATATCCACCTCATCTGTGAGCTTGAGAGGCTGCTCCCTGATAGATTAACATTTTGTTATTTCCTCATCACCTTATGTTGTTGCTAGGTGACAAATGCGTCTCCCAGGCAGCAACATACCACAACATACAGCAATTTATGACTGTCCATTATCTCTTTGCTTAATTTGCCCAGTCCTTTCAATAAGAGGAAGATGTGCAGTTCTAGGATCATCCAAAGGGTGACTTTCAGTGTTGCCACAGAAACCACCTCCACTGATGACTGGCTTTTGCTGGGCTTCATGCAAGACTGAGAGACAGGAGGAATTTGGGAGAAGCTGATTTATGTTGTCAAGTCTGGCAGAGTCGAGGTCGGATTAGGGGTCTGAATCAGAGGAACTGAGCTCCACCTTGTATTTATGTGCATTAGAAGTGACGGCCTTTGTTTGCTTGAGTGTCATACATTTCAGACATGCTTTTAGATTGAGCCAAAATTTCAGGGAACACCCTAGGGACCTCTGGATTTTGGTGAGAGTCTGAGGCAGTTTACTGGCAAACAAGAGTCCACACAGAGTCCCTGGCAGACTGTAAGCATAGCTAGCAGTTTAAACCTGTTTAATTCTCTTTCTTAGCTGCCTTCAGAGCATTTGGTGGCTGTTGGGGATGACTTTGGGGAATACAATCACTTTGCTAAGCTCTGACCACCCTCTCAGTACAGTCCAGAATTAGACTGTGAAAGACATTTTCAGAAAGAAAACAAGGAGAATAGCAGGAGGAGAGGTGGAACAGACACAGAGAAGGACAAACAGAATGGAGAACATGCAGAGATGTGGTGTGGAAGGGAGACACGGAACAGCAGGGCATGCCTGGTCTCAACATTAAGGTCAACTGCCAAGAGTTAACTAGGCATGTGTTAAGGTTTTTATGCTGCAGTGTTTTCACATGACCACCACAATCAATTCTTCCTCCATTTCAAGGCCACTGGGATCTCTCCCCTTCCTACTTGATTTCACTGCCATGACTATCTCAGTTGCTTCCTCGGCATCTAGGCTCAGCCAAACTGCCATCATCCCTTCTGGTCTGTCCTGGGAAGACTCAGTGTACATAAGTTCAGTTCAGCCCAAGAGAAAAGTAGCATAACAGGGAGGACTGAGGGTTGAGCCTTGACTCTCTGCAAGAGAACTAAAGCAGCTTTGGTCTCATCCTCATTAAATGAAAGCCGCAAGGAGCTGCTGGCTTCCTATGCACACACACTGAGATGACTAAATCCAGCACTGGGGAGAGCTATTTAAGCTAATGGCCAACACTGGCACGGGAAAAAATGGGAGCAAGGTAAAAATGAATATATTGAGACTGGAAATGCAAAAAAGGTTCACCCATCCGGAGCAGCGAGGTTGAGCAGCAGCTTGTTCGTGGGAAGAGTGTGGGCATGAAACTGAACGGCTCCTGGGATGCAAGTCATAGAGCTCCCTCAGGAGATTTAACCACTTCAACAGGACTGGCTGACCCAGGGAGCCCTTCCCCGCCCCATGGAACCACCCAATTGGTCCTTAGACCCTCAAACCCATTCATAGGCACAGAAGTCAACCAACAAGGCCCCAGGTTTGAGTGAGCCAGGAATTATGAACTCTTTAAAACAAGCTCTGGTAGAGCTGGCACGGCCTGTTGTCCTTCAAAAGGATTATAACTGGTTGCTGCTTGCTGATGAATACAGCCCTTTGTGAGCCTGTGCGGGGGACGTGGTGCACAGAGGGAAGGAAAGACTCGAGCACTGATTTAAATGAATGTGAACAAAGTATGACACTGTTCTGCTGCATCCTCTTCAGGAGCAAGGCTTTGGAGGTCACCCCTCAGATCTGAGGCAGCTGTGGCTACACCTCATCATTTTGGGTTGTCCAGAGAGCCCTTCTGTTTGTCTTGGTGTATCAGTAGGGAAAATTCGGATGAGAATGGTGTCAGTGAAGCCTTTTGCCTGGCAAAAAGGTAAAGGAATAAGGGATCTCCTTTAAGGTAGTCATTTGTAGAAGAGATTTCTCCTATATTTGCATGCATATATCAGACTGAGGACTACAGAACACTGTCTGCAATTCATAGGTGTTCATACTTTCATGGGAAATCAAAACTTTAAAACTATCCAAAATATAAATTCCACTGATGTGTTGTG
This sequence comes from Pitta sordida, assembly GCA_013390025.1. Taxonomy (NCBI): domain Eukaryota; kingdom Metazoa; phylum Chordata; class Aves; order Passeriformes; family Pittidae; genus Pitta; species Pitta sordida. Next base: position 1,948,881 of record WEKX01017099.1, read on the forward strand.
AGAAATTGCTGTGAATTATACAAATACTGCTGTTACAACACTATAATGGATACTTGAAATAAATACTATGACAACTGAAATATTAAGTTTATATGAAAGGATTTAGGCAGGAGCTTTCTTGCTCTGGAATTCACAGCAACTTTGAGAAGTGCACCTTTCCAGCAAGCATCTTGTGTATGCTGATAACTTCGGCACTGACTCTGCTCTCAACATTAAATACAGAAATCTGTGTAGTGTTTTACTGAGACCAGTGTTGTGGTGGGGCAGGGGGAAGTTGAAAGAGTTTAGAGAAGTGGGTTTTTTCCTCCTCACTCGCTCTACATTGTGGGTTTTTTTAAAAACTGAAGTTAGCTTCTAAAAAAAGGAGTGCCAAAATAACAGAATTTGAACTAAGCTTAGCAGTTGTTTGTTTTTATTAGAGAATTCAGAACTCAGAATTACTTTTTCAGATCTACTGCATCTGAGAAATAAATATTTCTTGCTTCAACAGTAGGACATGTGATAATTCTCACCTCTATCACTGATTTCCCAAATACCCATGAACTTCTGTATATAACAGCCCACCTGGAAAAAGAGTTTAAAAGACCTTTCATCTCACAATCTCTCCAGATACCATTGTACCTCCACAGAGCGTGTCAGAAATCAGTTCAAAGGATTGGATAACCCTTGAGACTCGAGGAACAGAAAAGCAGAATTAAGGATAAAACCGATAAAACTGAAAGCAGCTGTATAAAGAGAAAGATGAAGTATACCAGGCATACAAAGTAATCACTGTAAGAAATTTTTCCCTTCTGGTTTTCGAATGTGAAATTGAAGCTGATCATGACTAGTTGAACTCTGAAGCCAGCTGCTGTTTCTCTCTGCTCAAACAGGTCCTCTTACCTCTAATCAGTTAAAATCGTATGTGTATTTTAATAATTAGAAATTATAGTTTGCTTTTAATACTTTTCCATAATTTCTCCCCTTTTTTGTTACTTTGTTGCCAGGAGCTAAAAAAATTACAGCTAAAAAATTAAAAGCCTTTAGTGTTTTAATCCCTGTAATTTACTTAGCTGCTGGATGTAAAAAGACAAAAGGAGAATAAATTGCTTGAAACCAGACGGAGGCTTTGTTTCCCCCTGCCTCTGAGTTACTGATACCGCATTGGACACCACATGGGAGGTTTTGGCTGAGACTTTAGCATTAGGCTATCTGGCATATCCTGAAACATATTTTCTACTCAATTTTCCAGGCAGAGCCATTTAGCAATGAGTGCTAAACATCATTGTACTCTGCCAGTAACTATATCAGCTGGCACACGTGCTACTTCACCAAGAAACCCTATGGCCCAGGGGTTAGCTCTGCAAGAGGGACCACATGGACACAGGGATGTGCACATGTCTCCTGGTGCCTCCTGCAACACCCAGACTCTAGACACCAAAGGCTCCACATACTGCAACGTTAAGTGAAGATATCTGCTAATATTTCAGCTTAAGGCTTCTTCAGATTATCCAAATACCTACTGAGGCTTACCCTAGTTGACTGCTTACCACCCTACCTTGCATCTTGAATTCTTGCCAGTTGCCCTTTCTGGGTTTATTTTGAATTGCTGGGGGCCTTGGATGCAGCCTTTCCCCTGCCAAGCAACTCCAGTCCATTCAGGCTACATGTAGGGGAGAGCAGTGATTTCAGATCCTCATTTCCTGCAGACAGAGTCTGTTCAGAACAGGCTGCAGCCACACACCTGTGTGCCCAGAATTAGTGAGAGGTGATATCAGCACTTACAGATTCAAGGAACACGGCATCAACAGGCTGCTCTCCAGCTTTCCTCTTGTGACAGGAAAAAAGTCAAATATTGTCTGGGAACACAGGGAGCCTATGCTTGGTGTGAGATGCTGTGTACCTGCCTGCCTGGTGCTCCCCAAGCCTGCTGCAGCAGCATAGGTGGGATCAGGGTAGAGATGAGACAATGAGGTTTCTGTGGGTTTTCTTCTCCTCCACATCAGCCACTCCTCCAGCCCTGTAGCCCATCCAGGCTGCCCTCCGGCCACCCAGCTCAGCTCACCTCCTCTCCAGGCTTGTGGCAGGATGAGAAACAATGTCTGGAAGACCAGATGGAGAGCTTTCATCTTCCTCCCTGCTCTGCAGGAGTTTGCTGCACATATAAACAAAAAGAGATATGGGGGATGCTTCCAGGGCAGACAGGGATTGCAAATAAGACCACGCAAGAGGAATGCTTAGCATAGCCTCTTCTCCCCCTCAACAGCTTTACTGGTTTACTAAATCTCCCACTTTTACACCTTCCCCAGTAATGTATCTGAACAACACACTCCTGATTATAATTTCAACACAAACGGACAGGCTCTGCACATATCTTCCTTTTAACTTACACTAATTTCTCCACTGACTCCTGCTTCTACTCCCTCGATTTCCCTCTGGCTATGCAGCATTGTCCTAGCAATATGAATCTTTCCAAGCTCATCTCCCCTCCCTAGAAACCTGCTCAAATTCACCAGAAAACTTGAAGCAGGACTTTCTACCTCCTCCATCTCCCACAGTTCTTTGCAGCTCTGGAAGCAAAAGGTGCAAACACTTAGAACTGCCCTTAGAATAGGTGAAGGTAATTGTGTAGGACCTATTCAACAGGCAGGGAAACTGACCTCCCTCCTAATTTGCTTTAGTGACAATCTCCCTCCTCTAGAGCAAACAACTTCCTACTGGGCAACTCTTTTCTTGTATTGGTAGGGGTCCTTTTTGTGCTGAAATAGCACTTAGATGGGTAATATAAACATAAGGGGTTTGGTACATATGAGAGTCTGGATGTCAGAGAAGGGGTATTCCTCTCAATTCCACCTGGATGGTAATCAGCATCAGATGTAGATCTATTTTTTTAAACCTCCCTACAAGGCATTACTCCTGTGCCACCACTTCCAAGTCTCTCCAGTATGCTACAGATATCAATGAGCTCTAATCCTATGAGAGAAGAAGAAAATATTTAGCTTCATCCCCACTGGTAATGCTTGGGCACATTGCTTGTGTGACAGAACAGAGTCTTTCAGGGTCTTGGTGGGAGTGCTGCAGTTGGAACCCAGGAGTGCTGTGGTTCAGCTATGTTGTGTTAAGTGTAGCTTCCACTCCTAAAAGGTATCAGTGAGGAAGGCTTTCTAGAGAAACATCCTCAGAGCAACACCAGTACAAACACTGAAAATCACAGCTCAGACACCCACCTCATCTCCTGTGCACACACCACTTCTTCCTTGATGTTCTCATCCACATTCCCATGATCTCCTTATTCTTGCAAGCCTTGGTGTCAGGGACAGAAAGAATGGGCCTAATCCTACCAGATGCAGAGTTCCCACTGCCTGCAGGCAGGGTGGATAGTGCTGGGTTATCCTTGGTGTGAAATCTGGGCAGTCCACTCCTGCGAGGCAGGATGTTTCACCTGGGGTCCAACACTGGTGCAGAGTGGGCCCTTAGTGGAGAATGACCATCTGTGAATTTACTATTCCTTCTCAAATGCTAATTAGTTATTTACAAAGAACTTTGGAACATTTTAATTACTTGTGTTAATTTAGAATTCACAGAAGAGAGCTATAAAAGTCTATTATATGGGACGCTTATTCAAATGAAGCTTGAAATGGTACATGGTGATATACTCACAAATCTCCTGCCAACACAGTGAGAAAAACAAGAGGGTGGCCAGGCTTTGAGTGAGGCAGCAGGAGACTGGCATTTCTGATGCACTGGGTAAAGCTGAGAAGTTGATCCTGGTGAGTGAGATGGTCCTTTCCCACTTGAGGTCTCAGCCTGACAGTCCCAGAGTCATGTTGTCCTAATGTTACTGTGTTTGATGTGTCCGAGTCCCCTTTTCTACCTATCAGCTATTCTTTTTTTTAAATGTGGGACAGCTTTGCCGTGTCCCACACTGGCCAGAAGTCCTCAGGACTGCAGCCAGGGTGAAAAGAAAACCTTTAACAAAGGGGTAGATCTTTCCTCATCAGCTGGGAAGGGTGAATTGATCTACTCTACACTTCATGAGAAAACAGTTTCTCAAAGCTTGTGTACTCAGGTAATGAAGAACTGTACTTGGAAGATAGCAGTTTACATCCTGTAAATCTTTCCTAAAAGGGCATCAAAAATTAATCACTCTGCTGAAGTTCTTAATTTATTTTTTTTAAGAACATCATTTATCAGTTTAATTTAATGTTACTTCAGTTGCTAAGGAGCCATGATTGCAAACCTCTGCTAAACAAGAATTTTTAACAATAATGCCTGGCCATCTAATTGGAAAATATTGCAAAAATCAAGCTGAAGTCTGCCCTATCCAGCCACACTGCACACTGAGACATGGAAATGTTCTTTATTATACATAGTAACACTGTTTATTAGTCAGGACTTGTAACTGTTGGAGAGAACAGCAAAATCACAAAAGGTTCAATAGAAGTGACTCGCAAATTAATCTCATTACTCTTGAAATTGAACTGCATTGCATGCTCCTGGCAGAGATTCCTCAAGGATACTGAAATTGCCTGTGTATTGTATTTCATATCATGATCATTCTGCTTTACATAGTAATGTACGAAGTCTCCATCAGGCCAGTGATGGAAGGGGGATGTTTACGTAGTGATGTGTGAAATGATGAATAAAACTTCAGGAATTATTTTGGAGCAGAGGGCAGAGAGGGGAAAGTTTTATTACATTATTGGATCAGCACTGACTCCAGGAATCCAGAAATTTTGCACGTCTTTCAAATAATGAGCATCAAATGGGGCAAACCTCCCCCCTCTATGCTCCCACCCCCTCCCCCGAAAAGAATAAAAGTTCAATGCTGGTTCAAATTTCTGCAAAACCAAAAATGTTTCTTAATTTCAATTAAATCTTGACCTATTTTTAATCAAAAGAGCCTGCTGTGTCTTTCTGCCTCAGAAGATTGACATTGCCAGCAGGATGCCGAAATCTCAGGTCCCAGCTCACTGGGGAGGGATGGAGGCTTTCCTCAGGGCAGTGTGGTGCAGAGCAGCACACAGGAGGGTCTGCTCTACGGGGGCCATACACAGCATGCCACGGTTCTGAGTGCCCCTCCTCACAGCCATCGTGACAGGGGAATTACCTGCTGCTGTACAGCAGGTCTCAGATATACTGCACCAGCAACTGGAACCCCAAGAATGACTCAGGCCCTCCAGATCCTATGGCACAAGCATGGAACAGGCTGGGGCATGCCACTGAACCCACTGTGGGGTCACAAAAATGGGCACGAGCTGGCACTGGGAGGGGCAAGGCAGAGAGACAGGGCAGTAATTTCTCTGGATTAATATTTTCAAAGAAAAAGATAGAACTATGTTTTGAATAAGCTCCTGTGACATAAATAACAAATAAGCAATATAAAATCTATATGCAGCCATATACACATAGATGCCTGCATTATGAAGAGCTCCTTTTTACTCATTAATTCCCTTGGGATTTAGAACATCATAGCTAAAAACAATAATTTGTATGCAGAAATAGACTACATATATAGATAGAATTTTCTGTTCTTACCAAGCCAGTACTTTTTGGAAAAACCCCAAGAAATGAATGTGGACTTTTTTGATTCATCATCAAAGTCCAAAAATTCCCAGTCCTCCCAGGCAAACTCATGTGTCTGACAACAGGGCAGGGGGCCATGAGCCAGCAGCTCTGCTTGCTCTGCCATTCCCTGCCACCAGTAATAGTGGACAAAGGACCTGCCACTTCTGTCCCAGCACTTCCACTTATGTGCTGCATCTTTAAACCACAAGGCACAAATTCTTGAGCAATAATAGTATTTGATCTGATATTGCACAAGATGCTGAGCATATAAAAATTGGGAAGATTAGAATAGTGTCTACCAGCAGAATAAGTTTGGTGACACTGTCTGATTTTAAAAAAGAAATTTATTAAAAAATTAAATGTTTTCCCTGGACTTTGGGAGGATGAGATAGTCCCTAACATTTCAAGAGACTTTCAATCAATATTTCCTGCTTTTGCCTGGTCTTTTGCAGCACCCCCCTGATTTTATGTCTGATCTTGAACACTGAAGATTTAATCAATCATTGCTCTTCTTGCTTCTGGAATTTAAGTGGTTTAAAGAACTTGCACTTACTGAATGCCATTAGGCCATGGTGATGAAGTAGCTCTGCCTGTATCTTTAATCCACTCCTTTCTACAAAACAATGTAAGATAGAGCTGTCTTTACTTGATAGCACTTCACCAGATAAAGCTTTGGACACTGTACTGGGAGGGGAAAAGGATAGATCTGTATTTCTCTAGGTAATCTTAAGGGTTAATAGAAAGAGGACAATAGATACCTTGTGAATTATTGCTTTGCATATTAAACTTTCTTTCTTTTGCTGAATGCAAGGCTGGAGTGCTTCTTACTTTATTACAGAAACTAGCAGTAGTTGATTTTATCCATAATATGTACTACCAAATTTTATCTACCTTATGCCTGGAGAGTTGTTTCAGGAAGAGAAGATGGCTGCTACTAGCAATAATAACAAAAGCACATGCCCTTTGGGTATGGTATAACTGAAATGCAAAGGACTTGCCTAGCTACTTCCAGAAGTACAAGCACATATGGCTATAGCAGGAGAGGAAAATGAAGAGCTGCTCCCTGGGGACTTGCAGCCATCCCCCTCCGCTGCAGGCAGGTATGTAGCAAGGCTGCAGGATTCACCAGTTCTGCTATACTGGATGCCCATAAAGCTGCTTTAGGTAAGTCTCTAGCAATCCACTAGGCTTGGTTTTTCACTATATAGAGGCAGCCCAGGCGAGGACTTGTGCAATGGTTGTTCAGAAACCCCGATCCACAGAGTCACAAAATTTCACAAAGACAAACACTTCCTTGTTAGGGATTATTGGGAGTTAAACTACTGATAATACGGTACCTGCCATAAACACGGACTTCTGAGAATGACAAAACCTGCACTGCAATTGTTGAGTTGTGCCTTGTTCTTTGTAAATACATGCTGAATATCTTAAATAATTGTTAAATTTCCGACTCTTTCCTTCAAGATATTCTCTAAGACAGTTTTTACTTCACATTGAAAGAAACTGATTTTTCATTCAACAAATGAAATAATTGCCAGAATGACATATTAGGAATCATAGAATGATTTTGGTTGGAAGAGACTGTAAAGATCATCTAGTCCCAACCCCCTTGCCATATGCAGGGACACCTTTCACTAGATCAGATTGCTCAAAGCCCCATCCAGCCTGGCTCTGAGCACTTCCAGAGATGGGGCATCGACAGCTTCTCTGGGCAACCTGTGCTGCTGCCTCAACACCCTCACAGTAAAGTATTTCTTCATAATGTTAATCTAAAAACCTCCAAACTCTCTACCCTCTACCGCTGGGCAGGACGTGGCTTTACCAGTCAGCAGAAGGGACCCACCAGGACATGAGGCAGGAACTCCCCTGAGCCTTCCTTGCATTCCCAACAAATAGTCCCACAGTCAACATTTCTGAGGTAACCATGACCTTTGGGGACTGGACCTGAGATACACAGAACAGAGGTGTCAGCCCGGAGTCAGAGTTCAAACCACATGAATTCATTCACAAACAGATGCAACACCTGTGAGCTGTTTTGCCTTGAACATCTGGAATACTTATTTTGTTTGGGTAAGTGATTAATAAATGTTACCCTCATTATATGTAAAAGAGCACTTAAGCTTGTCCTTAATTTGTAGAATTGTATTTGAAGTCAAACTCCTGTTTAAACAACAGGTAATTCTTCTTCTTTTAATTAAGATTTATACAGGTTCCCATATGTAGATGAAGAAATGAAGTCCTAATGAGCAGAGAGCCTAATTATGATCATTCTGTAATTGAAGTAATGGTGTGCCTCAGAATAACACTACATATTATGTTGCCATATAATGGACTAATGAGCTCCAAAGAAGTACTAAAAAGGGTCTGAGAAATACCCTCACAATTCTTATGAGGACATGCCTACTTGTGAACATCTCCATAGAGTATTCAAACATGTATAATGGAATATATAGTGTGACACAACCAAAGATTTATATCAAGGTGTTGGAAATGACTGAAGGTCAAGGGCATACCAAAAGCAATGGAATTAATTATTAATGCAAGATGCAAGAAAATAAGCCAGAGACAGCTGCATGAAGTGATTTCAGAGACAGATTAAAAATGTAAAAATGGAAATCAGTGGGAATCAACACTGGGAAAATGATCAACATGCACCATAATACTGGTCCCAGCGGCTGAAGCCAGCTCCCTCCACGTTCTGATGGATGAAGTACCCAGAATCTGTTATTTTTTCTTGCCTAAATGACCAACTCTAATCAGGAGCTCTACACATGGCTGTTTTCTTCATCATTCAGCTGGTCAGGAAAGAAAAGATAGTTACAGAATGTTTGTTTAGTAATTGTCTGCTTCTATTTTGGAGTTTTCTTCTGGTGCTAACGAATGCGACTCCATTATGTCATTTATCATGTGAACAGTCAGGTTGAGGAACATTTTAAATCAGGAACTATTTTAGTTTGCATGAGAAATAACCCCACAGAACAACTGACAGCATGTGTGAGCAGAAAAATTCCATGCCTGAAAATGGTAGGTTAGGTGATTTCACTGGATAAAAAGCTTAAGGAGTTATCTTTTCACCAGCAGAGAAGAGTGTTCAGTGGGAAGGGAAGAGCTGTAGGCCTGTATTTTTCTTCACAAGGAAGTCCAGATTTTAAGTTATTTAACTGGCTTGCTACGTAATGTTTGTTTTCTATTACCATTTCTTCTATCACCCATTTCAAGGGAGAGTTTTCATTTAGATCTTGGATGCCCTAAAAATTATACTCTAAACCTGACTTAAGTACAGGCAACACAGGTTGTAATTATGCCTCAGGTGTGGCAAGAGCAGGAGAATGGAGCTAAAGGGAAACACCAACCAGACATTACACGCAGATGTATCTAGAAAGTGACGAGGAGTCACAGCTTATTTACAAACAGCTTCCTCCTCACAAGCCCACATTTGTATCTGAAAGATTAAATTTCATGTTTTATACTCTAGCACCAGGTACATAACTCTTTCCTGACTTAACACAGCCCAACACAACAACCTTATCCGTTAGGGTAGAATCTCACATGTATTCCTCATTCTATGGACAAGCGTCATTCTTGATGAACCTGAGCATGGTGGCTTTGGCTCAGTCAAAAGGCTACTGGGAACACATAACCACGTGAGAAAAAAATGGAAATTACCTCTGAGGGTATTTTTCAACCTCATAATAATTTGCTAACTGATTACACAACTGTGGGGTTGAGAAACCTGTCTGAAGGGACTGGTCAAAGAAAAAAACATCTATTTAATAGGATATCCTCCCAGTAACAGTGGAACAGAAGTGGTTTGACAATACTTTGGGTAATGTCTTGAAGACTGTGGATAGCTAATAATAGCAATGCTTTTTTTCCAGAAATATGAAAGTCATAAAAATGATGGTTTAGAGGGACCAAAACTATTTATAAACTGAAGAAGAATTCAGTGAAGAGTTTTGACTAAAAAGGAGTGGAGGGGAGAATTTTAATGTGCTTGAAATAGAAGTCAAATCTCAAATTTAAAAAATGCAAATCTGAAGTATTTTAAGTGTTTTTAAAAAAAGCTGAGTGGTTCAAACATGAAAGGACACCTTTTGTTTCAGATCATATGAAGATTTTATGTTTACCAGGATGAGCAACCTTGATTTGAAATGTCCTCTAACTTTAGCTTTCTGATGATGGGCAGAAGACTTCGGTTCACCCAGGATCTTTCAGCCATGCTATACACAGAGAAATACGTAGTAATACGAAGAATTTTAACCGAGGAAAAAAAAATAAAATTGAAAGTTCCCAGGAGCATTGACTTCCATCAGAGCATTTATTGTTCATTTCCTTTTGACCAATTACTCTCTTCAGAAATGCTCTCTGGCATATCATGAAGACTAAGTGTTAAACCTGGGAGGCCGTTTCACTTGCAGCCTGTTGAGAACATCTTTACATTGCTGGTTAACGACTTGTGAACTTCATTGTCAGATGCTGCTCTGCTACTTTGCATCTCCCAGTTGATGGCTCTCTGCCAGGAGCCAAGCAACTGCTGGTGTTTGAGGGTGCCTCTCGCCCTTGTGAAATTCAAGTTCATTCTTTTTCTGCTCCCCTCGCTTTCTTCCTGCAAATTTATGACTTGCTAACAAATGTGTTGCTCTTGATTCCCTCCTCTTCAGTGATCTTTAAGATCTCTCATTTCATAAGGAAAAGGCAGGTGGGTGATCTGCTTCCAAAAAAAAAAGGTGTCCATAAGCGCGGCTTGTGTCTCAAGGCTGCCTATCTATCTATTCAATTTCTGTTGACTTAATTCAGGTTTCTTTGTCAAATTACGTAGCAGTAATTAACGGCCCTAGTCTAAGTGTTTTCCTCATGGTGCCCACATTTCTGTGAGAGCTGTAGGTTTTACCCACGCATGCAGGCAGCATCCTTTCATCATTCTTCATACAAATTGAATACTTCCTCTGCAGGCCCTTACAGCTGTTCTTTGAACACCATTTGCAATTAATGAAACACGTATTCCTCTGGCTCAGCCATTCCTTCAAAAACCCTTGTCCAAGCTTGTTATATTCTGGGAGGTTAGTAATAGTTTTTGCACCTTTGCAAATTTTGGCTCAGACCTTTTCTGCTACTGGGAAGAAAATACGTAGCTTCAAGGGCTTGTGATTTTCACTTGAAGATAGATGAGGGAACCCATGACTGGAAGTTACCAGGAGTATCCCTGGGTCAGGCCCTTTGCTTTCCCAGACTCACAATGACATTCATAATCATACTGATTTCCATGTAAAAACTGATCAATCAAGGCTATTTTACCCTTCCTGCAGCTGCCACCGGGCTGGTCCAGAAACTTTCCTTCCTGGCAATTCAGGAGGTGACAACAAAGGAGTTGGCTGGGCTTTTAGCAAAAGCCAAAATATCTGAGCAGCACCATCACTGTGACACAGTGCCAGAAGGCCAGTATGTCCCCCTGCTCCTGTCACCAGAGCAGCACCACTGCAGTGGCACGGGGCTGCATTGAGCTGATCTGGCACTTGGGAAATCAATAGTAGTCGGAGTGGGAGGAATTGCAGCACATTCCTAGTAACCGTGCAAATGCAAATTTATTACTCCAAAATCGTCTCTAATGTAAATCCAGTGAGGTCGATGGACTTAGACCAAAACTGGCCATTCTGCTTCATCTGTTATGCTCAGTTTTATAAAGATGGATGGCAGCTATTAAAAAAAAAAGGAAGTTTCAAATGCCTGTAAATACACTGACCAGGGAAATGAGCTTCAAGGATTCCAAGAATCACTCTTTGTGCAGATGGGTATTCTGCCTAACCACAGCAATCAGCATTGCTAAAAACCTTCACCAGTGTGAACTGCTACAGGTCTATCAGCAGTGATGATTATCAGAAGTTCCTGTCCTTTGGTTAAAATATGCCAGCCTTTTACACAGGAACTCCCAATTTTGGCAAGTTACATATCTCCCTACATCGAAGCCTTGCTGATCTTCAGCTGCCCTTTCCAGGTTTTTCTAGTTTCTTCAGTTTGTCCTTGTTCTTAACTTATGCACAGATAAACCCAGAATCTAAAGGTTAATGTTGTTTCATCGCTGCTGAACTGAAATCAAAGATTTTAAAAGTCATTCTGCAGAATATTCTTGCATCTTTAGGGGAAAAGTAAACTGTTACTGATTATAATAATAAGATTTTGGAATGTGCGAATGGAGTTTTTTTATTTCACCGTATATGATGCTCTCTTTTTTCCATAACTGCAGTTCACCATAAGTTACCCCCAAAAGTTGTTTTGTTCAGAAAAAAAGACTACTGGAAAACTATTAAAGCATCAAAAAACCTGTATAAATATACATCAAGACAGGAAGAGCTTTTACAAATAGGTAGGATAAAAAGATGATGTATTAAGGCTTTTCTTGTTTTCTTAAGATCTTTTGTCTCCATTTACCCATGAAAAACCGTACATATACTATTTCAGTACCTTTTCCCTTTTGCAATGGTGTCAGCAAGGATCAGCCAGAGAAGCCAGGTGTCTGAAATCATCTCCAGAGACCATTCTATGTAGAAATACCCAGCAGAAGGGAATTGCTTCGATGATCAAACCTGTATTCAGCCTACCTAGCTTTATTAATCTGCTGACTGTCTGCCATTTCTCACTGGCATCAGTGAGCAAGCGAGGTGAGATGCAGCTTAATTAATGGCCAGGCTAGATGCTTTCTTCAAAGACTGACTGAGATGGATCCTAGTCTTGCCCAACTGAAATGCCAACTCAGTTTGTGTTTCTGCAATCTCCGTGGTCAGGCAATTTATACAAATTTGGTAAATTTGAACACATTGTACAGAAGGATGTTCAGGCATCCTAAACACAAACCATGTCCACCATGTGTGTATTTGTGGGTCAGATACATGCCAAAATTCAAAGCCTTTAGCAGGATGAGAAGATGTTCCTCTCCATCACTGACTTGAAATAGCTTTAGCTTGTCTGAAACACGGACTCATAGGACTGGAAGTATCTGCAGCCTTAGGCTGTATCAAAACATGTGTGACAGAGATTTGAATGGACTTAGATGCAAGTCGTGTAAGGTCAAGTTTCCATTTAAGAACCGTTTGCATTACCAATCCTACCACTGTGTAATGCAGAGGAAGAGACACTAACAATATTTAGCACATTAACATGGACAACAGCTATTTGCTACGTCCTCAGGAATAAACACAGATGAACTTACAACAAAGCTGTGCGTCTAATCCCTCCTCCTAAATGTGCAGGGTTTTTATAGAAGTTCACAAAACTTGCCTCCCTGTGGAGTGAGAGTTGAGATGTAGTTTGGACAGTCAATATGACAAAGAATTGCCATAGTCAAGGCCACCTGACACAAACACAATTGCAACTCCTTGTGCATTTTGGTGAACTAGCAGTTCATACGTGCATGAAAGTCATGGCCGCCTTTTCAGCCAGGCACAGGTTCCTTGCCGAAAAATGGTCTCAGTAGAAAATATTCAGTCCTTACACCCATGTGTGGGTAACCTTATCTTCCTTGACAGAAGCAGATGGGAGGTCCATGTGCTGCTATGTCAGAAATGTCTGTCATTCTCCTGTTTCTCCTGTGTCCTGTATCTTAGGTTATCAGGCGTGCTCCTCTCGATGCCAGTTAAAACGTAGGTGTTAAACACAGAAGGCACGTTCATTTATAACTACACAGACTATAATTATATGTAGTCTAGGGCTTGTTTCCTGAACTAGGAAGGAGGAAAAATGGGTTAGGTGGGTGTGAGTAAAGTAAAAAGCAAGAACATGTCTTTTAGAGATTATGAAACTACCTTGATATGCCAGTACCAAAAATGCTAGCTAAGAACAAACAAATCAGAAAACTATGTGCAGGCTGAGAGTTGGGACAAAAACAAGGGAATTGGGAACTGACAAGGGTATAGTAACAAGTTTCTGAGCTTGGGAACTTCTTAGCACTGCAAGCAAAACCAGAGGAGAAATATGCAGTCACCATTATAGCTTACTTGCAGAAAGATAAATACCACTTTGGGATTACCAGGTGAGATATTTCAGTGAGAAATTGGGACTTTAGTGTCATTGTATGAAGCATCAGTGACACCTCCTCCTATTTAATACTTTAACTATGTTTGGTTATCCATATGCACTTGAAGATTAATTGAAACCAGAACAGAAGCAGGGAAGAGGTTTGAGGTGAACTGAGAGTCATTTAGGAAAGAAGATTTAAAAAACAGTCCTGTGTAGCTCAGGGGGGGAAAGGAGATAAGAAGCATCTCCATAAAGATATTTGAGTAAGGAGCAGTGAGCAAAACAACTACTGAAATGAAAGCCGGTGCTGGTACCAGCACATGTGGGAATAAGTTGGTGATGGAAATGACATGAAGGTTCCTAACCATCAGGGACATGGACAGCCTGGGATAATCTCACAAAAGGAGTAGAAGGCAGAAAACGAACTTACTTTAAATCAGAGGACGGTCCTTTTATGAAAAAGACCACAAACAACATTGTTCCTGGCACAGCAAAGAGCTGGGCTCTGTGATCCAGGCTCCTCCTGTGCTTCTAGCTCTAAATTGCCTAACGGGAATAGAACAGCAGCAAACCAAGGCCTTTAGCTACTTGTTACTGGAGTTTTGTGGAATATTTTCACAGGAGTTGTAATGCCAGAAGCTCCAGTGTCCTGGCTAAACACCAAGACATTCCTCTGCTGTTTAAGTCCCCCCCGTGGTTTCAGTTAGTAATGCCACTCTTTGCTTGTTGTCTCAAAATTTCGGAACAATGTTGCCTTTTTGGGCTTAAAACATATTTTCTAGCTACTGAATTGCTTGTCCAACTGTGGTATAATTCACTCTAGGGTGTAACTGTGTTGCATTTTAACCTGCACAGAAATAGCATGTGCAAGTCTGGAGAAAGGATGGGAGAAAAAATAGCAGTACAAAAATATCCTTATGACAGCACTGAGCCCAAGTGAGCAATATTACCCTTATTTAACAATAGGGAACCTATAAGCAAAAAAGTTTTGAAACCTTTGCCATGAAAACACAATAAGCAGCCGTGGTTTGGGGCTTTGCTATTACGTGTAGCTTTTAAAAAGTCTCTGGAAACTTGGTCTTGAATCTTACTTCATGAGCGTTTCAAAGAAGTCTCAAGTCGAATTCTGGCTTTTTGTCAAAATCAGAGAAAATTAATGACTCTGGCCTAAAGATCCTAATTTACACTGGCAGGCTTGGAGTCTGGAGTGGTATGAATTTCCCAGGGTGGATATGTATGTGTCAATGACTGTTAACCTGCATTACCAGTATTGCAACACTGCCTGGATCCTCCCAAACACGAATAATGACTTGTCCTATCCCAGATCTGTATCTATGGATGGCAGATATTACGTAGAACAAGGAATCATTATTATTATTTAATTCTTGTAACAATCATCAGAGTAGCTGAACTACTCCCACAGCTGCATTAAATGCAATGACTAAAATATGCAACCCTTTTGTTTCATCTTCTATGAGAAAAGTGGACTGTCGTATTTCAACAGAGAATTTTAAGCACATATATCTTAGTAAGTATACAGCTAATAACAGTGCCTTGTTATTCCAGTTTTGCCTATATTCAGTAATGCAGCAGAGTATCTAAAGCAGATTAGCTTTAGATCTAAAGCAAGATAGTTCAGGTCCTGGAGCTGTGCAGGTAGTATGGAGCAAAATATAGACTAATCTGCCCTGAGAGTGGGGTAAATTAGTCTACACAGAGCTCTGCTTTAACAAGTTACTTTAATATTTGAATGGAATTGGGTTAGAGATGGCTTGAATAGGTCTCATTCTAAGCACAAGCCAAGCAGGCAGATTTTCAAGGGCATTCAACCACCAGGATACAAAAGCTGCTGAGATAAGAAACTTTCTGCCTAATTTTGCTGTGCCAGAATCCTGGGAAGGAAGGAGAGAGAGGTGCAGGTGGAAGAGTTATTCCTGCTGGAGCTGCAGAAGCAGCACTGGCCTCCTATCACAGCTCCTTCACAGCCTGTGGCACAACCAGGTTGCAGCCTGGGAATTGAGGAACTTCAGCTGGGCCCATCTTGGTGAACCAGCATGAGCTGATGAGGGTAAAGGGCCCCTTTCACAGCAGCCATGTGTGCAGTTGTGCCTCACATGGCCTTGCAGAGAAGATGGGGAGATGAATGCTGGCAGTGTCTACGAGAGGTTGGATTAGAAACCCAGGCCACAGAGGAGCTTCATGTGGTGGGGTGAAATTTGGTCTCCTGGATATCCTGGATTTACCTTCTGATGTTAATGACTGAAATACTGAACTTAGGCCAAGTGTTGCGGCCAATAGTGCTAAGAAGTGCTGCAGCACTTTGACAGACAAGTTTTCTTAGCACTAAAGGCTTTTTGTCCAGGGGTATCGCTTTGCTGTCAGCCTGCCAAGAGGTGATAAAAGTACCAATCCAGGCACGCCACTCACTGCCAGGATAGAAGAGACTCCAGGCCAACCTGAGAAGAGAAGGAGCTTTCCTCATGTACCAGGGCAAGGACATTCCTGAAATGATTATCTCTGACCACATTCTTCAGGAGCAGGTACTAGCCCGTCTCTGCAGATTTTTATTTCACTCCTCCGACTCACTGACACTGCCCTTGCAGTCGGAGGAGTCTGTTTCAGGTGCCCACTTCTCATCCATCAAACATTGTAGCCTCACCTGGGCTGCATCTATGGCAGGGACACAGCAAAAAAAAAGGTGTCACTTCTCTGGGATGAGGTGACATCACAGCACGCAGCTTGCCAGCTTGCCCCAATGAGCCCAGGAAGAAAAATCCTGGGAGGGAATGACAGCACACCAGAGGGGAGAAAGGGGAAACTTTACTCGCCCAGGGAGCAGGTGGCCCGCAAAGCGCGGCCCTCCACCCAAACAAGCAGCGGGGCTGGTTCCGAGGGTTCCGGGCGGCCCCAGCCACAGGCAGCCGCCGCTGGCAGGGCGGCTCCGGCCAGGAGAGGGAGCCGTGGCCCCGCACACCCCGCCTCGCACCCCGCCTCCTCCAGCCGGACCCCGGCAACTGCGAGAGGGACAAGCGCGGCCGCGTTCCCCAGCACAGCGCCCGCCGGCTCCAACCCGCTCCCCGGAGTGACCCTCCCCGTGTGTGTACGGAGCGCGGCCGCGGGGATAGGGGCGGGCAGGGCGGAGCGGAGCCGGGAGGCGCGGATCGGGGANAGCGCCCGGCGGCCCCGGGCAAGGACGGGTCGGGAGGGTAAGGCAGCGTGCGGGGCCGAGGATGGGGCGGGTGGGCGCGGTGGTGCCGGGGAGCCCCGCGATCCTTCGCTGTGGAGCCCGTCGGTGTGCGGAAGGTGAGCCGAGCTGCGGGACCGCGTATTGTGTCTCCGCCACTCCTGCAGCCGGGCTGGCCGTGCCCCCGCTCTCCGAAATGCGGAGGGGTTTCCTTAAATTCGCTCCTTTGGGCCAGGTAAACCTAGATGTTCCTGGCTGCAGCTCTACACGCACTGACGAATGCAACTTTAATTTTCCTCCGTATTGCAAATGCCTGAGCCGGTGATACCTGCTCCCCTCTGCTGTCAAACGGATCTCTGAAATGGAAGCGAGGAGAAGAAGGGGTCAGCTTTAAGCCGCATCAGGGAAATAAAGTGGAAGAGACGTCCAAGAAAACCGACTGGAAACGATTAGATACTGGCAGCAAGATGGCCTTTGCTGTGTGTTTGTTGGGGACAGATGCCCCTTTACGTGAAGCATTTTGTGGGGGGAGATTTCTTGAGGGAAGCTGGATGATGGGAATGTTTCCTGAAAAAGGAGGGGAAAAGGAGGCTGTCAGGGCTTCGCTGCTTCAGGTGTCCCTTTTCTGTGTCAGTGTTGCTTCCCCTCCGTTACAGTGGCAATGCTTATTCCTCAGCATGGGCTAGTTTCTTGGGGTGTGTACAGTGCTTGTCACAACAGAAACATGATCTCGGGGCCTTAGGTTGTTACAGTAAAATGGATTATAAATGCACTATCACACTCTTTCTTCCATCCTAACTTCTGCTTTGTGAATAGCTGCTTATAATGCTGGGATAAAATTCTGGTCTCCTTTACAGATTTTTTTTTTCTTGTAAAATGATGACTTTTGTTCCATGCATTCAGGGTTTTTGTCCTAGGAAAGACTTTTTATTTCTGGATTTGGGAGACTGCAGCAAGCTCCTTATGTATTTTTTTAAATCTCCTTTGTAATTAGAAGTGTTATTTTCCTGATACTCTATTTTTAACTGTGCCCCTTTTGGGTTGGAAAAATTGTCACTGAACTTACACTTCAATGCCTAGAAGGACTGTGGGGTATTATTTATTAACTGTACAATGGAGAGCCCATATCTCATAATTTAGAGGGTCATTTATAACAGGTTGCTTTTGGCAGCTCTGGAAGATTTACTTGCTGTCTTGTGTTCTTTGCAGGAATGGCATCCCTTGTTTGCATGGAGAGCATCGCTCCAGCCCGAGGGCTCTCCAGTGGGCAGGCTTGGTGCTGGAAAGGGTCCTGCTTTCTGACTCCATTGCCTGCCACTGGTGAGCCAGAGAGGGCAGTCAGAGAGGATTAAGCTCTAATACCTAGATATTCTCTTTCCCGGGAGTAGGTATGGTGGTGTTGCTGTCCCTGGGAACACTTTCCCTACAGGAGCAGTTAAGGATGCAAGATAATGAGAGACAGGGAGAGTAAGACTGTGACGACTTCTCAGTTACTGTTTTGTTTGGATTTCTGTGTTGGTTATTTTGGCAAGCACATGATTCACATTCCTTTCTGTCTTGGGTCCCCTGCTCTTGTCAAGTGTCCTCCCATTTTGGCAAGACTCTGGCTTGCAAAAAGTTGCCATGGAGGTAACGCTTGTGTCTGGTGGTGGAGAGGAGATGCCCAAGTTTGGCTCTCAGAGAGCAGGTTGCATTAGCCTGGTGGACAGTTAGGAAGATATCAGGACATGAATGCACTCATCCCTTTTATTTTTTTTTCATCGTACAGTAACAGGGAGTGCTTCAGGAATAAAAATAGATATATGGAAAAGCCTATATAAGCTGAAATCTGTGAACAGCGCCACATTATCTGGGAACTGAAACATTCTACAGTGGAGATCACAATTCAGATGTTGCCTGCTGTCCTCCTTCCTTCCCAGTCTTTCTCTTGACACAACTCACGGATTTCACCGCCCCCATAAGCAGAGCCAAGTCCC
>WEKX01017099.1:1967746-2062344 GCA_013390025.1 Pitta sordida
CAGGTGAGCCGCGGTGCGTCGGGGTGGCCGGGGATACCCGTGTTCCTGTAGGCGGGGGCAGAGACAGGGGCAGGGACAGGGAGCCCCGGCCGCCCCGCCCATGAACTTCCCCGCACGCGAAGGGAAAGTTTGTGCCGGAGGAGGCGGGTTCCAGCCCCGGCGGGGGGGGCGCGGGGTGAGACGCGCGGCGGTGCCGGCGGCCGCAGCAGCCCCCGCTCCACGACCGGCACGGGGCGGGGAATAAGAGAGAAAGAAGACGAGAACAGCTCGAGGGAGCCCGAGAAGCAGCGCCCGGCGGCCCCGGGCAAGGACGGGGCGGGAGGGGAAGGCAGCGTGCGGGGCCGAGGATGGGGCGGGTGGGCGCGGTGGTGCCGGGGAGCCCCGCGATCCTTCGCTGTGGAGCCCGTCGGTGTGCGGAAGGTGAGCCGNAGCTGGTTATAATGCTGGGATAAAATTCTGGTCTCCTTTACAGATTTTTTTTTTCTTGTAAAATGATGACTTTTGTTCCATGCATTCAGGGTTTTTGTCCTAGGAAAGACTTTTTATTTCTGGATTTGGGAGACTGCAGCAAGCTCCTTATGTATTTTTTTAAATCTCCTTTGTAATTAGAAGTGTTATTTTCCTGATACTCTATTTTTAACTGTGCCCCTTTTGGGTTGGAAAAATTGTCACTGAACTTACACTTCAATGCCTAGAAGGACTGTGGGGTATTATTTATTAACTGTACAATGGAGAGCCCATATCTCATAATTTAGAGGGTCATTTATAACAGGTTGCTTTTGGCAGCTCTGGAAGATTTACTTGCTGTCTTGTGTTCTTTGCAGGAATGGCATCCCTTGTTTGCATGGAGAGCATCGCTCCAGCCCGAGGGCTCTCCAGTGGGCAGGCTTGGTGCTGGAAAGGGTCCTGCTTTCTGACTCCATTGCCTGCCACTGGTGAGCCAGAGAGGGCAGTCAGAGAGGATTAAGCTCTAATACCTAGATATTCTCTTTCCCGGGAGTAGGTATGGTGGTGTTGCTGTCCCTGGGAACACTTTCCCTACAGGAGCAGTTAAGGATGCAAGATAATGAGAGACAGGGAGAGTAAGACTGTGACGACTTCTCAGTTACTGTTTTGTTTGGATTTCTGTGTTGGTTATTTTGGCAAGCACATGATTCACATTCCTTTCTGTCTTGGGTCCCCTACTCTTGTCAAGTGTCCTCCCATTTTGGCAAGACTCTGGCTTGCAAAAAGTTGCCATGGAGGTAACGCTTGTATCTGGTGGTGGAGAGGAGATGCCCAAGTTTGGCTCTCAGAGAGCAGGTTGCATTAGCCTGGTGGACAGTTAGGAAGATATCAGGACATGAATGCACTCATCCCTTTTATTTTTTTTCATCGTACAGTAACAGGGAGTGCTTCAGGAATAAAAATAGATATATGGAAAAGCCTATATAAGCTGAAATCTGTGAACAGCGCCACATTATCTGGGAACTGAAACATTCTACAGTGGAGATCACAATTCAGATGTTGCCTGCTGTCCTCCTTCCTTCCCAGTCTTTCTCTTGACACAACTCACGGATTTCACCGCCCCCATAAGCAGAGCCAAGTCCCATCTCCTCTGTGCTGCCAGGCTGATGCAGCTCGGCCAGGAGCATCTCTGTACCTGGTGGGTGAGAGCTGGTGCTCCTCTGGCTGTGCACAGTGGGACAAATGCAAAGGCAGAAAGAAGGCAACGCTGGCTGAGGTTTGCCGTGACTGACCCCTCTCCACAGCAGCTCTGCACCCTGCATGTAGTTCAGGGGCCCATGTGCAGGTGGGTTTCTTCCTCCATGGTTTGTCCCTGCTTTGTTCTGCTCTGCCATCAGCAAAGCGGATGGCTGAGATTCAGTCACTGCCAAACTGGCTTTTGGGAGGTGTATTTTAAGGTTACTCCCCCCACCCCAATGTTTTTGCAAAGCAGAAGGCTAATCTTACATTTCTCAGCCACTGTGTTGGTATGTGTAGGGCTTTTGCAGGCGACCGAGCAAGATGTATGCTTGGCGAAGAGTGTAGGAAGGAAACTGATTCGGGGAATTTACTTCAAGTGGTGCCTGTACTTTTGGGAATTTTGATCTTGGCCAGTGTGTTTGCTATGTTCAGCATAAATTCAGAGTCTTATTTGACAGCAAATAAAATGCAGGAACAAGTGTACATGTTTTGTTATAGGGTTCCTTAAAAATACTTGCTTGTAAAACAGGATTTCCACTAAAAGTGAAGAATCCTATCTTTAGTCAGTTGTTTGTTAATGTAACAACTTTCAGTTTCATCAGATGGGGATATGTCCCCAGGAATTCTCTGACACAGGTGTCCCCTGAGTCTGGATGATTATCCAGCTGCAATGTAAAGAAAATTGCAGCAAGGATAATTGGTAATGACAGGAGTATCTGGGAGTGTTAGGGAAAGAGAAGGAGAGAGTATGAGAGCTTCACTTTGTCATGTAAGTAAATGAGAATTATTCCAGTCCTTTCGCAGTGAGTGGAGTCAGGGTCCCTGGTGTTTGGACCTTCTTACTGTTCTGCCTTCTTTCTTTCCTTCTACTCTCTCTGTCTTGTTACATGTCGACTTCGTATTTATATGAAAAAGTTACACTGATTCTTATGGAGTCTTTTTACGTGTCAACAAAAAGGGACTTGAATGCTCTCTTTGTGGCAGAGAGTAAGAGATTGCCATGAGCCCTATGCTGAACTGGGGAAGTGGTAGGTGATTCCTTCTCCTGGGAACACCAGGAAGATGCCAGAGAGTCATTACTTTGGAAGTCCCCGTCCAAATAGAGCGATCCAGCTCTTCCCAGCTCTATCTAGGTGTTCACATCAGGAGACCTATTATCATGCCTGGAAGGAGAACTGGATGGTCTAGCACACCCATCCCCTGTCCATCATGGGTATTGGCATCTCTGAGCTAGCACGGCCAGGTTTCCAGCTGATTCAGAAACATTTGAGACTGCCCTTAGCCTGCTCACTCTTTTTTTTTTTTTTTTTTTTTTTTTTTTAATTGCTAACAGCTTGTTTAGGCGTGGCCGCACAACCTTTGCTGTTTAACTCTTGCAGCTTTCGATCTGGCCTGCACCTTCAGCCAGCGTGGCCACAGATCAGTGGCTTGTTTGGGTGCAAGTGGGGACTCTGGTGCAGCCTGGCAGTGCCACAGTACAGTGCTGGTTGTGAGCTCCACATGCAGCTCCTGGCACTGCTTTGTTGTGCATCTGAAAGGCAGAGATACAACACGAATCGTGCACTTACACAAATTCTTAAGAGGCCTCTTCAGCTTTACTAAGACAAGGTGTTATCAGTATTAGAAGAGGACTTGAAAGAAAAGTAAAAACCCCCAACAAAACACGAAGTTTTAATACCTCTTTGTGTGGAAAAGCTGGGTTTGATTTTTTTTGTTGCTTGGTTGGTTGTTTTCCTCGCAGTTTTGCTTGATCCCTTCCGTGACTGAAATGAAAGGGAAATGAATTATCTTGCCCCTCTTGGGCCTGATGCCGTCCGTTTATAGGGATGTGAGATTTTTCAGATGTTCAGAGGATGATTCTTAGATATTTGATCAACTTGTGTGTAAAAGCTTGCAAAACTGTGACCTAAATGTTTATCCTTAATGTTGACAGGATGCTGTGAAGCTGTTTAACTATATATTTATAACAATTCTGCTCCTTGGCAAGAAACATGTTTTCTTTTCAGAGGAAATTTTTGCTTTTTTTTTTCCTTTTTCTGCTTGTGATTTGTGGTTGTAGGTGCCTTTCCTTATAATTTTACCTTTTATATTAGATGTAAATAAAGAGCTAATTACAGTTAATCTCAGTGCAAAGGAATGGAATTTTAAAGAGTGAAAAATAACTCCCATCTGTTGGATTTGCAGTAACATTTTGGGGTTTGCCTTCTACTTGGAAGGATGCCAAACCTTATCTTGCTCAATTTAAAGTTTTCTTTGCTCTATTTAAACTGGATTTTTAATATTTTAAAAAACAAACAGAAATGGAAACAGCTTTTAAAATTATGTTTGGCCATGCTCTTAATATGGGGGTTGCTAAAATGTGAACAGCTCTAACTGAAATGAGTTGAAATCCCACTACCAAGTTCTATAGGAACATGCTTAAGACCTTCTGGAAAAGCATCTATTGCTGAATGCTGGATATGCTGGAATAGTATCTATCTATTATGTATTTCTTGCCTGCTGGAGCTCCATGTGCCCAACTAACCAGCCCCCAAATGACTTGTTCTGAGGAAACTGTTGCTAAAGTAGTTACTATTTAAGATGGGCTCAGAACCCCAGTGTTGTGTGATGGGTACATGATACATTTAGCCCCATCAGCTCCCCTGACTGTTGAGCTCAGGGAATTAATCTATACTTTGCACTCATATGTTATCTTTCATCTCAGCATCTCTAAGCACTTCAGAGACATTGAGATGCACAGCTGTGGTGTGAAGTGGGGAGAGGCTGTTACAAACGTGACTGGGGAAACAGAGGCACAGATTTCAGAAGCCTTGACTAATGCACTCAGTTCAAGGGACAGCCATTTGGGAGTTCTCTAATGCCTGATTATCAAGGAGGCACAACAGTTTTTTGTGCACTGCTTTTGGTGACTGATGCCTAAGTGTAGATTTCATGTACATTAACCATAAACACATATGTTTTACCCTAAACTAGTACATTGATTTGAAATCTTCACCCTTAGAGACTTACAGGAGCGCAGTAAATGGCAGAGTAAGGCATCCAAATATCTAGTTAATTTTTTCTGAGGTTAGTCCTGTTGCAAAATGTAAGACTGCCTTACCTCCTTCCTGCTGTAGTAGCATCCAGGGCCCCGTCTACATAAATTAGTAGCAATCTATTGAATCAAAGCTCAGATCTGTAGAAAATAACGATTTTGACAGTAAGAGCCATGCAAATTCACTCTAATACAAATAATTGGATTTATTCTTTTTAGAAATTGCTGTCTCGCCACTCTTCCTTCAAGCACAGACATATCCCAGCCCTTGTTTTTAAGAAGGGATCTGGATAACGGGAGAAGGATGTATGTGTTGCTGTCCAGCTGGCAGGCTGTGGAGATTTTGAGGGCACCCAGCCTCTTTGAGTGAGCACACATATGCTGCTGGATCCCAAAATGTGTTGCTTTAGGACATTTTGCTGGTTGCATTTGAGCCAGACAGGGATGATGTGTTGGGTTGACTGAAGGATGTGACAAAACTCAGACTCCACTGGAGTAATATCCCCATGGACTAGATTTCCCCTCTACTCATTCTCCTGAACTGCAGTCTCAGTGCATTTTGCCTTTCTCCACCTTCTGTGTTCTCTCTCATGTTGCTGTGTGGAATTTAGGGAAGCTGTTTAATTCTGTCCTCTTGGAGGACAGGGAGGGTGCACACACACAGAAACCCTGACCTGAGGTCATGTAGAGAGGGAAATGCTTTTCTCCTGGCTTATTGTGTCTTCGTTTCCTCCCATTGCACAGGGGAGCTGCATCTTGCATTTCAGTGCTGCTGAATAGCCCTGGATTGTGATTACCTAGGAAGGAAATGTTTACCCCACTATAAGCTTTTTTTCCCCCTTGACAGGTGCTATGACTGTGTAGTTGCTGACATGAAGTGTCAAAGAGCAAGAGGGAACGTCATCCCAAGTTTCCAAAGACACTGAGTGATTACTTCCTCTCTGTGCAAAGAGGTGAGCCAGCCCAGGGCTGGGGTCAGCGCAGACTTCAGAGTATGAAGGCATCCGCTTCCTGGCAATGAAAGTGCTCAGAAATTAAAATTGTGGAGCCTTTTTAGATTTTTGGCCCCTTGCAGCAGGGTTTTAATGCATAGCAGTATTTCCTTGTGTTGCTGCTCTTTCTAGCCTTTGGAAATGTCAGCAGTGCATGTGTTGCCTTTTGTTTGTCATTCAGCTGGAGAAATGAATTCATTGCCCTCATGAGATCAATCATATTCTCCCTCCCAAATTAATATTGATGACAACCACAGCATATTGCTGCCTGCAGCTCCATCTCAGCCTTCCCACTGTGTAGGTGCTTTGGGTCACAGAGCAGACTTTCTCAAAGGAGGCTCCAAGACTTAAAAATTCAGGGTGTTGTTTGAAGGTTGAATTTCTGAGCTGCAGTGACGGGTCAGTGCAGGCAGAGACTGAGCAGGATCCCTGTGATGGTACAACTGAATGTTTGCAGAAGGAAATGTTAGAGACCTGGGGAGCAGTACACATCACAGGGGAAGGATTGTTTAATTCTATTTTAATTTTCATCCTTTTTTCAGTGTGTACCCAACTTTTCCTAGTCCTCTTTGCAGAATGCACGGTACTGTGCTGACCAGGAAAGGGGCAGATAGCAAAAGAAAGCTGCTCTGATAGTCACCAAGAGGATCAAGTTGGTGGGTTGGGAATGTGGAGGGTTCAAAGGACCGCTGAAGAACTGCTTTTAAGTAGAGTGCCATCTTGGGAAAAGCTGTTAGCGCCTAGGCTTTCTATTTTTCTGTGGCTTTACATTTTGCCATGGATTGATGCGTAAAGCACATTTTTAACAGCTTGTCTGAGCTGCAGGACAGGGATAGAAGCATCTTGATGTCTTATCCTTGTTTGCATTCACTTATAAGGCTAAATGGGATTAAATTAATGTGATTAATTTAAGTACCAGGTATGGAAATGCTGTGTGGCCCAAACTCGAAGAAGAAAAATTCATTGGACTTACTCTTATCCTTGAACATGTTGCTTATCCCAGGATGCCAAGAGTCACTTGAGGAAATCCTTCTTTTATGCTGCAGGAAGAGTTGTGTCTTCCCCACTGGCAGCAACCTGGGTAAACCTGCTATAGTGCTGGAGACATTGCAGGCTGTCTGAGGAATTTGTGGCACAGCACAGTAAAAGAGATTCTTGGGAAAGGAAATGCAAGGCAGTGATGATGTGCTCTGGAGCACTGGTGATGCTTGGAGAATTTTTGCCTGCTGTGTCCATCTCTGGAGGAACAAGAAAGGGGAAGATGTTAGCTGAATGTAGAGCAGCCTTTCTGGGAATCTGGCCTGCAAGCACTGAGGGCTATAAGGGGAGGAGATGAAGTGAAGAAGCAGGTATGTAGCTGGCAGCAAAGTCTTGAATGTGGGAAAAGAAACTTTTGGAGCATATTTTGAGCTTGAGAGCCTATTGCAGCTAGTGCTGAGCAGGACTGGGTGCAGCCCCTGGTGTGACAGTGTGGATGTGGAGTGGGCAGAGCACTGGCTGTGCCAGGCTGGGCTTATGAGGAGACAGTTCTCCTGGGAAAGCTGATCTGGGCTTCAAGAGTCCCAGATTGGACCTGGAAAGGGCAGCAAGCCCAAGTGATAAACGTGTTCGAATCTGCATTGTATTCTTCGGATTGAGAGATTTAGGCTGAGCTTGCTTGGGGTTACTTCTCTGCAATCGGTTGCATAATGTGGGTATGCTGCTGTGTCCACTGAGGCCGTGGAACAACCTCCTAGGAACGGTAGTGGAGCTGCTTACATTGAAAAACCATTTAAAAGGTCAGGAGGCAGAATGTATAAATTAAATTCTTGTTGCCAGATGTCTCCAGGTGCTCCACGAGAGCTAATTGGAATTTTTCCAGCAAGGGAGGAATCTCACTCTGGATCCCTTAAGCCTTCTCAAGTCTTTGAGCCATGTTGGTTGCAGTTTTCTTTTTTATTGCACAAAGATTAGTTTGTCAGTTTATTTTGTGGTAGTGCAATATGTGGATATTTCTCAGAACTCTCCTTTCACTATAATGTGTATCATTGTCCAAAATAGAAGCATTGTGTCTGGCTTCGTGGAAGATTTCAGCTCTCTTTGAAGGTCTGTTGGAAACTTTTCATTCCCTAGCTCTTCAGACTTAAAAAATAGGCTATCTTGGCAGGATACCTTTTGCTTGAGCACAGAACAGCTCTTGTAGGTTAGTGTTTGATCTGCTTGGTGGCCAGCATAGGTACACTTGTAATCCATGCTGTTTGATTTTACAGCCAGGGCTCTACCTGCCCCTTTTCAGCCCACTCTACACATCTCTAGGTGATAGTCCCAGCTGTTTATTTGTCTTATCCAGGGGTGCACGCTTTGTAGGAGTGACAGATTATTGAGCTAGTTTATTTTTGATGTATGAAATGCAGTGTGCTCTTGCCCGCTAAATAGCAGCCAGAATATAATCAGTGGCACCCTGTGCTCCAGTAGAGCAGTGTTCAAGATCTGTAGCATTTTTGCTTTGCCAAGTCCTGAGAGGATCCCAAGAGAATTGCAAAGGGAAGTAGGGGATACTGAGTTTCTTCAGATACACAGTGATCCCCCGCATATTCGCGGCTCGCATATCCGCGTATTCAATTAATCGCGGTTGGATTTTCAGTGAGTTGTGAGACCGTGCTCGTGCACAGAATGTCCCCGACCCGGGATTTTGTGGCTGGGAAGCACCAAAGGATGCTTCCTCCGCTTTAATGAGGTGCTACAGTGTGAGCCACACTCCCAGGACTGCCCCTCCAGACCTTATTAGTGGAGGGTGCTTGGCTACAGGTGGGGAGTGGTTGAATATTCATGGATTTGGTATCTTCACGGACTTCATAACTCGCGGGACCTGCCCAGACCCGACCCCCAGCAAATTTCAGGGGATCACTGTATTTTCAAGTCCTGGCCCCATGCACACTTCTTTTCCACGTGCCTAGATTGCACTTTTTTCCCTTTTGAGAGGGAGAAAAATAGTTTCCTTGTCTAAATTCTGACTATTAGTATTAAATCTGTTGAGCCAAAAGGACACCAGGAGATGGTATCTAAACGCAAGTAGCAAATCACAAATTCACTGTCTGGCAATTGCCTCCATGTCCCAAACATTGGCAGTGGCAGAGGCAAATCTTGCACTACCAAGGAAGCTCCCAGAAATTACTCACTGTGAATGAAAATCTGTGCAATATTCCCTGAGCTTCTGAGCTTGAGGTGAGGCTGCTGCCTACTCTGCCTTCAGGAGCTCTTGGTGCTTTTGGAAGGGCAGCTATGCTCCCAGTTTGTTCTGCTCTGTTGAAGGAGAAATAGCTTGCAATCACCTCCCATGGTGATTCTGGAGTGGCACACTTCTGAATTCCTTCTTTCCCACATTGGAGATTTAGTGAAAATTAATTATTAAAAAGTCATCAGACTGCAGCCCTTGGCCTGGATGTGCAGGCAGGAGTCCAGGGAGGGGCTGTGGTGGGTAACAGGCAAATGGACCCACCTCACGATGCCTGGTTGGCAATGAGATGGCTGAGCCACTGATTTAAGAAAGTCTTTCCAGATTTTTTGTTGTGTGTTTGGTTTTAGTTTGGGTTTTTTTCCCCACCCTTCTCTTCAGAGTACCTGGTAGACCTGGCTGTAAAGCTGCCTGTGAGCACTAAATCCCCAGTGCTGGGAGCAAGTGCTTCAGGGTCCTATGTGCCAGTGATCAGCTCTGGCCAAGCAAGACAGAAGGTGCTTTGTGCTAGTGACAGGTGACACCTCTCACCAAGGCAACTTTCTGTCTGACTTCCACTAGTTTAAGGGGTTTTTTTTTTTCCCCTCTGCAGAGGCAGGTGTAATATCTGCTGTGATTCTAGCTGGTGAAAAACTTTCAGGCTGCTCAAATTTACACATTTCCTTTGGTTCTGATGACATAAATTACTTTTATAATAGAAACATTTCAGAACAAATTCCTTTCAGCTCGCTCTGCTGTCAGGCATGCAATAGCCTGGTGAGCACAGCTACGCTGGCAGAAGCGGGACTCCAGCATTGATCTTGCAGGTCCCTGCACATCCCTTGGATATGTTATCATTAGATGCACTGATTGGGTCACACTTGTGGTTGCTGCGATTTCCTTGATTGCCAGGCAGGCTTCAGCTCTGGTTGATTCCTGCTGAAATGTGCCTGGCTGTTAGGAAGCTGATGCCAAGATAAATTGGGCTCCCTGCCCTTAGGGAAGATGTGAATGTTTTTCTGAGGACAGCGTTGGGGTCCCTTCGGTCAGTGTGCCTGTTTGAAGTGATGAGTGTGGCATAGCATGCACTAGAGCAGGGAAAGTGCTCCGAGCTACTTATGGCATTCATCATCAAACTGCTTCTTGATTCCTCCTCATTCTCTTCCTGGAAACTGTCTGGGAATGAAAATTGTAATGAACCTGTTTACTCTTCCTGGGGAATAAAGGCTGGACTTTGGAAACCCATTGTCTGTCTTGCTACCCACATCCCTGGAGGTTTCAGTGTAATACTCCATTCCTCTGGAGGTCTGTCCATGGCCAGCATGCTGCAGGAGTGGCTCCCCTTTATCCAGGGCAAAGTCGAATCACTGACACCATAGCAAAGGGTGGTGCCATGCAGTGCCCAAATGGCCTCCGGAGGAGAGGCAGGACCAGAGAGACACTGCACAAATCCTGGTTAAGTGGCACCAAGATGGTTTATGCTACAGTAATTCCCCCTTTTGTCTGACTTACTCCTGCACGTACTGAAAAGCAAAAGTGTTTCCTGGAGGGCTGAAGGGCCTTTCCCCATTTTCCATTAGTGTTTTTGCTGTTACTTTTCTGTAGCAGCCTTCTTTTGCAGGCTGCCCTTTGTCTGCCTTTTGGATTCTTTGAATTTACTTGAACTGTACATCTATTCTTCTCCACAAGAAAACCCAGCAAACTCGTTCATCAGCTTTCTTCAATGCTGCTGCAGGATGATACAGGGACTCATGGCTTGTGAGCACACTGTGATGTGGGAGCAAAGGAGCCCTGCCTCTCTCCCGAGGACCAGGCTCTGCCCCATCAATCAACCTTCATCCTCAAATCCACACAGAGGCAAAGCAATTCCTAAGCTAGCCCACTGTGGATTCTGCTGGCCTTCCTGTGTCAGCATCCTGATTTTTGAGGCCATTCCTATGCTCTCAAATGCTTCTGACTTTGGACAGAATTACAGAAAGAAAATAATATGTAAAACCTGCTCCGGCTGAAGTTATTTTTTCCTTCTTTCTGAAAGTGCTTTATTTTAAATGCCCTTTCAGCCGGAGCACTTAGTGGCAAGGTTTTGAAGGGTGCTTTTGTTCTGCAGGCCATAGTGTGACTTCTCAGTGAAAAGCAAAAAACCCATCAGCTCTCCCTAACCTATTAGCTCTTCTGAGATGCCTGTGGTTACAAGGGACAAAGGTTGGTTTTTTTAAATTGTTCTGCAGAATTGGTACAGTGTCTTTGAGAGTAAATGTACAGTAGTTACTTTGAGTGCAGTTCTCTTCATTAATTATTTGACATCTGTCTTGGATTTTATAATCGTTTAGAAAGTGCGTAGGCTTTATGGGGCCCATGCTGCCAAAGGCAAGAGTGAACAATTCCTTGCTGAGGTCTGTTTGGGAAGAGTGTTTTATTACAAGTTGTTTTATATAAAAATATTATTTTTTTTTCTGACATAAACGCCGCTTGTGACTAGTATCAAGTGAAAAAATCCCAAGCCTTTCCACCATCTTTGCTGTTAAGAGCAGGAGACACTTCCATGACTGTGGATTTTCTTTGCTCCTCAGTAGAGAGAAGGTGAGAGTTAGAAGAAGAAAGTGCTCAGGAACAAAAAGGGAGCAATTTCTGATTTGAAACAAAGTGAATATTTCAAGTAAGTTCCTTAAAAAAAATTCTAGCAACGGTTGTGATGGATCGTTTTCCCCAACTGCTCTATAAATTATTATTATTGGAATGTTAATTTATGGAGACATTAAGAATACCTCAGAGTATATTGGTCTCATGAGAAGTTTCTGAAGTGCTGAGGATGTATCAAAGCTCTCCATTTGCCTTCTGGCTTCTCTTATTACCTGCTTTCTCGCTGTAGTGTAATTTCTGAGCTGGTAAGCTCCTTTAGTGTTTGCTTTTGTTTTTATTTGCTTTGAGTGGATGCAGTTGGGTGAACCCCACTATTACAGCATGGGTTTTCACTCCCTGACTTCTGGCTCTTTTGGTTGCAGTCAGAGATGCTGGTGTTTCAGCACAATGCTGCCAAATTGCACAAGAAGTTATCAGACACTACTGGAATTGCATCATATACAGGCAAAATGGCAACATCCTTTCTGATGTCACTAAATAAAGAAGCTGGAAAAGGTTGAAGAAACCCTTCCATTCCTGGCAAGACCAGGGTGGGTTGTAGTCCTGTGGTGTAAAGTTCTTAAGGGCATTGCAAAACCCACCTGCTCTTGCTGCAGCTGGTTTAGATGCTCTTTGCCTGTGTGACCACCTGTGTGGGAAGACCTTTCTATTTGTGGTATATCACAGATTTTGGGCTATTTAAAGCAAAGCAGCTAGCAGCACTGGTACACAGAACCTGTCCCTGCACTGTGTTAATAGAAACCATCAGATCCGGTGGCTTTGTTTTTTATATTTTGGGGTTTTCTTTTTTTTTTGAGTAATCATGTACCACTGGAATGGAGCCGAGCTGCAGAAGCCATCCTATTCTACTGTCCTCTTTTTCTTCATGTGAGCTCTCCATTTTTTTACCAAAAGGAGAGAATCCTCTTCCTGTATCTCAGCTGGTAAATGATGGGCTGGTCAGGGCAGCAAGGAGGTTGTGATGGCTCCCCTTGACCAGCTGTTGACTCTGTGCATGTACGTACCTTCCACAACCCCTTGCATTTTGCTTAGTCTGAGAGCAGCGGGACTGTGGTCAACTGCATCCCTTTCCCATAATGGAGAAATTGCTGTACTCTGACAGGCTCTGTGTCCATCTGTCTGCACTGATATCTGGAAAGCCTCTAATGAATGAGAAGTAAATCACTCTGTGTAAGGCTTCTGATTTTATAGCTGGGTTGAGCAAGAAACAAGGATTTTCGTACTAGCAGGCAAAGCATGGAAGTCTTGGGTACCTCACTCATGGGAACAGAGACTTGGTGGCTCTTTGAGGCAGTTGAAAGGAGCATGTTCCTGTGAGCATAGCTAATGGATGTAAATATTAGCTCACTACAGAGTTCATGTATCACTGAGTGAAATGTAGTAGTAGTTTATTTTGGCCTCAGGCC
Source organism: Pitta sordida (assembly GCA_013390025.1). Classification (NCBI taxonomy): domain Eukaryota; kingdom Metazoa; phylum Chordata; class Aves; order Passeriformes; family Pittidae; genus Pitta; species Pitta sordida. The sequence goes on from WEKX01017099.1 coordinate 1,980,698, forward strand.
ACATAAGTGGCCTTGCTGTACACGAGATAAACTCATCCAAAGTCAGTAGTTGTTGCTATTTGCTCCAGGGCTGAATTCAGGCTGATTCGTGCAAAATGCAGGAGAGAATCACTGGAAAATAAGGGTGAGTTAGGACATGCTGTGCATTTAGCTAATGACAAATAGAGAGGGAACCATGAAGGATCTTTATTATGGGAATGATTCCCTGACACTGTTTATGCCCCCTTTCTTCAAGCATTTAAATTACCGAAAGTTCTTAAATTCCTGCCATAAGTGCAGCATGTTGGTTCTCTGTCCAATCTGATAGTGTAAAAAGGTTTACCTGTTTTCAGTTTTTGCAGGGGGTAGGAATACTTAATGTTCTTTCTTCCCTATGGAGTCTTCTTATGTAACATTGGGAAATGGTTGTAAGTGGCAATAGAGAAGGATTTGATTAGCAGCTGGCATTTCAGTTTGGAAGAAGGTAGTAGGGGATGACCAGCCCTCTCGACTGGACCCCAGGGAAGAAAAGTCACTTTCTTCCCGGCTTCTTGCCCATTTTTGAAAGCCTGATGACTTCAGAGGCAATGTGCAGCTCTTTGCATGAACTGTGCAGGCAAGAGCAGGCTTCCTTTGTCTCTTTGAGATGAGCCCAGCAGAGGGAAAGCATTGCACAAAGGCTTTTCAGATGTAAGCATTGAAAAGGAAGGATTCAATATCCGCTGCTGGGTTTTGAGAAGTACAGTTCACGTGTCCCATTCTTGTCAGTCTCTGCAATCTGTGCAATCTTAGGTGCTCTCTGTTTATATTTAAAGTCCTTCTGTCGACTGCCTATATTCTGGACAGGTTTATGAGAAATGTGTTTCAAGGGAGCTCTGTGGATTCTCTCTGTACGCTTTTAACCCACTCTGGTGGAGCAGGTTTCTCTGTCATCTCATGGGCACAGTCCTGTCAGTATCACCATGCTCATTACAGCATCTGCCCAGTGGAGCTGAGATGCTTTGATGAAGTTCTGCCTTTTAACCATCTCTTCTCCCTTTGTGATCTGACAGCACCCAGGAATATCAAATGCGACCTTCACCCCATTAATGAGAGCATCAAGTAGATGTCAGTTTTTCATGACTACCAGCTTATAAGTTGCATCCTGAAAAACCTAGAAACAGAGGGAAATTTAATTCCAGTCAGTGAGCAGCTCTGAGAGCCAAATGCCAGATACCAGAGCAGGCAGCCAGTGAAACTCTGGCAATGTGTATTTATTTCAAATTACAGGAAATTGTGGTTTGTAGCGGGAATGGAAAAGTCTAGGATTGTTTTTTGCGTATCAGAGCTGCTTAGAAAGTATAAGCCTATGTTCAGATAATTCCTGAAAAGTGTACAAACCTGATGTGTGTTTACTTTTGTGAGGTGGCTGTTGCAAGGAGAGTTTGACTGGAAAGAGCTGGTGAGGCCTTGTTTTGCCTCCACTGCTTGTAGGAACAGAGTGAAACAGCTGGGACTCTGGCAGCTGGCATCTTTGCAAGTCAGCTGCAGTTGACCTTGCCTGTTCAGACTGCACTGGTGTGGTTGTCCTGTCGAATTGTCAAACATGTTCAGTGCAAATGTGCTGCAGTGGCTGCTCACCATCATGAGTTCTTTCTGTACTTGTTCTTAGAAATGAGCAAAATGAGGTCTTGACCTCTTGACCATGGTGTTTTGGGAGTCAAAGCTTGGGATTTCTAGCCTGCAAGAGTCTATTTTACGCCTTGTGCTCCTGGATTTACACTATTCCAGTGACTTAGTCAATGAGCTGGGCTGTCCTCTTCAGAGCCATCACCTGCCAGGCTTGACAAACTCCCTGCGGGCGGAGCGATGCTGCCACACAGATACTATTCTTAAGGAATCTTAATGAAATAAAAAAAGAACCTACCAGAATTAAAGGACCATTGGGTGGATGGAGGGATAAACACATACACTCGGATATAAAAAATTGCCAGCAATGATGAAACAGTGTCGAATAACCAGAAACTCTGTGTGCTTTGTCTCACAGGATGAAGATGGTCAGTGTCCTGCTGGTTACACTTTGGCTGTCCATGGTCACCCTCAGCAGAGGCTCAGGTAAGGACACAGCATATGATGGGTCTGCCCATTTACTGTGGGAAGAACTGGCCTGAGGCCAGAGACAAAAACCTGTCTGCAGCAAGTTTTAAGCTTTTGCAGTATTTCTGAATTAAATGGATATGTGTAAAATTCTTAGCAAAATGCATGAACGCAGTGTTAGTTCTGTGGGGGTATTGTACAATATTTATAGAGGCTATGAGCCTGGTGTAAATGGGTGCATTAACAAATAGCAATAAGCACTACCTCAACTAAAAGTGCTTTGCAAATTCAAGCTGCCCACTTGGTCAGTATCATTATTCCCCTTCTGGCGGGGGAGGGGGGCAAAACCAGGGCTTGGCACATGGTGCTGTCTTGTCACTGAGTTGCACGAAGGACTTGGGCTTGAACCTGACCTCTGCTATTCCTGGTTGGATCCGGGGTTGTGATTCAACTCTTCAATTCTGACTCATGCCTCAGCCATGCAAGGGGAGAGGGGAACTTCTGGAGTAAGAGGAGCTTTGATACCCATCTCACTGAGTCACTTTCCTGACAGGAAGTATGTTGTCATGCTCACAGCTCCGCTGGCACACATTCAGCCCAGCTCTTGTGAAGAGGCAGATTGTGCATGTCTCAGCTCCGGACTTCCTATTTGGGTGTGGAAAGAGACAGTATGATTTGCAGGAGGCGAGTGGAAAGGGGGAGGGAGAAAAGAATAGGCGCTGGTTTTATGGGGGAAATATTCATAAATAAAGGCTATGCAGGGGATTAACAAGTCCCATCATGAACCCTTGTCCCTCCGCAGTGCTGGCAGACAAACAGTTATAATACTCTGAGCACATGAACAGCTCTTGTATCATTTTCTCTTGGACCACACTGAATTATCATGGCCAGATTCACATCACGCACCTCATCAAGGTTCATCTCAGTGTTCGTCCTAGAGGCTGAACCCTGAAAGGTTTTTTTCCTCCTTGGGCTGCTCAAGGGCTGCAGGCATTCACAGTAGGCTGTGGTCTTTGACAGAGAATGCCCCATCCTGGCTGACTGGGTCTGAGTGGAAGTGGTAAGCAATGGGGAAACAGCAAAGGAGAAAAAATGTATGGCTTAGGTCTCCTCTGATAAGCACTAGGTAGTAGGAACGCCTGGGGAAGGGGGGATCCAACAATATGGATCTTTGCTGCTCACTGGGAAAATCCCTGCTTTGCATGTGATTCTGGACGTGCTGTTCTGCTCTCCACCAACGCAATATCCGCCTCCTGCTGAGACAGCATTACAACACCCCACGTGCAGTCATCTTGGGCTTTTTCAGAAATGGGAGGTAGGTGCAATTGAATCAAGATTGCCCAGAAAATGTTAAAGCAACTCTAAAAATTGATACAGTCAGCTGGGAGCTGTGAAATGAGCACCCTGGTGTTTGGGTCACACAGGCTCATGCCGGGTGATCTGGCAGAACCAGAACCCTCCATACATTTCTGCAGGCTATTTAGTAATTTTTAAATATTCTTCCTTTAGCAGAGGTTTTTTACACAGAGTGGTGAGAGCTCTTGTAGAGTGCTACAAAAACGTAAGTGTCAAAGGGTGAGGCATGCAACATGTGATCAGTTAAAAAACATTTCTCCTGCAAATCCACTGCAGCATATGCATTTAATTTTCTGGAGACCTGTGGGTGTTGGACATAGTCTTCAGTTCAGAGCTTCCTTTTTGTGCCTAGAACATCATAAACCAGTCTGGGCTGTCAAAATGTCTTTTGTTATTCATGACGGGCTTGGATAGCTGTTTGTACTTGGATGGAGAGGCAGCCGTCTGTGCAGCCCTCTGTTACACTGTAGGGTTTCCTGGGACTGGCACCAAAAGGTGACTGGAGCTCATTTCACCCATGCAGAATTGTAAATACAGAGCAGTATGGGAGACCAGACTTGCTCTGGTAATGTTACAGCATTTGGGCTTGCTTTTTCTTCTAGGAGCAGGGAGCGTAGGTGGGGGGAGCAGAGCTGAGGTTATCTGGAATGAATGCAGAAGGGCTGTGCACAGTCTACAGCTGCCTTGGTGGTTGCCTAACACCAAGCAAGGCTGTGGAGATGGGTAGCTCTCACTGGGGGACCTGGTTCCTGGGATATTTAATGTGTGTAACTTGATAGGGATTTGTCATTTCAGCTGAATCTTTTTCTGTGCTTTAAGTCATGTAATGCTGTATTGTTGGGACCAGCTTTCTTTCCAGCCCAGCTGAACTGATGAAGACTTGAAGGCGGGGTCAGGAGTCTTCTTGTGGTTTGCTGCCGCTTTTCCTGCCTCTGCAATCCTTCAGCTTACAGAGGAGATGAGAAGCCAATACTTGTACAATTTCAGCTTTAAAATATCAGCACTGTTCGGGCTGTGATGCAAATGGCCTTTTCAGCCGGTTCAGCCACTATAGCCAACAGTCTCCCTCACAATGTGTCAGAAAGCTTCAGCATTGTGCTTCACCCTGCTTCTTTCTGGAGAGATAAATCCACAAGTTTTATTTCCCCCCCAGATTCTGCCTAGAGCACTGTGACTCTGAACATCTGTTCTTTGAGCTCTGCTGTTTCTGCTGCGTATGGAGGCTGGTGCTGAGACTGAAACGGAGTCAGTTGCTGAAAGGGAGGTGCAAACATACAAGTAAAGAAATATGATCTGAGTAGCAGAGAGTAAAAGATGTGGAGTCAGAAACTGAATTGGTGCCTGAGTCTTCTATTCACTCATACTGTATGCATGGGTAAATCTTTTCTAGTCTTGAGAATATACATGATCTACAGTGCATGGGTTTGAATTCCTTACTCATGAACTTTGGGACAGTGTTTGCAATGGTATTTAGGGTCTTCTTTACTTGCCTAGCCAAGCCATCCTTAGGATGGGAATAAGACTCTGCATTCATGTTGTAGGGTGCTTAATGAACCCTGATGTTCCGATATCCAGAGAAGGATAGCAAAAATCAACGGAACCAGTTTTGGTGTCAAAATGTTTTCTTTGGCACTACTGAAGTCCTATAGGTATAGAGTGGCTTAAAAAAGATGAAAAACCAGTTGGACAAAGAATGTAGTAGCCAGTATGAATACAGAATAATATTATTATCTTGTTTCTGAACAAAGCGGGCCACTGTTTGATACCGACTTGTTTGGAAGATGTAGCTCCTTCTTCGATTTTTGTCTCTCTGCTAACCAGGCTTTTCTCTCACTCCCCAAGAGTTCTCAGCTTTTTCAGGGTGAGAGGATCGTGGTTAGGAGTATTGTCTTAGGGAATTGCAAAAGCAGAAGAATATTGCTGCCAGGAGAGTAGGAGCAGCCTCATACTGATTTTAAGTGTAAGCAAGTACCTGCTGTGCATAAATAGCCCTTAGGTGGGAGGAAGCATCGTGTTTGCATAGGAAACACCTCTGATAGGTCCCTTGGGGCCATCAGATATGTTGAAGGGTAGGATGAGCCCAGGACTAGGGCCAGCTTCTACCCAGAATGATAACCCAGCATGGCAGGCAGTGGCTGTAAGGCAGCCAGGAGCTTCTCTCCTGGGAGCTTTATTTCAGGCTATGCTGGTATTTGCAGGATTGTGAGCATGTCTTTTACACTCCCCCATATCAGAGGCTTTCAACCATTGGTTTTATCCACTCTGCAGTTGCCTCCAAAGTGCCAGATATCACCATTACTTCTGAATTGAGATGGTGGGGGGGCAGTGAAAGTCTGACTGCAGCGAGAAAGAAGCAGAGGTCTGGCTGTGGAGGTCAGAGCCACCGCCCGAGCCATCTCTCATGGGGGCTGCATGTCTCTCTTGTGCTTAGCAGAGAGGCAGAGCAGTTGCTGATGGCCACGGGAAATTTGCAGATTAATAAATTACTGTCTGTAAAACACTTTGAAGATGGAAAGCCCTGTGCAGCTCCTCAGGATTATTACTATATTCTACTGATGGGGTTCCAGTGGCCTTACTTTCCTTATGATTTGTGACAGCCTCAGAAGCTGAGAAGCTTATTTTAGTGTGTAAAGTCAAAAGAAAAATAGATTAAACTTCATTATTGTTTTCTAAAGAGACTAAATCCCTCCCCCATCATCTTCTCTTGGGATTTCCTGACTTCTTCCTACTCTTTCAATCTCATCTTCTTGTTGTCCTAATTTGGGACATGATTTTATAACCATCCATACCCATCCGTGAGTTACTGTGGTTGTAGAAGTTTATGGTGCTTGGGGGCATGAAGTTATTCAAAACCTAGGGTGTTGAGAGGTGCATAGCCGTGAAGTGGATGAAGATAAAACCTGCAGAGCAGAGGTGACCTGTGTGCAGACATGTAAGCACAGCTGCCAGGCTCCCTCTGCACCAGCCATACTCATGCCTGCTGAGGAGATAAGACCTCCTGTCTGCATCTTGTCAACTGAGGAAATAGGTTGTGAGGGGTGAGTTTTGTGCAGGTGTCAATGTGATGTGACCTATCTGCACTGAAGTGCAGAAACAGGAAGGCAGACATTTTGGGTGTGTTGCTGATGTGATATTGAACAGTCACTTTTACTCCTCTATGAGTATCAAATAGGCCAGCAGGGGACATCAGGGAACTGTCTCCTACCTGCCTTATCTGTTGTGTCTCCCTCCCTCAGCCTTAGAGTTGTGTTGTGCTCACTCATACATTTTATGGCTCACAGGTGGCTCGATGGGGCTAATAGACCCTTATGGTGCATTTTACTACCTACTGCATTTTTTATCTTCCTATCCTCGTCCAAGGACAACTGCTGCAGCATCTTTGTAATGCAGACATGCCTGTGGATGGACAATGAAGAACTGTTCGCCTTATTTTAAAGCAGGCAACAGAACACTCAGCTAAATGCAATAACAAGACTGCATGGGTTTAGCTAAGCAAGCCTGTTGGCAGAGCCAGGAGTTTAGTCTGAGCCCTGTCAAGTTCTAGCTTGGTGTCCCAGGCACACAGAAGAGCTCCTGGCATCTTGAGCACAGCTCAGCAGTGATGCTAATCGGGCAACCCCCCTTTTCATGCTGCCTCCTCTACAGATGATTTTGCAATGGAGTGTTCTGTTTCTTGTATCTCTCTTCCTCTTGTGCTGCTCTGCTTTGGTTCATTTCATGCAACAATTTTCTCAATGAAGTGGGATAGAAAGTAGCTGCTTGCTCCTCTTATCCTTCAGGGAAGCAGTTCATACCCCACCTTTATCGCTTTGATCACAAATTTAAAGAAAGCCTCAAGGAAAGTATATCAAGCTTGCTAGTGAAATTAGATTTTCTTTTTCTTTTGGCCCAGTTGCTGGAGGTAACCAAAATACTCTGTGCCACGTACAGTAAATAGCTTTATGCACAGATACAGAGTGAAGGCATAGAGCTCAGTGTGGAGGAGTTTTAAATGACACAAATAACTACCCCATGTTTCAGGCTGTGCTTGATGAGATAAGGCAATTCAGGGTCAGAAGATTTGGGCTCCGTTAGAGTTTTTTGGATGCAACGCCTTGGCTGCTTCCTCTGAAGTCAACAGAAGTTTATGCAGTCACCTTGTTCTTCATGAATTTGTCAGAGAGGCGGACTGTCACACCTGTTTAAACTAGACTTCCAGGGTCTAAAGTTAATCAACCACAATGTACAGGTTCTTTTGAAAATGATGAGCCATTCTGCAATAGAAAGTCCCCTTCCTTCTCCCTTTCTCAGTTGTCCTACCTATTTAAATGATAAAAGCATTTGGGCAGAGAGAGGCTCCATCCTTGTGTGCACCATCCAGAGCTGCTGCTTCCAGGGGGTCTTCATAGCTCAGTGATGATTATTGTGAGACTTGGGAGAAGTGCAAAAGCATGTTGCCAGTGCAATCACAGCAAAACCACGTGGATGAAGCTGGATTGTGGAAGGAGGTTTGTGCCAGCAGCGCTTCCACTTGCTCTGCGGGAGAGGCTGTGGGAGGAAGGCAGTGAGGAGGAGACAGTTCTTTTTGGATGTTTTTCCTCTGGAATTCAGATTATAAATTTCTGTGGCGTTCGTGCAGCTTCTAGGCTGAACCTCCAAGGCAGCTATGACCTCAAGGCAGTTGAGCTATGACTAGTTTTTAGGCATTATCTGAGCACTGTTGCAGAAATAATGGGAGCAGATGGTGAGAACTAGCTGATCTTGGCTAGGCCAAGCTCAAGTTCATTCTCACCAATTTCAGTGTGTTTAGGTCTATGCCTCTTCTCCCATCTGAGGGTAGATCTTCTAATTAGTTTTATTCCATACTTCCCTCCTTCCACTGTGTTGTATGGTCAGATGGGATGCAGATGACATGGGGAATGCTGCTCTGCTCAGCTGCTGAGCAGAGAACACGGCCAGGGAGCATGTGGTGGTCTTGTGCAGGGTGTGTGTGTGAAAAGAAAAATGCAGTAGAAGTAAGGGTGCTCCTGGCACTGGCATAAATGGAAGGCACACCCAGCACAGTAACGGCCACAGCTGATACCTCCTGAGCTCACAGTGCAGCTCCTCCATCCAGCCTAGTTTCCAGTGCTTCCTTCTCACTGACTGAGCTTGAAAGATGGTAGGGAGGAAGATTCTTTTTAAGGGAGCAATGATTAATTCTCACTTAATTGCTTTGCGTGATCAGCTTTTCTGGCTTATTGATGCTGATTTGTGCATCAAGCTAACCACTGGCCTTGGTGTGCTCTCCGGGTGCAGGCTGACTCATACCAGCTTTGCTTTAGGATAATGCAGCAGGGACAGAGAAAGTAGGAAGCTGTTGAGATATGGCCTGGCAGTGTGGGCTTGCAGCTCAAAAAGCCAGCTGTGTCCTGAGTCACATCAAAAGCAGTGTAGTCAAGGGAGGTGATTCTGCCCCTCTACTCTGCTCTTGAGAGACCCCATCTGCTGTGCTGTGTCCAGCTCTGGGGTCATCAACATAAGAAGGATGTGGACCTGTTGGAGCAAGTCCAGAGGAGGGCATGAAGATGATCAGAGAGCTGGAGCACTTCTCCTAGAATGACAGGCTGAGAGAGCTGGGACTTCAGCCTGAAGAAGAGTAGGCTGTGAGGAGACCATAGAGTCCCTTTCCAGTACATAAAGGGGCTACAAGAAAGCTGCAGAGGGACTTTTCATGAGGCCATGTACTTACAGGACAAAGAGGAATGGCCATAAGCTGAAGGAGGGTAGGTTTCGAGTTTTGTAACGGGCGCTGCAGATGCCTCTCAGGTGTGTGTATTCACACAGAAACTGCGTTCTGAAGCCTGGAGAAGAGGAGACTCAAGAGTGACCTTATTGTTCTCTACAACCACCTGAGAGGAAGTTGTAGCCAAGTGGGGATCGGGCACCTCTCCCAGGCAGCTAGTGACAGGATGAGAGGACACAGCCTCAAGCTGCACCAGGAGATGTTTAGTTTGGACATTAGGAGGAATTTCTTCATAGAAAGTGTGATTAGACAGTGGAATGGACTGCCCAGGGAGGTGGAAGGGAAAGCCAAGACAGGGCACTTAGAGCCATGGTCTAGTTGTCATGGTGGTGTTGGGTTCATAGTCTGGACTCAATAATCTCAGAGGTCTTTTCCAACCTAATTGATTCTGTGGTTCTGTGAAGTGGGCAAATCAATACAGTAAGTGAAATGTTGGGGAAGGTTTCCAGAAATGTGTTTTTATCTTCATGCAGCTGAGTAACTATATTTTTTCCTCTCTGATTTTCTACTTTGCATCTGGAGAAGTCACTTTCTTCAGCTTTGTTTGGCTTCTGAGGAGGAGTCTGTTTTGGGATAGTTGCTTTTGAAGGGCCTCATAGCACCAGATTCAGAAGTTGGACAGATCTGTTGATTTCTGTAACATAAGCAGTTTCTGTCCCTTGTATCAGTAGCAGAAACCCCTACTAACATGTCTTGCAGCATATAGTCCAAGAAAGGAAAACACTTGCAGTTAGCTTTGCCAGTTCCCCTTGTTCCCAGTGTGCATTGAGGAAGAGGAGTGCAGCAGTCTGCTTGTATCTTTATCTCAAGGCACATGAAATCAAGATAGTCATCTTTACCCTCACCCTTCTGACTGCACTTTGTTTTCCAGTGCTGAAGAGGGAGGTTTACTTCTACCATGCCGCCTCCCTCTAACCTGTATAATCCTCCTCTCTTTTACTAAGCAGAGCTGTGCAAACAGGGACATTTCTTGCCTTTTCCTGTATTGTCTGCCAGAAGTAGGTACGTATTATAGGTCATAGGCTGCCCTGCTGTGTGATTGCAGAGCGTTCTGTGGTGGGAGAGGTGAGGTCAGTTGAGTCATCTTTAGTGCGTCTCAGTGGTAGTGAGAACAAGGTCACTTCTTTCAAAAGTGTTTTGCAGAGATATTTCTAGGAAGATGCATTTGTAGCATGGTGTATTTTAAGATAATTTTAGTGTCCCTCAGGTATGTGTGTAGTGCTCTATTTGCTGCAGCATGGCAGGGACCATGGAGTTACATATAGCTCCATCTCCTCTCAAGTTTCTATTTGTTAGCAAACCTCTGAAGTCACAGCATGAATGCTGATCCCACTTGATTTAATCAGGAGCTGCTCTTAACTCCAGCAGCTCTTTCGTGCATGAAACGTTTCAAGAGGTTTCAAGAGAGAAGAAATTCCACTTCCTAGGCTTAGCCAATGACAACAAGTGTGAGTTGTGGCCAGTGGGTACAGAACTATATAATTTAATGCTGTTTCTCACAATTACAACTTGATCCTTGCATCTTCGTTCTACAATGCTCTCTCGAATATTGTTGCTGGAGTCGATATATCAATGTGTGTGTATATATATTTTTTTTTTCACAGTGAGAGCTGCTTTATGGTAGTGAAGAGTTACTGTGAAGTCATGTCAGCTTAGACTGACATCCTAGTAGGTGCATGCTAATGTTAGCAACAAATAGACTCTGAATATCCAATAGAGCTTAAAATAGTGGAAGGGGCATGAAATGTTGCAGAGAGTTGTTTGATGCAAATAAAACTGTAGGAATAATAATGTGAGCATCCCCTCTGTGTGTGTGTGATGTGCTGCCAGCTGTTTGGGTTTGACCCCTCTGCTGGGATCTGCTCTAGAAGTGCCATCACAGCAGAGGTTGCTGTTGGCACAAGGAGAAGAGCACTGTGACAGCTGGGGAGGAAGAGGCTCACAAAGGTGGGTGTGAGGGATGCCCTGCAGTGCAGGCAGAGCCCAGCTATCTTGGGCATAAAGCACCTCAAAAAGTAGAAATAGCAGTATGTACTGCTGTCAGCACAGCACAGAGAGGAGGGAAGTTGTGTAAAGTACCACAACTTGTGTCCTTGGTGGCACATGTCTGAAAGAAGATCTTGCCATCACCTGTTGTGTTTCTTCCATCTCTCCTGTGAGAGAAGGGTCATGGCAGTGCTCCCTGAGCCCCCAGAGCCATGCTGGGTGAGTTTGCCCTGGCAAACCCTTGCCAGCCGGGTGGCAAGCACAGCCTGTGATCTCAGACTACACGGCTGCTCCTGTGGTCTGGGTGTGCCAGCACAGTTATATTCTGTGTTTGGGGTTCAGCTTGGACCTTGCAGCACCCCAGGGCAGGGTACATGTGGAGAGCCTTAGCACTGGCTGTTTGCTGTGACAGTGTTCCTGAGCTGGGTGAATTAGCTAGCTCTCAGACAAAATCTCCAAGTACAGCTCTTATAGTAAACCTATAACAGTCACCTCTTCCCAAGCCAAGAAGACAAGGCCTGTGCATTGCTTTTGAGAAATGTAGGAAATAAAAAAATAAAATAGTTGTATTTATTTTCAATAACTCATTCAGGTAGAACGGGTAAGTAGTTTCACAGTGCTGATTTATGGTCTGCTGCAAAATGCAAGAGCTGCTCATGATTGCAAATTGCATTGATCTTGGCTCTAAGAATTTCAGTACTGTAATGTTTTATATGTAGTTTTCTTCCTCCCCAGTCCTGCCATTTGAAGTAATAAGGATGGTTTGCCTTTATGCAGTCCAAGAGGAGACGACAAAGTCTGGTTCCAGTAAAAGAACCTGAGTGGCCTGATTCACAGACCCAGATCTGTTCCTTCCGGAAGGAAAACCATTCTTAAAAAACCCAAAACAGTCCCTTCTCTATGAGTAGCAATCTATGCTTTAGCACGCAGTTAACAGGCAGTCTCTAATGAGGCTCACTAGCACTCTATGGACGCTTGACTATACCTAATCCAGTAATGTGACTTCACCAGCATAAAGCAGCATACCGGTTCCAGTTGGCCTTGATGGTGGTGGTAAACTGGTAACAGTACACTTCCCATGGTATAAGGTTTCTACCAGTGGCTTGGTCTTTCACAATGAGCCTTGGCTCTGACTGTGGTAGCAGTTATAGTGTGTGATGTGCAGTTTGGAAAGATCTGTTAGATGATAAGCAATGGCACTCTCCAGCCACTTGGGTTTGAGGTCCCTGTAAGCAAATATTTGTGTTCTGGGTAACTTCACTGCCTCTTCCTAGCCCAATTAATTCTGTTCCTCTTCCTCCAGAAGTAGCACTCTGTCATATGGGTGTTTGGCATACTGCAGGAGGAGCAGTGCAGCTTGCATTCACATTTATGTGTAAACCCGCCGGAAAACATTTCTATTCTTACTGGCCCAGATTCTTCCTCCTGAAGACTATGTATTGCTGAGCCACAGAAGTTAGCATTGCTGCCTTTAAATGCTGCGGGCCTATAAACCTCAAAGGTTTATCTCTTTGCTTTTTTTGATTAAGTGTGAATTTGGGGCCAAGCTACATCCCACTGTCTGTTTAAGGAAGAATAAATGCCAGAAATCATGCTTTGGGCCTGTGAAGTCAGTTCAGAAGAATTCAGAAGAATTTGGCTCAAAGAGCATATTGTATTCTGTTTTTCCCTTGGTCTGAGCTCTTCTAATATCTGCAAACAGGAGAGGCTTTGCAGTGTCGTCTCTGGTGAGCCTGTGATGTACTGAGACACTGCTCCCAGGGACCGCTGCAGGCAGCACACCCCTCTCCTGTTCGACTCATTTTGGGTTCTCAGATGTCAGGCTGCCCTAGCAAATGCCTCCCAGCAGCTACAAGAGATGAACTGGGAAGTGTGCCATGCTGTACTCTGCCTCATCAGTGTGGGGAGACAGGAGATGCAGTGACAGCAGCTTCTCTGTGTCAGCTGGCACTGACAGTGCAGGTTGCTCTCAGGTTTGCTCATGCCCTGGTACTGTGCTTTGCTTGCATTGAGTCCCTTCCTGTCTGGACATCTCGATGGGGAGGAGGAACAGAGTGGAAAGGAGTACTCAGAAGAGAAACTGTGCTTTTTGTCCTGAAACTGCTAATGTCCTGAAACTTGCTAATGACAAGAATAAAATTAAAAAAAAAATTAAAAAGGCGCTGTACATCTTTTTCTTATGTTGGCCAGTTCCATGTCAGTCCAAGTCTGCTGTGAGCCACACTGAGCCTCTGGAACTGTGCTTGGGGATTGCACCTGGGTGCTGCCTGGGAATTCCCTGCTACATCCTCTATACCCTCTTCTGCCCCTCAGCCGCCCTTCCTAAACTTCAGTATAAACCGTCGCTCTTGTGTCACTTAGTGGTGCTTGTACTCTTTGTTTTATTACAGTGTGCACATATGTCACATGATTCTATCACAGGAGAGACAGTCCTTGCTCCTGAAACCTTCAGTCTGGCTTCTGACAAGGATAGTGACTCATGGCTCTATGGAGGGTTGATGTTTGTGTTGGTTTGGGGTTTTTTTCCCCTCTTATTTCAACATGTCTATTTTCATCTTCCCTATCATTGTGTATGGATGCACACACATCTCTGGCATTGTTTTCATCCAAATTTTATCTACTCACATAAGATTTTTGTGTGACAGTTTCTTGGAGATCTTTAGGAAGGCTGATTCTATGCAGGAATATCCTATTCTGTTGTCCCAATGAGAGACAAATAGCTCTGAAGACATGTAGGAGGTGTACAAAAGAAAGCAGAGGTTTGCAGGTTCTCTAGAAATAACCAGAGTGTTGTAGCTCTGTTTTATAAAAGCCTAGTTTGCTTTCACTGAAAACACTGCATTTTTACCTCTGATTTTAATGGAGACAGGACTGAGGGCTGTGGGGAGGATGGGCAGAATTGTTTTTCTCCTGCAGACTTGCAAGCTAAGGTGCCTTCATCTTCCTGGCTGCAGAACGCTGTGATGACTGGGGTGTGGATACCATGAAGCAGATCCAGATTTATGATGGGGAACCTGCCAAGATCAAATGCCCTCTTTTTGAGACCTTCTTGAAGTACAACTATAGCACAGCCCATTCTGCTGGCTTAACCCTGATCTGGTACAGGATCGCACAGGACCGAGATCTGGAGGAGCCCATTAATTATCGTCTCCCAGACAATCACATCAGTAAAGACAAAGACACCCTTTGGTTCTGGCCTGCTCTCCTCAATGACACTGGGAATTACACCTGCATGCTCAGGTAGGTTGTGTGGTACAGCTTCTGTGTTCAGCACAATCAAAGGACTTCTGTGGAGGTGGGGAAGTTATACTCTTAGCACCAAATCTTTCTGCAAGGAGGCAACCATTTGCATAAGCATTAATTGGAAAAGAATGTTACAATTATAGGACCGCTCAGTGCTGAGCCAATTTACATTGCAATAACGCTTGAAGCCTTGCAAACATTAATGAGTGTGCCTCTCCTTGCTTGCTGCAAGTGTCTGTGAAAATATTATTGCTGAGCCCATGGCAAAATCCACAGGCACTCACCATTAAGAAGTGATCTGGATGTCTAGAGTAAAAATAGCTTCAGATGTTTTGACTGCAGACTAATTTGGCAAAGATTCATGAGATTCAGACTTCTAGGAAATTAAAAGTGTGGTACAAAATGAACATAGCATCTGCTATGCATAAGAGCTCTTTTTGATCTTACGTTGTCTCTTGTGTTTTTGACCCTATGATCTGCATTACCAGCAGGGAAGTGGATGTTGCTTGTTAGTCATCTTTATAGGCTTTCGTGAGCTTGTGTGGCCACCTTTGATGGGGCTTTTTTTTCCATTTATAAATGAGTCAACTAAGGCTATATCTACCTCATCAATGCTGTGGTGCTCATTATTGCAGATGTAATTTTTATTTCATTGCACCGCTATAGGAGTAAACAAGTTTTAACTAATGAACCCTATTCTCATCTGTCCTTAGAAACACAACCTACTGCAGCAAAGTTGCGTTTCCCTTGGAGGTTGTTCCAAAAGACCAGCACTCTTGTGTGAGCCATTCAATAAAACCCACCGAGGAGATGTTCTACTTGGAGCACGCCAATCAGAAGATCATATGTCCAGATATTGATGGGTTTTACCCTACCAGTGTAACACCAACTGTCAAGTGGTATTTGGTAAGACAGACTTACGTGGGCCATGAGGGAATGCAGTGGTGTGTGTAAAAATTCAGTGGTTGACATGAGAATCATGGAGCTATGTTTCAGTGTCTCACCAGTGATGATGCTGCTAGTGAGGTTTTACTAAATTGAAGAGCTTTGTTTACATTGAGTTCAAGGGTAAAATTGCTCTTGGAAGGTGATTGAGAGTTAACACTGAAGCTTCTTTGAACAGAGTGCACAAGTGGAGAATACTCTAGCAGGGGTTTAGGAGCCTCAGTTCAGTTATAGGCAGTATGCCTGACCTGCTGTGTGAGTTTCTCACTGCCCAAGTAAAGTAAACTGTCATTCATATTCACTCATGAAAAAAACCCCCAACCATCTGTTAATAAAAATCACATCCTTTCAAAATGAGAGAGGCCAGGAAATCAGGCCTCTGCAAGGACCATTGGTTCCCTGTTTGATACAATTCAGCAAACCTCTTTTCTGAAGATCAGGACATCCCTACCCCACCCTCCATACTGCTCTGATGATTAGACTATCTCCAAC
Organism: Pitta sordida; assembly: GCA_013390025.1. Lineage (NCBI taxonomy): Eukaryota > Metazoa > Chordata > Aves > Passeriformes > Pittidae > Pitta > Pitta sordida. Next base: position 1,996,539 of record WEKX01017099.1, read on the forward strand.
CATCATCAGGTTTTGGCTTACAGAATTACTCAATTTTGTTAAATTTGACCTCACTGTTTATCTCTACATGGATGCCATAAGTCAGTAGAGAATAAGAGTTCTCAAGGGATGTACAGCCAGAGGGTTATAGAAGTGAATTCTTTTATAAACGCTTATAAAGTGCTTTTAGATGTCTAGATCGAAGGTTCTGTATAAGTGAATTTAATAATAAAGGAAGTTGTTAGCAAATGTATCTGCTGATTTAAAAAATAATTTAAAAAAAGACCCAAAAGAAAAGACCTCAACTCTAAAACCCTTCAGGAAAAACTTACTTTTGTATCCAAGACGAGCAGTTTCACTCCAATAGTTTAAATGCTTTACTTGTATCATTCATTGAAATTCACATCTCGGCAATCAATTAGCAGAATGAAACAAAAAGCCCCTTGGAAGTAATTTTTCAGGCAGCAAGTCATCTCATGCCTAATAAAAATCATTAAAAACGGTATATGACCCCTGTTTTAAACTGCCCCATTAGGATGCATATGATTTGGAAATGCACCATTTAGAAATAATCTCAGAAAATGTGCACATCTTTGGGTTTTATGATAATCAAGATGTTATCTGTATAACCCCTTTCTGAAAAAGGATCTTTAGCTTGGTATTTGGCAGAGTTTTCCTGCCTCGCCTGACAGAAAGAGAGTAGTTATTAAGGTTTCCATGCTACAGATTCTCATTTGCCATTTGCCAATTTTGCGGCCTCATTCTCATCTGAAGTCAGTCAGAGTAGCTTGATTAGTCCTGAAAGATGGACATCAATGGGGGACATGTCCTTTAGTCTTAGTATCCATTTGTGAATACGTCATCATTTTCTTCTTATTTCTTTTTACTTTTACTCTTCATTCTGCTGAGGTGCTCACCTTGATTGCAAAGGTACTTCTGGATCAGAGATCTCTCTTTTATAAAATTGTCTGTACTTAAGGTGGGATAAAACTCTTAGGATCGTCTGTTTCATCACTTAATTTTCATCACTTTAATTTTCATAGTCGTGTATATTCCAATGTGCTTGAAGTTCATGGTACTTAGGTCTGATCTACATCATGATCTCAAGTATCATATTCATAGTTTAAGATCAGGCCTTTGTAGTATTTAAACCATTATCTTCACTTTTGAATCCCAAACTCAAGTGTTCTTCTGCCTTACTCCAGAACTGCACCTCGGTGGATGGCTTCTATGAGCGACATCCCCAAGGGCCCAGGCTTGTCATTGGCATTGTCCGCAGTGCATATAAAGGAAATTACACTTGTATTGTGACATTCAAGGACCATGGAAGAACCTATAATCTCACCAGAACCATAAAGATGAAGGTGGTGGGTAAGAATTACTTTAAAATGTGTGAAATGCTTATGGATAACTGCAGAAGTGGTAAAAACAGCTAGAAGAGTCTGTCACGGGATCCGTTTGTGGTTGTGTTCAATCTGCATTGCCCAACTGACCTGGTATATGTTTTCTTTCTGGGGTCAGCCTTGTATGACTACCCAGAACATGTTGTACTAGAGGACTTGCCCGCCACCATGTCAAATGCCCCAAGCACAAAGAGAGGCCCGTCCTAGGCTGGTGAGGCTCAACCCATGAGGTGGCCAGAGGTACCCTCTGCTGGCATGTGAATGCATAACCCTGGCACTCCTGCTCGTTGTTGTCTCCAGTGCCCTTTGCTTGTCATTACAGTATTTATGGGATTGTCCCTTTAGAGCCAACTTCTCTCAGTCTTCTCGGAATCTCAAAGCCTTGTGTCCTGAGGTTGAGGTTGTTAATCAACCAGGCAGGGTTCCAGGTACTCACTGCTTGCACAAGGCACAAGGGCTCAGCCTACCTGTCGGGGAATTGTAGACAGACCTTAAAAACCTAGTGAGCTTTAGGATATGTTCTGTGTCCCATGGCAACAGCTGCTTTAAGAGCTGAATTAAATATTTCCAACAGGAAATGATGTTTGCATTTTATTTTTTAGAAGCAGCAGTAAAAAGAAACTGGTACAGGTTATGCCATGTGAAAGAGAAGAGGGGTATGGAGCTCTTCTGATGTGAGAGACCCAAACTAGTATATGTAAATTTTGGAGGAGCCTCAGAATATGGTTCTGGCCCTGAGTTTTGGGGCTAGGATTAGATTTCTCAGTGCATAGAACTCTGCAGCAGCACTGTATCCCAAGTTAGACAGGGGAATGTGCAGCAGGGTGAGGGTGTCATGAATGAGGCTGCAGGGATTCCAGGTTCTCATGAAATTTGGCTCGCTCTGTTGTTTCCTGCAGGATCTCCAAACAAGGCCTTGCCACCACAGTTCACCTCTCCAAATGAGAAAGTTGTGTACGAACTGGAAGCAGGTAAATTCCAATACTTGCTGTCTGCTCTCGCTGCCCTGACACTCTGCCTGCGAGCTGGGGAGGCCCAGCCAGGCACAGAAGCTCTCCACTTCCACTGCATCCCCAGTGCTTTCCCTTGCAGAGCACATCAGCTGCCACAAGTTGCCTGGTAGACAGTGTGGGATGCCAGTTCTCAATGCCAGAATAGGAAAACACAGCTTTAAAAGTTGATTTTTTGCAAGCATAAATAAAGACAGATACTCAGGCATGGAGATGAAGAATTGCAGCTGCAGAAACAGATGAAATGGGGACACTGAGCTGCTTAGGAAAATTCCTGTAGGACATTATCTTGACCCTAGCTGTGGTTTGCTCCCGCCCTCCCTCATTCAGCTTTCTATCCACTTCTTCCTCATCTTTTGGCTTGTTACCTCCTGATTAATGACAGCTCTCCTTCTGTTGGCCTCACAGCACTGGGTAATGGAGTACTGCATCCCTTCCCTCAGCCCTCCTGCACCCCATCAGTTTTAACTCATAGCTCTTTGGAGCAATTCCCTATATTGAATAGATTGTGTTCCATTATGTAGCTGTAATAGATGTGGTGCCAATGGTGATTAGCCTCAAAGTCTTCACTTTAAAGTACAGCTTTTTAGGCTCAGAAGGTCAGACTTCTTCAATAATTGTGCTGTGAGATAAAATCACTAATGGGCTGATCACCAAGTTATTCACACTCACAAGTCTAATCTTGAGCAGAAGTCAAATTCCTGTGGGAGTGTTCCCACACCAAAATGCTTTTGTGGAGCTTGATCCTTTGCTTTATGGTATCTGTCCCCTGTGCAGTGGGAATGATTAACACTGCCTGGCTTTCCAAGGAAGTGGTTGGCGTGGAACATATCCATTAGCATGGATCACTTTGTGGAATCAAGGAATTTGTAACATATTTGAGAAGGCAGGATATTTTTTCTATGTATGCATCTGTCACAGATCATCATGTTTGGGATATTAAACTGTTACTAGGTGTCAGAAAGCGGATGCCTCATTCCCTCCTGATGGGAGGCAAAGCTCAGGCTGGTAGGATCCCTGGATAGCACAAAAGTAGGGATGGTGCTGTTCTGCTTTGCAATACCTCACGGTGACCCTTTCTAGGAGATGACCTTATCCTGCCCTGTGAAGTTTTCTTCACCTTCCTGAAGGATTCCCGGACTGAGGTGTGGTGGACCATAGATGGGAAAAACACAGATGAGATCACAGACCCCAAGATAAAAGTCACACAAAGGTAACATATAATTTGAACATAGTCCTCTCTTGGGTCATGCAGAGGGGTGTGGGTATAGCAATGTGACGGTCCAAAGGGAATGTGGAATCCCCTGCTTCCCTGTTAATCAAAATCTTCTGTGTCTGCACCAGCAGCTCCAAGGAGGAGGCCTCCACACCTGGACAGTCTCATATTTTACAGAAAGATTTGAGGAAGGTTTTTTGGCCAGGTCACATAATCACTTGTTCAGATGGTGATGTCAACAGCTGGAGCTATTGTGGGACTTCTGAAACAGAGGCAGATGATTGTATTTAATGAATGTTCTGTAGTAGTGTAAGTGATAAAAATGTTTCAAAAAAACAGAGGCTGAAAACAAAAATGTAATGTTATACATAGTATTGTTTAGGAGGAATAGAGATTGAATTACATGAAGAATCTAAATGAGGATCAAAGTCTCATTTGCTGAATGCTGACTTACAAGTGGAAGGCAGTCACTGCCTCAGGTGATTTGCAAACCAACATAGAAAAAGGAAAGGCAAAAGGAAGCACTGTATCCCCATTTTGCAGATGGTCAAATCCCGCAGAGACAAAGTGACTAATCCAGGATTGCATGGGGAATGTGACATGAACTCTGAATCTTGAGTTTGTGAGATCTTGTTTTATAGGCAGGAACTTCCATTTTCTCTAAAAGTCGGTATGACACAGCTGCAGTGAGAAAATCATGAGTGGTAAAATAAATACTAAGAAAAATCAGATAAAGGAATAGCTGCAGCTGTATTAAAATCTGAAGTGTGTATTGATTTATAAATACCAGTTTATGTATTTTGGTCTTTTTAAAGAATGAAGTTAGATCAGAAGAAGGAATATCTGTCACTAAGAACTTGCTGCAGTTTTGCATATGTAATGCTCTAGCTTATCTTTTACAGTGAAATTACTAGAGATTTTGAAGACAAAACTGTCATAAGGACTCTAACAATTGCAAAAGCCACACCAGAGGACTTGAAGCGGAATTATACTTGCTATGCCAGGAATGACAAAGGCGAGGATCACAGCCAGGCCATAGTGCACATGAAAGGTAAAGTACTTGCAGAGAATGGATGTGAAGTGAGGTGTGCTCAGAGGGGCCTTTTTGCCTTACACAGTCTGTTCTGTAGACATGGCTGTGTTATTGCTATCATACTGCACTGCTTCTTGGAGACAGGGAACAAAGGATGCATGTCACATACCCCCTGCCATGGTTAAGTGCCTCAGGAGAGAGAGAGGTGGATAGATCTGTTGTCCTCATCCCATCTCTGTACCACAACTGAAGCAAACCTGAGGAGACAGGCTGCTGGAAGCGATTTCAGATTACTTGTTTTGCGTGACACAACAGCTACCAGCTGGCATCCTCCAGAAGGCAGACTGCACTCGTTGGTGTTGCTCAGGGATTGAGACAGTCAAACTATGATGCTTCTGTGATTTTACTCCTTGCTGTGGTGATGCTGCAGTTTAGATATAGCCACCTCAGCATGGATGGTATGGACTGATTCAGCTCTGATCAGAGTGGGGTTTTCCTACATCTTCTTTTCATCTAAGGTTTTCTTCCTGTTTCCCACCCCCACCGCCCAGTAATAAAAGCTATGTGAGGTTTTCTGATTAAAGGTGGATCTTTCTGCCTCCTTATCAGCCTCATCTAGAGCTTCAAAACCTGTTTTTACTGTAAGTTGGACCTCCCCTCTCCCAAAAAGAATGCTGTCCTGCCTTGGATGCCACACACCACGTCCCCCCTGCTCTGTCCTATGAGCATGAGAAGGCTCACAGAGATCTTTACTGGAAGATCTCTTTCTGTTTTTTCTCGGTATTTGTCCTCCTTCTTTTTTAGTCCCGTTCCTTTGAGACAAACCTTTTCTGGATTGTTAGGAAGGGGCAATAGACCAAACAAAACTGAGAAAGGCCAATCCCATCTGCCAGTGTGTTCATATTCCATACATAATTCTTTTGGGGTGATAATGTTTGTACGTGTAACAGAAGTGAATCTAAAATATCCAGATTCTATTTCTATATAACAGTGCATAAGTGCTGTTTCCTAGTGAACTGATCTGTACTATCCTCTCTTTCCTCCTCCATCTGCTCCAGGGTAGTTAACTGGGTTTTCTCTAAGCAGACATGGTTACTCACCACCCCTTCTTCCTGCTCTGTTCCACAGCAAAACTCAAGAACCTAAAGTAACCTTAAGCTAAACTTGCTGCAGCCCATCCCATTGTTCACAGGAACATCAAGCATGCCAGAACCCACCCCTCAGCACTTATCTTCCAGTGGCTGTATATGTTGGCTCTAACTCTTTCATTACATTAGGTTACATACATTTCTTGCTTTTTCTGGATGGTTTCCCTCTCCTTCTCATATACTTCAGCTGCTCATCACTTAATGAAAGTGGATAAATTCCTTCCATTTTCTTTTTCGTAATTCAGTTTTATTAGAAACTTACTAAATATTGGAATTTGGTGGTGTTTCCGCTCCCTGCTGGTCCTTTATTGTGCAGTTTGCCGATGTGCATGTTAACTGCTACCAACAGAGTTGCCCAGGGATACAGTTAGAAGAATTATTTTCTGTCCCTGTTACAAAGAAGCAGCAGTGGTGTGATAGACAGTGTATGAGTGGGAGGGCGCCTGTGATATTCTGACTTGATATCCACAGGTTGTCCTATTTGTTAGCAAGCATTTCAGCTTCTCTGTGATGAGCTCTGATTCTTCTTTCCTGGTAGAAAACAATCTGTCTATGGCTTGCTATATTCTTGCTTTTATTCTTGGCCAAGATACAAGACCCGTAAAGCAAAAATGGTAGCCATTGCCTTTATTTGGCTGCAGATGAGCTTTGTCTGGCTCTCCTGGAAGTAAGTGCAGCTGTGTTGCCCCAAGAGTGTTTGTACTGCTGAGAAGGTCATATTCATGTGCTGGCTTTGGACTCTGCATGTGTCCTGCCAGAAAGCCTTGGCTTTGCCACCTTGCTCTGAAGGGCCAGCTTGGCTCCCGGCTATTTCTGCATGGTGTTTGGCTGCATGTGACAGAAGCTAGTTCCTGCCTAGCCGAAGGCCCAACATGTTCTTTAAACCTGACCCCTTATTTCTTTTTGAACCAGTTGTAGCACCAAAATACACTGTGGAGCTGGCCTGTGGACTGGGGGCAACCATCCTGCTTGTTGTCGTGCTGATAGTCGTCTATCATGTGTATTGGCTTGAAATGGTCCTCTTCTATCGGGCTCATTTTGGAACAGATGAAACCATTCTAGGTAAGGAGTTAAAAAAAATTATTTTATCCTCCTACAGGCCAGACCCTTCATTTTCATATAGGAATTTTCCTGTAATCTATTTTTAACCCTCTTCACAGCATGACATTTTGACTTTTCACTTCTATACCTCTGTTCAGTTGTGTGAGTCATTTTAGAACAAGAGAAGTCAGGCTTGGGTCAGGAGAAAGGAGAGGTGAAGGTGAAGCATGGACATACCAGGTTCCCTAGGGCACTGCCCTGCTGATAGCCAGCTGTTTCATCTGATCTAGAAGACCAAGATAAGTCATCAGGTTTCAGTAAGTCCCGGTTTTCTCTGGTGACTTTATGTAAGTATTCATAGCCCAGAGTCATGAGTCCAGAGTCATGCTTTAAAATGTAGGAAGGCATCCAAAGGGATGGGTCTGGAAATCACCCTTCTCTCAGTTCTTCTACAGCCTCCCTGTGCTACTGGGAGTTCATCACTAGGGACTCTGAGGTGAGATTTCTTCCTCTAGAGGAGGAGGAGGGTGTTCAAGCCCTCACAACTTGTGGTGTGAGCCTGCCACAGGGCTGCAGCAGCTCTCGCAGGGTGTATGCAGGGTTTAAGTCTCTGTCTGGTGAGACTGCTCGTGCAGATAGACAGCAACGAGAGACAGCACTGTCAAAAACATCAAAAGACAAACGGAGTCTGGACAACATGGTCATCTTGCTTTAGTCTTTTAACTTCAAGCAGCCCAGAAGTGTCTGAGTACCTGCACATTCGGATTGGTTAGTCAAAGAGGCAGCACTGCAGTCTTGTAACTATGGAAATTGATGTGTCTTAACCTATGGTGCCTGGGCTTGAAGTGAGCCTTCATACTTTGACATACAGTGCAAGGCCTAGCATGTGCAGTATCACAGGTGTCTCTTTAGCCAATTTTGTCTCTCTGTGCTCCCAATGCTCAGATGGGAAGGAGTACGATGTGTACGTGTCCTACGCACGCAACGCGGAGGAGGAGGAATTTGTGCTGCTGACACTGCGAGGAGTCTTGGAGAATGAGTTTGGGTACAAGCTGTGTATCTTTGACAGAGACAGCCTCCCTGGGGGAAGTGAGTATTTCACAGAGGGCTGTGCTCCATGCACCTCCTCTCTTTATTGCTCTTTGAGGTATTGATAAATGTTTGGAACAGGCCTATCCAGATTAACTTTATCTTGGGTGTTTTTCCCGATTGCTCTTTTTGGTATCTTCTAATGTTTTTGCTTCACATGACAGTATTGCAGAATCTCCAGGCCTCCAAAAAGGCTGTGATGGGCGAGTGATTGTGTTTGGTTGTTTCAGTTGCTCTCTCCAGGAGTGGTGTGCAGGAGTGATTGATCTATGAATATGGGGAACCAGACAACTGACCTTCATGAGCTGCCTTAAAAAAATGAGATAAAGTCAAGACTAGAAGAAAAGAGGCAGGGAAAGTTTAACACTGGACCAGACTGGTAACTCACATAGGGTAATGGTGAATGTCTGTAAAAGCCAGGAGTGTCTGCTTCGGGAAGGTGTGGAGAGCACAGTGCCAAAATCAGTGAGAAGAAAATGTGCCCCCCACTCAACCTCATTAATTAGGGAGTTTGCATCTATTATGGCATACATTAAGCTACTCTAATTAAAAGTGTGTTGTTGCAGGTACTGAGACTCATCTCTTCAGTGAGATGTAGTCTTTTTTTCACTATGTAGAGCTATATCATACAAAGTTCTGGAACATAGTGTCTGCTGCAAGGATGCAGTTTCTGAAAGTCTCCAGATAAACATACCTTCACACAAGTGCCACAGCAAGGGCAACACTCTATTGTTGGTATCTAGCCAACACTCTCCAGTATCCTGAAGGCCCCATTGATTGTGTGATCCGTGATGCCTACTAAAAGTTCAAAGTCTGAACTTCTGCCAGTGCAGTCTTCCCCACTTTGAATTCATGAGCTTTGGGTCTGGACCCCACTGATGACAGAACACGTGCTGAGAAAGTCCATTGAGGTCCCTTTTGGGTAGGACAGGAGGGACTGCTGGAGTCTCAGGCCAGTTGTGTGACAAATGGGATCGTTTATCTCCTAGATAGTTGCCAGGATCTAGGAGCACCTCAAAGTTTGAGGGTAAATAAACAAGTTTGCCTCAGAGGACCTAAGGACAGATGCAATCCTGATGCCATTCCTTCTAGAGAGTGTCTGGATGACATGGCAGAGCACCTTTCAGACTTCATTTGCTTGATGCCGATGTCAGACTCAGAGCAGGTTTGCACTGAGCTGTTCTCACTAGATGTCCATCTTCTTCCTCTTCCCTCTGCCCCTTTTTGCCATCATTCCCCTTTCACTTTGGAGGGTGTAATTTTCCTCCCACCATGGCTCTCCTGGGCTCTCTGTCCTTCGCTGTTACCCCAGAATGCTCCCATCTCTTCCCCTTGTGTCAGTCAGTGCCCGTGCCAGCCCTTGGGAGCACTGCTGGAGTGCTTGTCACTGCACTGTCATTCGCAGTGCTGATGGGGCTTCCCCATCGCTTCTTAGCCACGATTTGACTAATCTTCTTGGGAAAGCATGGCAGGCCAGGAAATAGCTTTTGGCAGCTGGTGTCGTGCCTCCGGAGTGTGCATCTGTGTCATGGGTAGAGTTATGTTGTCCTTGATGAAGAAACAGTGGGAGATGGATTATCCTGTGAGTTAGCTGACAGGAACTAATCAAACGTGCTTGACAGCTAAATGAAGTTGCCTGTCAGCATTATTTTATTCTCCATTGTAATTTCTGTCCAGTCAAGTGTGTTCCCTTGTAAATGAAGTTGTGGGAGATCCTGAAGCAGAGAGTACAGGCACTGAGATTCACATGTACAATAAATTTTCACATTAATTACAGGAAGGTGCCTAAGGACAGTCTACCTGCAGATGTTAGAAAATTAAAGAGGATCCACAATTACCATGACATGTCTCCAGCTCAAAGGATTTAGTTTTTGGGATACTTCATTGAAAGTCCTCAGAGCGCTTTACTTTTCAGTTCTAAAAATTCCCTTAATTTTCTTTCATAGATGATGACAATAAGAACAGGTGGATGAGTAACAGGATTTAGGATGGTAGTATTACCAAAGCAAATTAACCCATGAGGACACTCAGGGACTGTGTAGATGTGTAAATACTTACTGTGTGTGTTTGGTGTGGGGAAGCTGAGGCAAGAGGAATGAAGGGAGTATCCAGAGTCATTCTGGACATCTGTCAGAGGAGGTTGTAAGTACATATAGGCATTCAAGCTTTCTGATGCTTCTTCAGGCTGAGTTTTTCCCTTGCAGGGATTTGTTGTTCAGCTGGCAATTTCCCTGCTTTGCTCCAGAGAGTCTCTTTCCCCCCCGCTCCTGAGGTGGATGCTAAATCAACACCTGGGAGATCAGCAGCCCTCTTGGCCACAAGACATCCTCATACCATTAGGTGGTGTCATTGACAGTGCCTTTTAGATGTGGCTATCTTGGGCATCCCTGCATAGCATGAGGAGAAGGAAATGCATCTCTAGGCAGTCTGACGCTTAGAGTAGAAGATGCCACTGTATGGGGCAGTGGATACCACCCATGGTGTAGGAAGTCCTACCTGGGATCATCACTTGCAGGGTTGGGAAGCACCAGGGATTTTATTGTCCCCTTCAGGAGACACCTGGTGTCACACTAGGAGCTCAGCAGCATGTTCTTGGGCATCACTAACCACCTCAATGTTTCTTTCTCCCAGTTGTCACAGACGAAACCCTGAGCTTCATCCAGAAAAGCCGACGTCTGCTTGTTGTCCTGAGCCCCAACTACGTCTTGCAGGGGACACAGGCCCTGCTGGAGCTCAAGGCTGGTCTAGAGAATATGGCCTCCAAGGGCAACATCAAAGTCATTCTAGTGCAGTACAAAGCCATCAAGAAGAGCAAAGTGAAGGAGCTGAAGCAGGCCAAGGCGGTCTTGACTGTCATTAAATGGAAAGGCGAGAAATCCAAGTACCCAAAGGGCAGGTTCTGGAAGCAGCTGCAGGTGGAAATGCCAGTGAAAAAAATTAGCAGGAGTTTGAGCCTTGATGGGTTGATGCATATCCCTGACAAATGTTTGACACCATTAGAAAACAAAACAACCCCCCCAAATCCACAAGTTAGGCCAGGGAGTGAGAAGGAACTCGGGGGGTTTTCCATGAAGGACTGTGTTCCAAGCATTTCAGAGGATAGTCATGTTTTCCCTAAAGCTTTTGTATTGCTCTGGCAGTAGGGAGACCAAAGATGCAAACACCTCCTCTGCAAATGTATGTTCTTATCAACCACGCAAGCCCTGGGCTTAAGGTTTAAATTTGAGCTATCCATGTGTGATGCATCCAGCACTTTGTGATAGCATAGTATTCATATGGGCCAGTACTCCTAGATCCAGTTCCTATAGGACATCCAGGACAGAGCTCCTTTCCTCTCCTAAGTGACTTCACTCCTTTCTAGTCCTTGGTCCCTCCCTGTTGCAGAGGGTGAGGAAGAGTTTGAAATGTGGCTCCAGTGCAGAGCTTTTCATATATGTCCCAGCTCTATAGTCTCAGTCACTGTGGGATCATAGACTTCGGTTTCAGTGGGGGGAATGTAGACTCTTGAAACTTCCCATCTTTGTTCCCACATGTATCTGTTAAAACAGGTGCATTCAGATAGTTTGGCAATGGGAAATGGCTTTTACAAAAGCATTAAACCCTCCCCTCAACTCTGCTGGGTAATATTTTTATTGTAGCCCTTCTAGTAATAAATGGTAATTCTCTGGGACTCCATGGTCTCACAAGTACCCCAGATCTTTCAGAGCTGTAATGCTTGTAATCTAGGGGAAATATCTTATTAGTACAGGCCCTGGAGCATGTCTGAGAGATGTTTCTTTGTAGAGTAAACTCAGGGACTTCACAAGCACTACAAGGAACACCAATGTACTACTGAGCTTGCCTGCTGTCTCTGCCACTGGCTGGGGGAAAGCTTCACGCAGGGTGCTGCCAAGGCCTCTGGGATCACACTGGATGTATGTCCAGCTCACCAGGAGGCCCTACAAACTTACCTGAACTTACTAAAAAGTACTAGTTCTGTCCAGCTGGGTAAGAGAGATTGAGAGAGCTGGGGTTGTTAAGCCTGGAGAAAAGAAGGCTCCAGAGAGACCTTATTATGGACTTTCAATACTTAAAGGGGGCTTATAAGAAAAATGGAGACAGAATTTTTAGTAGGGTCTGTTGCAACAGGGTAAGGGCTAGTGGCTTTAAACTAAAAGAAGGTAGATTCAGACTTTATTTAAGGAAGACACTTTTTACAATGAGGGTGATAAAACACTGGCGCAGGTTGACCGTAGAGGTGGTGGATGCCCCATCTCTGGAAACAGTTATGGTCAGATTGGTCAGGGCTGTGAGCAACCAGATGGAGTTGAAGATGTTCCTGCTTGTTGCAGGGGGGTTGGACTACAAGACCTTTAAAGGTCTTTTCCAACCCAAACTATTCTATGATTCTGTGAGGAATACATCTTCTCTGCCTGGTTATGAAAAACACTCCTAATTCAGGGCTTAGGTTTAAACTAGCCTTGGCAGGACAGACCAAAGCACAATGAGACTCTGGCATTAACTGGTGTTATGGTTCACCATTTTTCAAATAAAACTACAAGTTCTGGGGGTGTCTCCATACTCCTGTAGCTCCCAGTGCAAGGACCTACCCACTTAATTGTGGAGCTCAGTATTACGCAAACCTAGCACATACTTACGTTTTGTTGATAATGGTTGCTGCTGAGTCACCTTTGATTCATGTGTTTGCTCTGTTGGTGTTCAGTGGGCGACACATATGCATTCATAATGGCCTTAAAAGAGGACTACAATGTGGAGTCTATGCACTACTCACTCAGCTGAGAAGGTTTGAGGGCATCCCAGTAAAAAGCCCAACCTTAAAGGTGTGGGCCTGAATCCTGGACTCAGGGAAGCCCGTTGCCCTTAGCATCTTATGATTAATAATGTTATTGCAGGGCTGTGGGGAGCCCTGCCCTTGGTCAGGGACTGTATTCCATGGTTTAGGAACTATACTCCCCAATTTAGTGCTCCCACTGAAACCATGTGCTGCTCACTCCCTTCATTCCCCTTCCCCCAGCCACAGGCTGGAGAGGAGATTTGGAGGCCTAAAAGGTAAAGATCATGGGCTGTGATATGAACAATTTCCTGGAAACAGCAATGAGATAAGAAAACAAGCATTAGAAGGAACAGTACTAATGACAGAGGGTACAAGAAACACCTCTCCCTCCTCCATTCCAGAAGGATCCCTTCTCCCAGAAAGAGACTCCCTTCCCCTGGCAATAACATGAGAACACAGTAGAATAACCTTCGGGTCCTGGCCATGCCCCCTCCTGGATACTGCGGAAATTAACCCCGTCCTGGCTGGAACCAGGACACTGCAAATGTGGAGCAAATACAGAGTCTTTCTTCCTGTTACTGCGTCCTGCTCCCAGTAAGCTTTGCTCTAAACAAATAAAATTGCAATCAACTTCACGGAGGCAGTGGACCTCTTCATCTGCTCAGGTGCTTAAAAGCTTTGTTACAAGCTTTTCTACTGTGGTTGTCTGAGGAGGGACAGACCTGATTCCCACACTCCAGAAAGCTGCATTTGTAAGATACAGCACCCAAAACCACGCTCAGCTTTGTGAACCCATTGCAACCATGCCATTTTGTCCAGCTTTACCTTTCTGCTTGTGTTTTAAGCATCTCTGTAATCAGCTGCCAGATCTGCAGGCAGAGGGAAGGCCCTGAGGCCAAAGCAGAGCTGTGTATTTTTAAAATATGATTTTTTAAAAATTGACTCCAAAATATGCATAAATTGAATAGACATCCCTGGCCTCACCACATCACACCTCACTTTTAGCTGAGTTACCAAGAGAACTTCTGCTGATGTTTTAGTGAGACTGATTATTTTAGGAAGTTGTATTCACCTCATGTATTTTGTTGATTTTGTTCAAAGAGTTTATCAAATACTTAATGGACCTGGACTTTCTCTGGCACCATTGCAGTGGCCTTTGGTGCCATTGCAACCCCAGAACAGGATTACTGAGAAACATCAGCAGAGCCCTCACAAGGCACAATGTGCAATGGTCTGGAAGGGACCCAAGAGGTCCAGAAGGAGCAGCATGGAAGGAATAGCACTGGAGCAGGCTCCACTGCCCCTGGAGCTTTAGAACTGGCTTTGTTGAAATCTGTCAGACCAGAGGTAAAGCTCAGTCCCAGCTGTAATGCAGATCTGCAAGCACCTCAGATCCGCCTGCCATTTCATTCTATGCCATGCGTGGTTTCCATTGTGGGATTGTGTCACAATGTCTGCCTGAATCAGTGGATTCATTTGAGTTTCTCTGCTCTAACCTAGTATTTATCAATATGCAGCTCATGCAAAGTTCCTCATTGTTATTTCATGGGGAAACAGTGTGGCACAAATTGGAAAACATATCTTCCCTCCCTGTGCTGTTTGATGTTGTACAGCTGTTCCAGAGTTTTCCCTTTTCTTTTTTGTATGTTTTTGCCTTTGTGTGATTTAGTTTGTGAAGCATCAGTATTATTTTATTTTGCTTTTCAATAAAACATTTTCACTTTTGCATTTCAGTCCGTGTGCATTTCTCATTAAGTACCATCTTTCTCCCCATTATGTCTGTGAAATCCTGTTAAAGAAAGATGATTGTGTGTAGTCCAAGTATCAAGATCACCTGGGGCACATCCTTGAGGTGGGACATTTTCCTGGCTGTTTCATGTTGTGCCTGCAGAGGCACCTGAGCTACCAGGGCCATATGAGCAGAAACACAATGACACACAGCATTCAGGTATCTCACAGCAGTGGGGACACACACACACACACACACACACACACACACACACAGAGATCTGGTCTTGCTCACATGGCAATCACAAGACAGAAAGATGGGAAGGAAACATCATCTCTTTGCTTTAGAGATTCAAGTCAGAATGTTGAACAGATATCTTGGAAATCTGCCAAACCATGGAAATCAAACTAACTCTTGGGCTGCTTTGCCCATCAATTTCTAGGTAGTTGGGTAGAAAAGGTTCAGTGATCTTTATATTTTCTCTTCCAAGTCACTTTCTTGTCTGTTCCCCTTGTTTACCTATTAGCAGGTAAGTTGAGAGAGAGCCTAGCATTTCCAGACCACTAGCAAAATGAATACTTGTGACAATCTATGCATTTGGTGTCTAGGGGTATGGGATCTATGGCAATAATACTTACAAATCCCTATTACATCTCTCAGATGCATTAGGCAAGATGCAAGTAAACCAACAAAAATATGTGGTGTCTTCTGTAATCATTCAGTAAAGAAGGAAGGTTTTTTAGTCTAAAACAAATAACCAAGGTTATTGAATCCCCAATCACATACTGAACATCTCAAGTTATTGTGGTCAGACAAGTCCAAATGCATGCTATTCTCAGAAATAAAATCAATCTTTGGGAATTTGAGTGCTTGCCTTGCCAAAAAAATGTAGAGTCTCAAAAAGTTTTGCAAATTCAGAGCCGATAAAACCATCACTGTCACCTCAATCAAAACATTTCATTTCAGCAGTATCAGAGTCATTCATGTTTGTTCAGCCTGGGCTTTTTGAACAGGCAGGTAGAATAAGTGACCTCCCACGGGCTGCTCCTGCCTACTGTGGTTCTGTGACTCTGGTTTCAAAAAGAAAGACTTAAAACCAGCAAAAGATTTTTTTTCTTTCACAAAATTTGAAGCCTGGCTGTTTTCAAAATAGGTCTCAGTCAGTTGTAGAAAGGTTTGAATGAGGTCTGGACTCAGTATAAATGGAGATGGCTGACAATTCTTTGTGCCCTTGAAATGGGGTGGTAAGAATGTGTCACATTAAGTGAAAACTGTGACAGAACTGACTTTATCAGCTACTATTGGTTTCAATTAATCAATGTTTTTCTGGGTGTGTCAGGGAGAAAATTCCCCCAAACCTTGTATACAAGGAAAAAACACCTCAATTTAATTTTAATTGCAGTATTATGTTAAAGAATCAAACAGTGCATTCTTGCTCCATTAGGATATTATTGTGTGATCATTTGTCCTATCCCAAATTCTCCCAAATAATCTGGTGATGATTTTTATAGCTAGTCATACATATTTGATAAGTATTGCTCCGTATGATATTAAAATAAGGTGCATCCAGATGCAACACATTGCACCTTCTGCTGTGAGATAAGACAGCCAAGTGCTGGAAGAATAAGAGGCATTGCCATTGCAGGGAAGAAACGGTGTTTTTATTATATAAAAGACCAGTGTTCCACTGGCACAGAGGGAGGGGAGTCTCCAGTCAGAGGAATGAAGGCTTTAGCAATATGAAAGGGAAGGGAAGGAGCAAGTAGCTCTTCTCAGAACAGCTCTTTGAAAGATGTTCCTACAGGCAGGTTTTCTCTCTGAATGTCCAAGAGCTCTTACTCCAGTGATCCCTGTCCTGCTTCAACACCAACTTCTCCTTGGGTCCCCCCTCATCTCAGACACCAGCATTGAGTAAGTGTGTGGGGTTTTTTATGAATCAGCTTGGGTTAACTTGCTGAGTGCACCAGCCCTATAATTCCTCTTTTCCACTGCTCACCCACTAGCCCTGACACCTTCAATGTGCTTACTGCATTCCAACCCACAGGTAGAAGTCCAAGGACATCCTTCAAGCTTGATGCTTTTCAAATTCATAATAAAAAAGATGCTGCCCTTGCCTGGAACCATTCCAGCTAAGCTTCTTGCTGAGCTTTACAACTTGCAATTAATCGCAAGAAATGTTTTGAAGGGCAGTGTTTCCACCCCCCATGATGGCTAGGGGAACTGATGGAGAGGTTTAAGACTGACATTTTTTCTTTCTAAATTTGGAGATTTCCATTTCTAGATCTGTGCAGGTATGCCACCAAACAGCTATCTTCATATTTTCTCCCCCTGCTCCCTCTTCCTTTTGCACCCCTATTCCTCTGTCCTTGTACTCTTAGATACCACTGAAGCAGTGTTCGACTTCATCCAGAGGAGCCGCAGGATGATCGTGGTCCTGAGTCCTGATTACTTAACGGAGAAGAGCATCAGCCTCCTGGAGTTCAAGCTGGGCATCATGTGCCAGAATGCCATAGCAACCAAGCTCATCGTGGTGGAGTACAGGCCACTGCAATGCACCCACCCCAGCATCCTCCAGCTGAAGGAGTCTGTCTCCTTCGTCACCTGGAAGGGGGAGAAGTCCAAGCGCTCTGGCTCCCAGTTCTGGAAAGCATTGCGGCTTGCCCTGCCACTGCGCAGTCTGAGCGCCAGCGCTGGCTGGAACGAGAGCTGTTCCTCCCAGTCGGACATCAGCCTGGATGCTGTCCAGAGGAGAAGGAGCCGGTTGAAAGGGCAGCCTGAACCACGGGGTGCTACAACAGTGACTCTCACTCATGGAGGGATGACCCCGGCCCCCAAGTCAAGGGCCAAACACCGAGCCAAGCGTTTCCTGACATGCCAGTGTTGTGGGACCTATTGCAATGGCAGCAACAGACTCAAGCACAAGCATCAGGCTGTTGCTGAGCCCAGGTGGGACGCTCATCTCCGCAAGCCGGGCTCGGGCAGGTCCATGGCACAGGGGCTACAGGGCAGGGGTCGAGCTGAGTCCACACCAGCACAGGCTCCTGCTCTCGCCCTCTGCCATTACAGTGACCTGTCAAACAACAATGACTTCTATGTACTCTAACCCATAGGCTGATGGCACTGCTGGTGCTGGACCAGCAAAAGAAGCTCACTGCTGGCTCAGGCAGGATATTTTTATCATACCACATGACACAGTGCCATTCAGTGTCAGTCCCATGCCAGCATGGAGGACTGCAGCAATATCACTACTGGTGACATGAGCCAGGGGCCTGCAGCCATGCACAGAGCAGTGGCTGGGGGCTTACTGCCCAGGTCCTTCTACTGAATTTAAATTGCAAAGTGGAGCTGAAAATGCGTTTCTCTGGTGCTGCTTCTCCCAAGCCGTGGTTGTCTTTGCATCAGGGCCGCTGCTGGAGTCGAGTGTGGGAGGGCAGGTCCACAGCTGGGACTTGGGAGGGAGGGAGTGGGGAGACACAATCCTCTCGGCAGTAACCTCTGGAGAAGGGGGAGCAAACCTGCATTTTGCAAAGGATAAAATTTTGCTAATGAGGGTAATGAACCCCTGCCAGTGCAGTTTTCCACTGTGGTTTAAAAGAATTTGGTCAAAAGTTTTAAGACAAGCCCTTTCTCTCCAAATAAAACGGATTTCTTTAACCTGGTGTTGTTAAATTGCCATAGCAACTGGTAAATGCTGGAGCTTTTTTCACCAGGGGAGATGGTTTGCCCGGGCTGGCTCAGGTCCTCCTCTGTTTCTAGAGCTTGCAGTGGGCTCCTGGGCTTGGTTCCTCTCCTGGTTTTACCATATGATTAATTTATTCTGTCAGTTAAGTGGCCTTTCACGCAGCTGGAAAAGAAAGCCATTAGAAATCTACAGAAATGTGATTTAAAAAATTCTCTGAGTAGTCAATGAGCTCAGGGATAGGAGCAAGACCTCAAACGCTCATAGAAAACCTCCAGCACTGAAGCTGAGGGGTCAAAACTCAACTACACTTCATTAAATAGCCAAAAGAGCCTTTGAACAGTCTCCCTGGAGCTACTGTTTCATCAGTCCATTGAGCTGGATGTCAGCAGTGTTTCCTACCCTTCTTCTGCAATGAAAACTTAATTTGCCTCATTCCATTTCATGTAACGACTTCTCTCCCTATAGAGGAAAGGTGCTATTCCTGGGAGTCAGCTGCTCCGTTTCAGCTGATGCTCTGGCCTGACAGACTGGGCAGTACACTGCATTTGTTTTCTTTCCCTGAGACAAATGAAAGGTCTCCTTCACCATTCTGGTCAGTCTAGTAAATTGCCTATGAGGTTGGCACATAATTATTTTTCTCCTGCCTTGGAAATATGAACTGAGCTCTCAGTGCATAGGGTCTGGTAGCTCCCAGGACAGACCCTTATGGGATGGCCTCAGCTGAAGCCCTAGTGAAATTGCTGGAGCTATGAGGAAGGAAGGGACTGTGTCTCACCCATTTTAATAGTGCTGAAGTCCAGTTATAATTTACACATCACTTTCTTTCCCTCAGTATTGCCCTGACTTTTTTGATCCTTTCCTTCTGAGAACAAGCACAGCTGACAGCTCTGCTGTTACAAGTCTCTGTGAGCTGAATCCTAACAGCCTGCTGCAACAGACTGAGAAATAGAAGCCCATAAACCTGGTAAATCAATCTGAATAAAACAGGGGCAAAACCCACCTACCAGCTCATAGGAATTGGACATTCAGACTCTAGAGAACTCTCTAGGTGTGGATTTCCCTCTAATTTCAAGCAGACACATTGTAAATTGCTCAGAGAAGTTTTGTCCATACGTGGCCATTCCCTGTGATCAAGGGAATGAGAGATTTAGAAAGCAAGCTGATACATTGCAGGATGCTTTTTGAGAAGTAATCAAAATACCACTGAATGCTTACCACTAGTTGCTTACAACTAGATGTGGGATGATACTGTCAATGAGTCTGGCGGCATTGAAAAACATAGCTACAAAATATAAATAATTTCTAATTACTCAGCCTCCAGAGTCAACATGTTTGTTATTTGTTGGCATTTAAACAGCTTTTATTTACAGACTTTGCCCTTATTTGAGTGTGGTATTGTCTCAGTCAACTACAACAATGCAAAGACACAGGAAACAACAGCTGGAGCTCCTCAAAGATATACAGAATGGCCAAATGCAGCCCTTTGGGGCAAGCTGTCATCTCTTAATGAAAGAACTAATGCAAACTGGTAATGACTATTGCTTTTCCTATTGCTTCAACAGAGCTAGTGCCATTTTACTACTCTTTTTCCTACCCACCAAACAGACCCAGGGTCTTTGTGGCTCTTGTAACAAATACTGAACCATGATGGATTTCAGTGTGTGCAGAGAATTTGTCCCTCCAAGGATGAGGTGCCAAAGCCCAAAGGCACACCATATTGGAGGGAATGCCTGAACAGGGATGCAAGGACCAACCTGTAGAACCAATTTCCATTGTGTTTGTCTCTCATCCTGAGTAAGTTGCTGAGAAAACCCTCCAGGTGCCAGCTTGATATCCTGCTTTAAGATCAGAACAAACAGAGAATTCTGCCCTCTGAAAATCTGTTAAAATCTGTTCATGTCCCATCTGACACTGATTGGTGCAGATGGACTGTAGTCACTGCTCTCTTCTCTGCTATACAAGCATTTGCCAGGTGTATACAAAAAATACAATAATTCCAAAGTTAGCAGCAGAGTATTATAACCCAGTTCAGCCCACACGGTTCTCTCCAAAGAATAGTTCAATAGGAATAGAGTCAGTATATATGTAAGAATTTCTACTATATTCCAATATAAAATCATTCATATGATGTTGAATATGCTGCCTATAGCATACTGAAGACTACCAGGTCATAACGTGCACAGCCATTTGTACAGTAATTCCACTGATATCTAGATATTTTAATCTGTGAAAGGCTGGTATTGTCATGAGGACGATGAATAGGGATAACTAAATAGTTAGGGAACATGGGAAACTCAGCCTCAACCTGTCTTCACTTTATCAGCTTCAAAGGTCTGGTACCTAGCAGGTCTATCCCTGGCAAGTTTCACTGGGCACGCCAATATCAGGGCTGCTCCTTGCATCTGAAATGTTGGATGAATGACTAACCTGCAAGAACTAAAAGAAATCATCTTTTTAACATAAAACACAGTTTTATTCTCATCTGTCACGCTAGATGCTGATCTCAGAGCATCTGATCTAAGTGTATATATAACAGACATTTTCCAAAATGACCCAACAGATGCCAGAGACAGGGAAAAAATGCTTTAAACCAATAATCCCTGCTCCACATAAATATATTTTTTCTCCCACGGTTGATTCAACAGCAATACCTGTGAAGGCTGGCACCAATTCTAGGACGATGTTGTCCCTGTGTGACATACACAGCTTAAGAGTATAACCCAGCCATGTCAGGCAGGTGAGGGGAGACTATATGACACTTCTGTGCACCCATAGCATGGAGCTACACCCTGAGGGATGTAGGTGCTTCTTGCTCATCACTCAGGCATTTGACCCCACCTGGCATCCACGAAAATGTGATAATGTTCTGGAATGCACAATTTAAAACACTGTGGCCTGAATAGGAAGAAACATGAATGACCCTGCAGCTGCCTGCCCAAACCCATGTGAGAGAGGCACCACAGTTCACAAGGGTGTTCATGCTATGTGCCACAACTGGTCATGCTGGGGAAAGGTTGTGGCTCTAAAATGACATTATAAATGCACCCTTTTGCAAAGATGATAAAAGAGACACATATAAGCTGCAGCATAGTGTATGGAAGAATATGTCTTGAATTCTTCACAACACCAGACACAGTAATAGCCAGACATCAGGAGACACATTTACACTGATACGCCTATAATCAGGTTAATATTTTGTACTTTGCCAAAATATATCTGCTACAAAGTTATTTGGCTTGAAAATAGCAAAGAGTTTTCCAACTCATCAGTATTTGTTCAAGTGAATAATCAGCTTCACCCTTAATATGACCTCTGATTGTTGTGTAGCTTGGGTTTTGCTTCCAAACAGGGTGCTGGTTCTATGTCTCTGCTGCAGCAAAGAGACTTCCCAGGTACTTTTCTGTCCATGGAGGTATTTGCATGGTATTGCCAAATCATCTGGCAATCCATTGCCCTTGAAAGGGTTGTTCAGAAGTTTTCAAAAAGGTTTTCTTCCTTTTCTTTGCCATTTAATTGTTTTCAGACCATGGGTGGCAGAGATGTCTGTCTGTTGTCTGAGCTGCACAAGGAAGTGAAATCCTTGACCTGCAGTTATTCACTGCTTCCCACCAGATCCCTCCTTCCTGCCACCACATCTCAGTGGGAAACCAGACTTCATTGCTTGTCCACTCCAACATCTTTCTCAGGGAGGTGTCTCCTGACACTCCACTGGCATGATCTTTGATTAATTTTTTTTATGCTGCACTGTATCTGCTTGGGGCCACTTCTTCATCAGGCAAGGCAGATCACGTTGCATGGTTGGTGAAGCGGGAAATAGCAATGACAGACAATCTTTGTTCCATCTGCCATGGTTATTAGCAAATGATGTTTTATTTATCTCTGGATCAGCCAGAAGACACTGACTGCCATTAGAAACTCGTTCAATAACAAGTTCTTACCTTTTGAGATCTACAGGTTAATGGATGAAGAACAAAACCCCTGCTACTAATGTGTGCAGGATGCAAAACATTATCACATCTATATACCCACAGCTACCAGCCAAGCTGGAAGTACCATTGATGGAAAAAGGGAATATCTGCTCCTGTTGAGCCATTTTCACTGACCACTAATGATTTCAATGACACCTTGAAATTTCATATGTGGGCAGTTCCATATTGACCTGGCTAGGAATGAACCTGCAGTGAGCTATACAGATTCATGAAGAATTGGAGTTTTCCATTCACAGGAAATCCCACTGGTTTGATTTTATTTTTTTCCTCCTCTCTAATCATCAAATGGAATAAAACCAGCACAAGATGGAATCAGAATTTTCCATGAAAATGGAAAATGCGCGATTCCCATTTAAAATTATATTTCCTTTAACATAAACATGTTTTGAAAAGTTTTTTAAATGAAGCTCAAACTGTGCTATATACCAAGAGTGTCAAAATCAGTCTGGTATTTCACTACTGCTTTGCTTACAGCATGCTTTGTTAAGACTAGTGCCTTTTCAAACATTTCAACTTAAATGAAAACAGCACTTTCCTTTGAAAATCAGCTTTAAATATAAACACATCAGATCTACATTTGTTATCAAACTTGCCCTTTTCTGCATATTGGCCCAACAGTCTCCATTTTTAGTATTTACAGTTTGCCAGTCTGCTAAGATTTATTAAAGAATTAGGTCAGTGATGCCATGAGCTCCCTAACCAGCCCTCTAGCAATTGAAAAGCCTCCAACTGTATTCTTATCGCTTGCTGGAAAAAATCAGCATGTTTGCATATCAGATTGTATCAGCTCCTCAAATCACGCTCTTGTTTGTGTATCAGGTCCAAGAACTTGGCTGCGGAGAATGCCTTACTACCTCTTGTACATTGCCAGCACAAATGGAGATGTCTCTGCAGGCAGCCATCCATGCCTTCTGCTTTGCTCTCACTCTTTCAGTGCACACTGTTGCCAGTGAAAGAAAATTCTGCTCCATTCATGCTTACATTTTAATGGCATGTTTCTTTCTGGAGGCAGGCTAGAGTAACATCTATCGTTTTGTTTCACATCTCTGCCTCAAAAGCATCTGCTCCATTTGGGGATGCACAAGAGAGCAGCTGCTGGCTCCCACTCAGTATCAGCCTCACTGGCACATGTTCATTTACCTGCATTTAACATCAGACAGCATTTCAAACTCACTCTCTATACCCTTCAGATTTGCATAAGCGAAAAAACCCCCAACAAACTAGCTAGCAAATATCTGGCATTTCCCCTTGATATCCACATCTATTTTTGGCTGGTTTCATCCACTCCATCAGCACAATCCTGACAGAGTCCTAATTCACCAAAAGAACAGCAAAGCCCCAGTCATTCTACTTTCCCCCAACATTTGGCACAAAGCTGCACTTGAATGAAGGAAAGTGAGGGCACTTGGGCAATGTGAACACCTCACTACTACCCGGCTCCTCAGATAACCATCATACTCTGTGCAGGGCTATTCCATTAATGCTGAGTCCTAGTTTTCTGCTTGCTTGTCTTTAAGGACACTGTTTAATAAATGCCAGCAGTATCAGCAGGATCCATTCATATCACTCTAATTTTGAGTAATTATTACTGCTTCTTTGGGAACATAGGGAAAATAACCCAAGTAACTGTGGGCTAAATTACCCTTTTTTCCTGGCGACACTTTACACTTCTGTTTAGCTTTGTTATCAGTGAGCCAGACCTCTCCCATACACCACCACTCACTCCTGCCAAGCTCCTACACACAGACACGATTAGGGAGATGCCCAGAGTTCACTTCAGACTTAATGCTTTGCTCAATCTGGCTCAACTGCTTGCAATTCCTCTTACACGAACTTTATGCCAAGTGGGGACCCAAGCTCACCACTTCGTAGACTAGATCAAGATGATTTAGCTTCTCATCCTCATTTGTAATTTATCTACCCCTCTGACTTGCCTGTCTGAATCTGAAGTTTCTAGATAACCACTGACATGCACACAAGCAGCAGCCAAATATTTCCAGCAGCTCTGCACACCAGTCTGACTATTAGAGGGAGATTTAGCAGGTGGCTGGGACTTCACCATCTGGCTGTACGCCATCCTACCTGCTTACTTGCTCTCTCTCACTTACTCCTCACTGAAGTACAGCAGCTTACCTCCTCTCCTTATACCCCTCTGCTCTAACAGTATCTGGATAATTCAGACTCCAGCATATTCTTTCTCTCCCTCCTCTGTGGCTAAAAGTGTGTGTCAGGTGCTGTGAAGATATCAGGAGACACGTTCCTCTCTAAAGGGGCTCTGCTCTTATTTTTTCTGACCACAGCTACCATACGTATTATGACAGTAAAATTCCTCAAGGTACACTGAGTTGCTTCAGTTTGGCCCTTCATACAGTGAAGAGGTGAATACAGCAGATGCTTTTGAGCAGTGACTTCATCAGCAAGCATGGTTCAAAATTGTGTGCAGATGTCTGTCTGTCAGTTACCAGCATAATGCTGGAGCATCCAGATTAGAGTAGCCTGCAGGGCATCACCTCCTGTCACTGGGTGTTTTCAGTTTGGTGGGTGGCTTATATTTAGTCTCTAGTATGTGATCTTATGAAACACGGATCAAGGATGGAACAAAGAAAAATGTGGTAGAGAAAATAGGTCACATCATTCCAATTAAAAAAAAAAGTGCATTCATCCTGGAATTTCCAATTGTATGTTTAGTTATAATAGGATTGTTTTCTCTCTTTTTTTTTCAAATATAGTACTTGGCAGGCAAATAGCAGCTTTTTCCATTATACTACTACAAAATGAAAATGTGACCACTCATTTCACAGACTAAAGGTAAGTCTCATTATCCTCTGATTAGCCAATGCTTTTAAAGAAACACTGGAGTAAGGAGAGCAATTGCCCAAAAACAAGCTCTAGGGCTATTGCAGAGAATTCTTGGGTGTCTGTTTGATGACTTAAGCAGCATTTCCCGTTGTTACTTTTATCATTCAGTTGGACTTACTATTTCATTATTTGATTTTGTTGCTTTTCCCCTCAGGTTGGCATTTAGCCTTTCTTTTTAAATACCATGTACAGCAACCTCCCTCCCCTTATAACTAGGGAAAGCTTGAAGCTCTTGCTATCTCTTGTCCCTGTCTACAAAAGCAGAGCAGACAGGATTAATATTAGTCTACAGCCATACCTCTCTAAATCGTGCTCTGACTTTAGCTTTTTTGGACACTTGTGGGGGGTTTTTTCAGCGAAAACTCCTCAATTGCTCACGGCATTTCCTGGTCTGAGCATGCACAGTCCCTCTGCTTCGCTGAGGGGAGGCGCTGGCACTCTCCCGTGGGGTGAAATGGTGCCTCTCACTCGCTTGGGGACCACCTACAGTTCGGTGCGTTATGAGTGTTGGACAGGTTACATGCAGGGGAAGGTTTATAACAACATGTCAACGGTTTATTGCAGCTGCTCACCCCCAAGGCCATGTTGGGATACCATCAGCCCGTGGTGCCGCTCCCCGCCCCAGCGGCCCGAGGGACCTCTTATGGGCACTGGTTTCATTCATATTTCTGCCACAGCACAACACACCTTGCCACTCTGGTAACGCAGCTCTTTTGAGATGTCTTGCTTGCTCTGGACATTTTTACACAGAGGTGTCAGCTCCTGCTTTGTTATCGTGCGTATCAGGTTTGCTGTGATATTTGCTCTGTGCTCCTGATGGGAGCTCTTCCAGCTTCCCCCACCTACTTCACACACAGATACACATACTTCAAGCTGTCCAGTGGATCTCAAGAGAGCAGAAAGTATTGCTAAAAATATTTATGCAGAAGCTATTTATGGCCTGGCCCACATCAACCCCGTGGCAGCCGTTACACAACGTTGTACAAAGGAGCCCTTATCTGGAGGAGCACACTGCCAATTTTGCAACCCACAAGTTACCAAGAGGCAATTCTACTGACTTTTCAATCAAATCAGGAACTCGAGGCCTGGATCAATTTAGATGTCAAGCCTTGTCAAGTAGGCTCTGCCAAGATGCTTTCGCATGCCTCCCAGTTTGAAGGGGACTACAGTAGAGAGGATCAGAAAATGCTGCACCACTCCAAGGCAGCTTTTTCTCTCAAAAAGCTGGAGGCAGGCAAAGCAAGTTTCTTTAGCTGGAACCTGGTTCAAGATTAGAATATTCTCCTCTCTCTAGTTGTTGTAGAAAACACCTCAATAGCCTGTGGTGGAAGGAGACTTATCACTTGTCTGACACTCAGCACATACCCACAAGGCTGGGCAAGGAATTTGGATCTAGTTCACAAATTCACTCCACTGCTAGACCATGTATTTATCCTAGGTGGCTTTTGGTTGAAACCCTAATAAAGGTATGGAGAGTTTATAAAGCCCTTGATTTAAAAAAAAAATTACTCAAAATTCAGTGCAAGGAAGATTCAGCCTTTCGTGTTGGACAGTCTCTACCTTCAGATAGTTTTCTTTTGACTCCATTTATGGTTTGCAATGGCCTCATGGGCGCTGATCTTTAAAGGTCTGCACTAAAACCTCCAGCCTCATTTATTATGGTGGGAATGTGAGACGTGAGCTTATGCAGGTAAGAATGCAGAAGATACTTTCAATATAATGAAACTGCTGAGATGCAAATGTACTAGAGGACTGACAGTAATACCAGCACTTCCTAGGCCAGCTGCTCAGTACCAGTACCTATGAGTCAGAAGTGATTACAGCGTAATTCTCAGTTAACCTATGAGATTGCAGCAGGAAAAAGCCTTGAACTTTAGGATCCCAGGTTAGGATCACACACATTAGTTGCCTCTTCTCCATTAGGTCGCTCACCTTCTCAAGGAATTCAGGTCGGTTTGACACACTTGTTTTCAACAAATCTCTGACAGCAGGTCCTTATGATTTCATCATCAATTCTGAAAATGACAGGATGCTCTGTAACCAGTCACATGTCCTGGATTTTGGAAAGGCTGATCCCAAGAGGACCTTTCTGCCCTCTTTTTAAGGTAGGTATTATGTTTGCCCTTTTCCATTCCTTTGAGACTTCTGCTGTCTTCTTTGCCTTCTCAAATGCAATCAGTAATGGTTCAGAGGTTTAATTAAGCTAATTCTTTCTGTAAGTACTCTAGGGGAAATATCAGCACTCCTTGCCATCTTGAAAACATGGAGGTTTTAAAATTCTGGTTATTTCTTGGAATCATTCTTCCACTGTGCTTCTTCAGAGCAGCCTATTCCTTTAACAAAATTAACCCTGTTAGAATTTACTTACTCGTGGAAAATAGAATTAGTTGTGAGCCCTTCAGCTTTGACCTGCTTTTTTTTTTTAACTGTTTTCTCTTTTCCACCACAAAGAAATAGGCCAGTAGCATCTTTTGGCACCCCCAACTCCATCCTTTTGGATGACCATGCCAAAATGTTCCTTTCTCTTAAAATAAAAGGACACAAAGAAACCTTCAGTGCTGGAGAATCAGGCGGGATGAACATGCTAATATGTAACACCTTTCTACTCTTGGAAAAACCTGCCTGGGACTGCAGGACTTTATCAGGAACACTTGAGTGCAGGTAGACAGTTCCAAAGGGAGTTTGAGCACTCTTATGCACTTAGTAATTTTAGTGTTGTTAGATCTGCCTTGAGTAGATTTCAGCAGTGTCTGACTAAACTTGTCTCTGTGTGTTATCTGAGTCCTCCACGCTCAGGAGAATGGCATCCCTGGAGCTCCCACCCAGGACCCTCATGCTGCCTCAGCTGTCTCCAAGTTTACCCTGCAGCTCTCTGGAGCTGGAACTGCCCAGGAGTACCCATGGTTTTGGTCCTGAGTACATATCTTTACATAAAATGGGCATGAAACCAGCTCACTTAGATAAAAACATGGAAACTCAGAAAAGAACTGCTTCTGATTAACACTTTCTATTGTTTGCTGGCATACCTGAGTTGGCCTGCAGGATGGCTATCAGCTGCCACTGTTCAGAAAAGAAGTGCAAATTTCCTTTCCTGATGCTTTCTCTGCTTCTTGGAGTTGTCAAGAGGAGCTAAGGACTATGATCCATGAGAATAAGTGATTCCATTTTAGTTTTCCAGGTTATGAGCCACTAAAATCAGTAGCAAACTAACACACAATAAGGAACTCACGTGAAAGAGACTATCAAACATCTGCTGCAGTGATTTTCCTTCCTTTGAAGCACATGGTTATTATTATAAGCAAGATCTTGAATACTATGTTATGGAATGGTCACACATGTCTCTAAAGGGTCAAAAACCAGGAAGCAGCTTTTAAAAGCCTCAAAATAATTGTTTTAGCCTATCAGCATTTTCAGGTAAATTGATTTTGGAAGGACTATCTGGATTACTGTTTAGTCCTCTAGGATGGTAAAGCCAAGCATGGGTAGGCATCTTCATATGACATAGATGACCACGAGTGTAGGTGAACAGTTTGCTTGTGTGAAAGCAGCATCTTACAGATGCCTTTTGGGTGTACCTATCCTGATCCCAAAACTAACGAGGCTTGAACTGGTACCTCACCTCTCTCGATGCCATCTGGTGGCTGCTGGGGCTAGGAGCTCTTAAGAACACAGAATTCATACATTTTTTTGGATACAGGCGTTACAAGTAAAGGTTATTCTTGGAGTAATAAAGTTAAAAATCAGGTAAGACTACTCTTAATCGTCTACTGGCAGGAATCCAGCCAAGCACAGAGATGGGTCAGCAGAGTTTGGGCAGCTGTAGCCTAGAAAATCCCAACAGAAAACCATTTGTGAAAGTGAATTTGGTGCAGAAAAACACAGAAAAGGAGCATCCTTAGAAATCATAGATGTTAATGTGAAGTTCCGCGTATGCAGCGTGAACATGGAACTGACAGACAGACCAGTTTCAGACATGATTACAGACTTCATGTGGGTCTTTCCCACTTTCTTCCAAATCCTGCAATATATCTAAGTGGTTTAACATCCTGAGCCTAACATTTTCTCCCTACAGATAGTATTCCAACTGATGACACTGCTTTGCAAAAAGTCCTAATTAGGACTGAGTTTTTAGGTGCAATGGTAGGTATTGCAATATCTTCATGAAATATGTCTAAAAATGAATGACTGAACAAGTCATCTAATGCAGCCTCTCCTCTTTCATTCACAAATTATTTGGGATGGACTTTGTCCCTTTTTGTTGTTGTGTTTTGTGTGTTGTGTTTTTTTGACTCACTTTAGTCAGTGTTGTGAGACAATGGCTTCCAGCCTGCCTGAAATATTCTTGTTAATCAACCTTTGCATAAAACCTCAAGGTTATTTCAGGACTTAAGTTTTCTTTTAAAATTCATTTATGGTCCCCAGGTTATTTTTGTTTAGTGAGCATTAGTACACGCAGTGCCTTTCTTTTCTGAGTATTTGAGAAAACACTGATATGAAAACATCTAGACTGAATTTGAATTTCTGTAAAGTAGTTTATATGTAAAAACACTGAGAAGTATTTTTCAATGACATGTTAATATGTAACCCTGTTTTCTGAACCCTGTTTTCTGACAGTATGAGAGTTTCCAAAGAGAAGTTTGATTTCTTTTAATTCCTATTATATTAATGAATTTTACTCCATTTGCATTCTTGGATTTTCTCACATTGTAGCAAAAGCATCTCTAATTAAACAAAGGCATATTAGCATTTTCAATATAAAAAATATTAATATTTATTCTTAAGTTTAAAGGAAAAGTTTTCTTTAGAGTATTTTCCAAGAGTTTGCTTTCCATACCACACAGCAATTGCAAAAATCTGGATATCTATTCTAATCCCTCTCTTCCCCTGCTACTGTTTAAACAAAGATCAGTGTTGTTATTTTTCCAACTAAGAGCTCTTTTAATAATTACACAGACCACGACTCACAAAGTCTATGGCCCCATAAGTCATAAAATATGAGCTCACATTCTGATGAATTGTCAACTGTTTGCAAAGAGTTTGCAGGCAACACGGCTTTGGAAAGGAATGTGGAGCAACTATTTTTGCCTCCACTATTCATCAACTCATTTTTCCCCAAAAAAGTCTCTTTTCAGTTCCAAGGCATGTGCAGACTAGAAATAGCACCAGCCTTGAGGGATTTTCCTTTACCAATCCCTCGGACATTCATTTCCCAATTTAGGGTGTCTGTTCTCCACTTTTCAGAATATATCCTCTTTCCCTTGCTCCATCCTGCATGGACAGAAGTGGCAGGCTGCCTTGAGAGAGGCATATTCTCAATTGGGCCAAACAAACTTAGAACAACCCCACTGCTTGTCTACCAGCTGGACCTGATTTTTATTACGTACTTGGAACAGATGGTACAAAATTTCCTGGTTGAAGATTAACAGTCACTAGAGGGCACAGCAGGTCTCCAAAAGGCAAACCTGCAACTCACAGCAGAGGATTCCTGGCTCTTGCTTTGCCTCATGAGGCTCTGGTGTGGGGTCCTGTGTGCAGGGATAGAGCTGGACAGTCCCAGCCTGGCTGCTGACTTAACTGGTTTGGGACAAGTTTTCCATAAACTTCAAGTCTTGTGTATTTCTGGTTCTGGACAGAGTGTTGACAACTATGTTATTATTCTGCTTATATAAAAACATCTTACAAGGTTGAGGTCCTTGTGATCCAGCATCCAGCCAGTCATGTATCTCACTACTAGGAGATGCCAAGGTAAAATAAATTGAGCTGTTTTCTTAGAACCAGCTGTGGCTTGATGCAACTCTCAGGCCTTTGTAGATAACATAGTTTTCCTCTTTAATTAGATTGTTTTTTTCATCCCAGTAGTCCTTAGGTGCTTACAGTGCTCTTACACAAAAGGCCTGGAGTTCTCTTGGCATGGCATGGAAAAAATCCTCCTCCTTTGGTCTCTCTTGGACATGGTGCCTGATTGCTTCATACCATGTCCCCCATGTTGACATTAGAAGCGGCAAGCTGCAGCCACCTTTTCACCCTCAGCAAACTCATTCTGAGTTAAAGTAACTGCTATGTTCTCACTTGGGTTTTTTTCTCTTCTGGGGTGAAAATTCCTAATCTATGCAATGGTTTGGGCATTAACCAAGTCGTTCATCCTGCACGGCAGATCAGGAACCACCCCTTGAAGTCAGTGTGAAGCTAACCAGGGAAAAGTTGACTGAGAAGGCATAGGAGGATACTGAGATGAAAATTCATGGGCAACAAAACGTTTTTCTTGGCACAACTGCCGCCTGAACATGTTGTGAAAACACACCTAAAACAGGATAACAAATGATGCCAATGAATCCTTAAGTATTTTATGTGTAGAGCTAAAATCTGTTGAACGTTGTTCCAAAAGCAAGCAGTTTTCATGTTGGTGTGCACTAAATGGCCTTTGGAGACTGATTGTGCAGCAAGAACCCCCACCTATTTAAAGGTGAGACTTGTCTGCTGAACTTCCTGATTCTCAGCATCTTGGTAAACATTTAGGCTTCTGAAACTGAGAGCAGATATGTTTTGGTATTTCTAAAATAAATGTTGTGCTTCAAAATCTGCTGCCTGAAAGATACTTCAATCAAAAATGTTCTAAATTTGAGTGAAACACTTAAAACACCTTCCCACTGTTTTCACAGACCTGAAACCCCATTTTTCTACCAATTTGCCTGGAAGTTTTTGAGAACCAAGATTGAAATCAATGTCTGCAGTCAGTCTTCTTCATTCTATGCTCTGCCACTTGACAAGCCCTGCTCATGTGTAGAGCGAAGGTCAGTATGGACCAGCTTACATGGAGAAAGAGTTTGGCTCTTGGCAGGTGTACCTGGTGCCACAGAGGTTGATTGAGCTTCAGGTGGAAAGAGCCTACACTGAACTGATAAGGGATTGGATATAAGCAGAGTGCCAGCATGGTTTTTTTTGCTGTGCAGAAAAGGCTTTTCAGTCCACAGATGAGATGGCAGATAAACAGCACCTCAGGTGAGTCAATATTCCCAGCCCTGAGCCAAAGTCAACAAAGCCTATGCTCAGACCTGTCTGCTGAGAAATGCTAATTGCTTTTTGAATTTTGGACATGTCCCACACTAAGCTATTTAGCTGAGATCTTTTATCATTCTGCAATCCCTGAAATGAGCAGAGAGGATGCAATGGTCAGGGAGGTCTATGACAACCCAAAGGAGCTTGGAAAGGCCAGGACTTTCCAATCAACAGGATCAGAGATTTGCTCCAATTGGCATACTCATCATAGGCTGGTGAACTAGCTGTGAGCAGCACACATGATGCAGAGAAGGGCCACAGCAGGCAGCAGCTGGTTGGAGCTACTAAGCTTTTGGAAAAGACCAAGTTCACACTAGGAATCCTATGAAAGTCAACGGGAGGGTGTATTTTATTTTCGTGTATCTATGTTTGGATAGAGGATCTAAGACTTTTTTTACTTCTACCCATTTAAAATCAGGTAACTGAATGTCTAATCTGGACTTCTCATTTGCAAAACAGCCACAGCTCACACTGAGCACAAGGATAATTTTTAGTTCTCATCACTTCTGGAAAATGGGCCGTTAAATAGGTCATTAAGATAGCATTAGCTGCCTCATTTCAACCACCAGGGTGAAGAAATCTGGCTGTGGCAAGGCAGAGAGAGGCTCATATTAGTACTGGGCGCAGGCTGGCTGGCCATGCTGTTGTGTGCAACAGCACAGGCAACCTGGGAGCCTTCAAACACATGCCATGAGATCCACACTGCCCTTTAATAACCCACTTTCTTAGAGGAAAACAAACCTTCCCTGAAACTGTGTTTCCAGAACAAACACAGGGGAAATCCACAGCCCCACAGGACTCCTGAAAATAGCAATCAGTGTTGTAGATTTTTAGATCTTTGACTCATGCCTAGTTAAGGTTGGAAGGTCATTCAAACAGTGGTTCTTGGTATCCTGCCATAGAATGAGCTAACCTCTGGCTCTTTAGGAACCTACTTGTCCACAGAAGAAGGATCCAGGTACCCCATATTAATGGTCTCCTGTGAACACAGGTCTCCAGTGGCACCTCAGTCCAAAGGTCCAGCTGTTCTGATATGCTGTATCTGGCAGTGATAAAAACCATCCTTGGGAAAACATGTAAGAACTTGGCAAGGATGTATGGCTCTCCCTGTTTAGGGAGGATCAGATCCAGAAGGAGTTTCTCTGTCTTTAGTAACTCTGTGCATTTCTATTTCAGGAAGTTTCTCCTTGTTCTTATGCAGACTTGTTGCATCCACAGTATCCTTAGACAGGAGCAAATAAGTCTGAGAAGTGAATTACACAGAATGGATATGAAGAACAGTTGGAAACAGCCTGAGAAAGCAAGCCAGCTTTCTTTTGGCTCAATTCCTCCTTGACGTAGCTGTAATGAGGCCTTCTCCCAACATGCGGAGTCTTTGCCACACCTTTGAATTTGTTGAACCAGTTCGTGAAGAATCAGGAACATACAGAAAAAAAATATTAGTGAGGTATTTAGCACGAACATGAGTAAAATAAGCCAACTGTGGGACTATGGGATGATCCCACCCGAACCCACATGTGTTCTATAGGTCCCGGAAACAAACCTGAAGGCTCAAATAGCATCATTGTGCTACAGTGAGCCCTCTTTTTTGAAACATTTAATGATAAATGTTTGAACAGCTGCCCTTGTAGGATTCAGGGAAGGAGAGTAGTAAGGCATTGTCTTGTATTAAAGCCACAACTGGACTTTGGCCAGAGCGGAGGAATTTGTAGGTGACATGAGTACATTTTTCATGCATTTTGCTGAATCCCCTGCATGGCGTAACTTTCTCTGTGGGAGATTTAGCCAAACAGACCAAAGAAAAGAAAGAAATGTGGACAAACCAGCTTCTGTGATTTATTGCCTTAAAGCCATTCACTAGAGATTGTCCCAGCTGGTCATAAACTACATATTTCCTACTTCATTGGAGGGGAAGAAGGGTACTGGATGCACATTTTGCCCAGATAGAGATCTCTATTCTTTAATTTATCTCACATACTTAGGACAAATGAATAGTAGTGTTGATCTAATCGCATGCTTAATTTCTTGTTTATTTATTTTTTTATTTTCTCATTCCTCTCCCCTTGCTTTTTCTTTTCCCTAATGCCTCCAAGATGGGAAGTTTCTTACATTAGTTTTATATGTGTCTGGAGGGTTGATAAAATTCATAAATTGACAATCTTAGAAACCATAATGCCTCATCTAGTGGGATACTAGAGAATACAAAAGGATTGCTGAGTCCTTTTTTTCTTTTCTTTTAATACTACGCACTGTTTTTCTTCTGAAATATGAACTGAGATTACAAATCCACTAACTGAAGTCATTCTGAAGTCCCATGTATGTGTCTAGATCAGACCAGGAGCTCCCTGTACAAATAGTTTGCATTTTGGTGCCATCTTAAGGATGCTCAAATTACTGTCCCTTTGTAGAAAACTTATCTGGAATATGTGCTCCCTTTATCCATTCCAGGCACTGCTGGGAAATCAGTCCCTAGAACTACACTGTGGATGGCATGAACGAAAAAAGAGGAAAACCCTCAAACAATAAAGCCCCAGAAAATAAATCTATGAAATACATTTACTGTAGATGTCAAGTTCTCAGCAAAAATCTTCATGATCCCCGGCTCTGCATCTTTTAGTCCATCCTACTTGTTATGTAGACATAACCCTAAAAAATCCCCAGTGAATTGGAAGGTTTTATGGCCAAGCACTTCCAGCATAACCACAAAGTAACTGTAACAAAAGAAATGAGTCCAGGTGTGTTGTGTTACCTCCCTCCCTGCAAGCTATGCAGCTTTTCCTGTTGTGACAGATAGGAATTGTTCAAAATATCAG
Organism: Pitta sordida; assembly: GCA_013390025.1. NCBI lineage: Eukaryota > Metazoa > Chordata > Aves > Passeriformes > Pittidae > Pitta > Pitta sordida. Next base: position 2,031,360 of record WEKX01017099.1, read on the forward strand.
TGATCCCTTTTTATTTCCGTGTAAATAAAAATTTTATTTCTACAATATATTGAAGTATTTGGGCTGGGAAACCCTAACTGAGAAGGCAGAAACCTGTATTTCCTCCGATGGACCTGTATGTGCCATGGGACTTCAAAAGCAGCTTTGCATTGTGCAAAATTTCATGACAAAATGTTTTCCACGTGCCTAGAAACTCATTTATAGTGAAGGTAGCTATCCTTTTGTGTATGATCCTGTCCACCTGCAGCAGCAACATCCCAGCACTGCTGATGGCTTGTCCTTCAAGCTTGGGGACAACGACCCACTGAGCATCACACAAGTGCAAATTCCCATGCCCCATCTCCTCCCACAATCTTTGTCTCTGCTGCCTCTTCTGATGACTTTGATTAAATCTTTCATTCATCAGAGCTGCTTAAGGTGCAGTAAGTGTGGTACAGAGGCAGAGAGGTGCAGTGTGGGGGAGGCTGTGCTGTTGGGAATGGGATTAAGTGTTCCTTGCCATTGCACTTGGGCGTCTGGGCACCCCATGCTCTGACCTGAGTGTACACACTTAGCCTTTTTTCTGGTGACAAAGAAATGAAATCAAATCAACTGAGACTGGTTCTTTTGAGAGAGAGAGAGAGAAGAGAAAGTGAGTGAGATGGGCTGACACACATCTGATCCTCACAAAGCTGCTGTGCAGGTGGGACATAGGTAGTGGTTGCCAAGCAGTGTATCCTGCTCCAAGATGAGTCAGAGGATGTGGAGCTAAAATAGTAGAAGCTTCCTCTGCCACCTCACTAGCCCCAAAGATTAAATGTCCCTCACAAGTGAGCTGGTGAATAATTTTGTTCAAGTGTTGGCAAGGTCTCTAAGCTTACAGTAGCAGATTGTGAAAGGTTTATTTGTTTATTCCATGGGACTTTCCACAAAACTAATGAGTAAACTTCTTTATCTTCCTCTCTCTCAGACACGTGCACACAGATGTCAGCACCCCCACCTGAGTAATAAGAGAGAATCACTTTATCTGCAAATTTTTATCCATAGACAACCCACCTACCATGCATATTTACAAGGAGGTTCATGATGGTAAATCAGGACCAAATATGAGGTCTAGATGTGCTATACATTTTTAAATAAATGTTTTTCTATTTGGGTGAAAAAAAAAGTTCTGTAAAACACCAATAGTCCTGATCTTTTGCCAAACACCTCTCTGGCTGAAAATTTGCTTTCAATTAAGATGCATTACTTCTTCAGCAACTTGAAGTTTTAAACATTTCCTTCACAAGACTTTTAAGTAAATCACAGACAATTGTGAAAGATGGTTAACAACTCTGACAAAATAATACCCTACTGAATATACTTTGTTGTATTTGGTTTTTACCTCTGTGAGGCCTGATACATTGAAATGCTGTGCCATCAGCACCCAAGATGCTTGTGCTATAGCCTCTCTGGTGTAATCTGCAGACACTAAAGCATGTGACTGCAGTTGCTCTCCAGTAGATGCCTGAATCTGAGGTAGAAGCCTTGCCTTCTTCTTGTCCACTGTTTTAGAAGGCCTTTGTAGACACATTTTATAGAAGAAAAACGGATAAAGAGGCAATTAGTCAGCCAACTGTCCCTTACAGGGACATGCATGTGGAAATTCCTTACAAACACAGACCTTGCAACACAATGTAGTGCCTTGGGATTTAATGGCATATTTAAACCCAGCAAAAATAAGCACCTCAGTGAAAATGAATAGTCACGGCCTCTGTGTTTGCAGCTTATGTATCACTTCTGCAAACACAGTGGTTTATAATTGACTGAAAGGAGATATACATCTTGCAACACCCACCAGCTTCTGTGGGTGATTTCCCACCTGAGCACTTTGCTGAGCTCTCTTCATCCTGTGGAGAGTTTACAGCACCGTGCTGGCCATGCTTTCATTTGCCTAAAACACACTGGTGATACTTAATTTTACAAATGAGGCATTTCGTGAACTATCATGAGAATAAAGAACTACTAGAGCTGGGAGGAGAGTGAAATGGAAAGAAAGGGAAGGAGGGCAAAGAATGACTCTGCAGACAAATCCTCCACAATATTAAATCTTTGCTGGCACAGAAAAAACCCTCGAACTTCAGAAAAGTCATGCTTCAGTTCTCTGCCGTTGCATTATCTTTATCCTTTTCTTTTGCTACTTCAAAATACATATAAGTATGCTGCCCTCCTTGAAGCAGGCTCCTTGAAAATGAAGTGTACATTTCAACGACTGTGTACAATACATATAACTCTTTGTGTTTGCCTTGGAGAAATATTTGTCGGGTGGAAAACAAAAAGGAATTTAAGTAGCTGGTAGTAAGCAAATGTTCCTCCACTGCCTGCTCAAAACACATTGAAACTAAGGACAGGTCTTGACCATGCTGGACAGAAGTTGCATTTTGTGATCTTAGAAGAGAATTTTAGCTCTTGACAGAGCATTGCAAGACCAAACACCCCAAAAACCTGTGAGACACACATCCAGAGATGGGTGAGTTCCCACTTTTTAGTGTGGCAATGCAGTGAAAATCTCTCATGTCATCTAATAACATCCCCTTCCTGTTCCTCTTGCTTTGACCTCTTTATCATCTCAAAACCTATTCGACCCAGAAAAATGCTGGTATCCTATCTGTACAGCTGGGGACCCAAGGCTCAGACTGCTCAAATATTGCTGCCTGTTTGTGTTACAAAATGCTCCACAACATCAACTGAAGTTACCACTAGTGAAAGAACAAGAGGATTTTTCTTAATTCCAAACTTGATAACTTGACAACTTGATAGGAAGTATCTTTGTTTGTTTGTTTTTGTTGTTGGGGTTTTTTTAACCGTGATTCCACACATTAGCTCAATACTTCCAAAACAGGACTTCTGATGAACTTGCCCCTTGGGTGGCATGCTCTGCCTGCTCTATATTCTCCAGGCAAACCAGGGAGGACAGCCAATTTGGATCATCTTTTGTTTGCTGGGCAGGTACAGATGAGATGATTAGCTCAAATAAGTGGGTAGGACTGGGCTTTCTCAGTATATATTTGTCTGTCCTCATTTCTTTTCATTTGGACTTGGGTGCCAAAGTGCATTACCACAACGATGGGTATCCAAATGTCTTGGAAAATAAAAATGAAATATGTGTATTTTCTGTAAGCTGAGACATCATAGAAAAGGGAACTCTAAATCTAGTGTAAATAACTATCAACCTAATTCTGTTTGCTTTTTAGTCCAATTGTCTAAGGTGCTATACCTCATGTTTTAAAATAATACTTGACCTGAGCTGATGCCAGGCTGCATCCCTTTTCCCTCAGGATTCCTAAGCAGCACCTACTCGGCCAAGGAGAACAGGATGGGTGCTTGAGTCTGTTGTCTGAAACATTGATATGTCACCCACCTACTCTTTGTCACATCATGGCTGGGCCATGGGTAAAATGCATTTAGATTTAGTGTCTGCTTGGGCACTAAACAGAGTAACAATAAAGCTTTGTCATGCTTTTCTATGTTGTTTGGGGATTTTTTGTTGTTTTCAATTTCCAAACTGACATATTTCTCTGTGAGTTAGCAATTCCTTGGGTATTTTGGAGTTAGCTTAATAAATTTGATTTTGTTTGAGCTGGGACTTGAATCTTTCATCTACATTCAGAGAAGACGGAAGAATTTCCCTAAGTTTATTTGAAGCCTTTGTTTTGTGCAACCACCTAAAGGAAGCTCAATTTTATGTAAGCAGAAGAGGTACCTCAGTACATACTTAAAATAATTTCCAGGGACGTTAATTTCTTGCATTTGGTGTGACTTTCAGCACAGAACAGTCAATAAGTTACCCAGTTTTTGACTGATTTTGGCCTGTGGCTGTCCCATAGCAGAACTGAACATTTCAGAAGTTTGTGATTTTATCATATTTTGAACTGAAACCAAATGTGACTTCCCTGGAAACAAGTAAAAAACCCCAATTATTATTTCATTTTGAAAGATCTCTTGGAAATAAAAAATTAGTACATACATTGAATTAAAAACTCTTCAGTGGTTTACAAAAACATCATTCCATTTTTTGCTTTACTACATTGCTTTTCCATTTAGGCAAGATACTTTGGTTGACAAGCTCTGTTAAAACCTCCCCTCAGGCTGTCTTCATGCTCTTCTCCTGTACAAAACATTCTCTGCAGAAGGTACAGGAACAAGATCAAAACCATCATCTTGACCTGGCCCAGCAGAGCCTGCATCCTGGGCCCATACTGTGAAAGATGTGCAGCTCCTGGAATCAAAGGGCACCTTTCTTTGACACCCAAAATGTTGCCAGGTAGCACAAGAACAGCATCTTTCCTGCCCAGGGATCTCTGAAGGTATTCATTGGTTGCTCCCATGGGAAATACAGGAAGATATGGCCAAGGAAATAAAAAATGACATGGTCAAAATTAATTATAACTATATTTTCCAGAGCAGACACAATCAGGGTGGGAAATCAGTGTTATTTGATATCATTGTGGCCAAGAATAACACAAGATACATGAAAAGTCTTGGATTTGAGATGAATGTGCGTGTATCTCTGCATGTACACACACACATATCTCCAGAGGTATCATAAATCATTCTAAGATATTTGAATGTAATATTAAACCTTTGGCCACTGTGTTTGTGCCACAAAGATATTTGAATCCTAATCTGTACTAAAGATCCAAGTTCCTATTGAAATCTAGGAGCCAAGTTAGGTTGAAGTATCTTTCTTGTCCTGCTATGGTGTGTACATTATTCCAGCTCAATTATTCCAGCTGGAGTGCTGCAGCTCAAAGCAGGGGTCTGCTAGGCCAGCCCCAGGGCTTTTGGAGATGAAAATGTGCAAGCATAAAACCTGGTCCACCCAGTGGCTCATTTTGGGTGGAGGAGGGCTGGGCTGCCTACACTGGTATCATGTATTAAGGCAGCAGATTCCAGTGGAGTTTGGGAACCTGGGACCTGCCAAGGATTGTATGACCATGTCCAGTTTGCAAGTTTAAAAGCCATTGGGAAGCAGTGAGTCAGTGGAGGGAGCAAAAAAGGGATCTGATAAATTCATTGTTAGAGGCTTGTTTCAGTTCTAATTAATCACATTCAATAACAATTCAATTAGTGCCATGAGTTAAAAATTACCAGCACATACTGAGGTGGACACATTCAGGGCTGAGACAAAAATAGTCTGGCAGAAATGAGAAGTATTGAATGAGGCAGTGATCTCCTGGGACATTTCTGGAAATTGTTCATGGCTATTTTCCATGTCCTCCTTCTCCAAATGCTTCTAGCCTTGCTTTACTTCTCTGACCGAGGCCCCCCATATCAGATCTCCCATACATTTTCTCTTGCTAATGGGCAAGAATTGAGACTATGTGAGTGGGGTCCTGTGGTTAGTCAAGGAGACTGAAATCTCTCTTCGGAACTCTAAGAGTTCTCTGTACTGTTTCTGGTTCAAGTCACAGCTAAAGAAGCCTCTCTCTAGAATGGTTTAAAACAGATGGGCACCAAGCAAGCTGGAGGCTGCAGAAATTCTCCAGGATCCTAGTGGCTAGTGGCACGGCTGACAAAAGTGTCACCACAGCTCATAAGATGGTGTTTCTACACGTGGGTTGGGACCCCAATGACTTTTCATTGTCCTGATGAGCCTCACCTGGGACCTCCACCCACAGTCTCTGCTCATTGACCCAGGGATCCTATTTAGGCTCAGCATGGGTGAGGGGGCTCTGCTTTGAGCTGTGCTGCAGCAGCATGGTGACCTGTAGGTGGACTGTGCACTTTCTTGGTGACAAATCTTATTGATCTAGAACCCAGCGGATAGACTGACTTTCTGCCCTGGCTTTGGATGGGCTTGGCTGTTTTGGATCTGCCTGAATATAACCTGAGTATTGGCTCCCTGGCTTGAGTTCAAACCTGTCTCATCACTATGGATTCTCTAATGATCTGAATTCTAAGCTGAACCTGAAACTGGTTGCTTTCTGTGGCCTGCCTTGCTTGGGTGTTGTGGATGGAGTCCTGGTTGGTGTGGCTGCAGTGCTGCTAGTCAGTCCCTGAAAATGCGCTGGGTACCTTGCATACTGAAGGTCTCTATGCAGTAGCTGAATGTCTTAAATAATTTGTTTAGCCATGGAACTGTCCAGGTGGTTTTCAGTGTAGGTAAGTGCATGAGAGATATGCCTTTACTGTCAAGAATTCCTCTCTAGTCTGACATATTTTTAACCATGTAACTAATAGTGGATATGGCATATACTGCTCCTGCCCCCCCGTGCAGCCCTTGCTTTGTGAAGGAAGAGTTGTTGTGTCCTGTTTTCAGCTACTGCCTCCTCCATGTGCTCCTTAACTGGGTCCCTCGTGAGCCTCCTGTTTTCCAGACTAAACACCCCAGCTCCCTCAGCTGCTTTTCAAAATACTTACACTCCAGACCCTCTATTGGCTCTGTTACCTTTCTCTGGACCTGCTCCAGCACCTCAATGCCTCTCCTGAATTGAGAGGCCCAAAACTGGACACAGGACCCATGGTGTGGCCTCACCAGTGCCTAGTACAGGTGGTATGTTGTCCAAGTTCCTCGCTCTTGAAAGAGCTGTGGGATTTGAAAAACTATGTTTTTTTCAATCTATTTTATTATATGATTTAGATGAGTTATTTCAAGGGGGAAAATTCCTTCAAATTGGCCTTTTGTGTTTTGAAACAAAACCAGAGCCTTTGCTGTGCAAACAATAGGGACTGCATTGCCAGCACCTCCATTGCCTCAGCTGCAATAGACCATGCACTTATGCTGCTTGACTGGAAGCCAAACTGTCATGTCTGAGTGTTCAGGACAAGCTGGTTAAAATGGTCTGAAATCAGAGAGTAAGACTGAGAACTGCATTCCTCTAGCAAGAGGGATGAGTGTTGGGTTTCAGTGTGATCTGTTGGCTTTGGTAACTGTTCATATGTGGGGGTTTTAGCACTCTTCAGTATGCTCCCTCAGGCAGCACTTGCATAGCCATCCCAGGGGTTTCCAATCTGTAACTCAGAATCAAACAGCCTAATATCTAAACCTGTCATGTCTGACCAAGTTGCTGCTGCTGCTTTACCTCTCTCTTCCTTTCCTGATTTCCTTCTGTTTCCTCTTCCACTGACTTCAGTTTAATTTTTCCCTCTACCTATCCTGCCTAATCCTTATTTTGTCCTTGAACTTTTTACTGTCTGTAAGATGAAATTGTGCAGCATATGGGTACATAAAGCAGGCCACCTGCAGACATCCAGGGGCTCTACACAGTCCATGAAGTGTCCACTTGACAACCTCAGTGTAAAATGCTCTGCAACCACAAACTGCAGATATGAGAGTCAGGCTGCTGCTAAGTCATAGTAGAAACCTTAAATTACATGACACCTTTCCATCTTGTAAGTGTTGTTTATTTGCATAAATTCAGAGTAGCCTTCTGGACTGCCTCAAACCTGCAAGCTAATTCCACTAAATTAATCTCAACGACCTCAATTTGCTCTGTTTAGTGCTGTAATTTTGCCAGCACCCACTGTTGGCACAGCTGTAGGGCACAGCAATCTGTTTCCATATGTTCTTCATGCAGTACATGGAGTAGCACCCAATGGTGCGAAGTGTTACTAGTGGGACAGATCCAAGAATTTTAGACCTATTTAAGTGCTTGGAGTTTGGTGTTACAGAATTTTGTGCACATCTTATACAGTGGAGTTTAAACCTGCAAATACAATAGAAGTAGCAGATAGTCATAATTATAGCGTCAATAAGTGATGTTTCATAAGCAGTCTCCTGGCAAGATGTCCTGCTCTGTATGTTATGGGTTATGCAACCCATTTCCCCTTTATTAATTGTTGCTAATTATGTTTTCATTGTGAATGATCCATTAACTAGCTTACCATGGCAGAGGTGAACAAGAAAAAATACTTCACTGGCTCAAGGAATAAGCAGAAAAAAGCCATAACAATTCATTGTGTCTTGGTCTCTTTAGACGTGTCCCTTCCCACTGTTTATTGGCATTCAGGCCCAATGAGCTGTACAGCCTGTATAAGTTCCCTTTTTCTAGTGTAAGTGTTTCAATGTCCAAAAATAGTAACTCAGCTTTTGCCATATGTAAAAGTATATTATAGTGGCGCCTAAGATGTGATGTGAATGCTTTACTGAGTAACATTGGTATCAATCATTCTCTTGAAATGTGGAGTTGCTTTCAATCAAATCTGGGTGCAAGCTTTCCTTGAGCTACCATGGAGGAAGTGCTGCATGTTTTTCTTATAACATGTATTTATTTACTGGAGCTTGGATAAAAATGCTTATCCAGAAAAGCAGTGGCACTAGTGGGTAAAAGGTTTAATTGAAGACTAATGTCTTTATAAACATATAGAAGAGACAGGACTAATCTGATTGTAGACACAACCTGGTTGCAATGTTTTAATAGTATTCTAAAACAGTTATTGAGTGAAATAGACTGTAGAAACAAATTTAACTGTTTATTTGGATAATCCACATCTTTGTCTGCTAAACAGCTTAAATAATTGAGGCAACCCAAAAGGAGTAAGGTTTTATGAAGATGCTTGTTTGTAAAGCAGGAATTTACAACTGGTTGTCCTCAAATCCAAGAGACTCGGAGAACAAATGAGTCTTTGAAAATGTCACGGTAAAATACCTTGTAATCAGGATTTTAACCAAGCCATTACAAACGAGGTGAAGAGAAACAGCCTGCAGTTCAGATTAGCCAACAGAACTGGGAAAAGAGCAGCCAGGCTGAGACAATCAAAGACTGCCAGCACTGTCACAGTAGCAAATTATGAACAAACAACACAGCGATTGGAAAGCACCTGCGTGAATAGCCTCCTCACTGCAAGCATGTGGTGGTGCTCCAGAGGAAAGACTCTCCTGAAACATTTATTGAGAGCACAGGAAAAATCAGCAGTGTACAGAGTGGGAAAGCATAAGCAGAATTCCAGTGTTGTGCTACTATGGGGAGGAATTACAGACCATTCCAGTGCACCTGGAGCAGCTCTGGCACTGTACTACTCCTTGACTCAGTCAGGTGTATTTCTGCAAGAGGAACAGGGAATGTGGTTATTGCAAATACCTACTGCTATGATGTTTGTGGTTTTCCTCTTTTATCCTGTCATATTTTATTCCCTCTATTTAAACTTATTTACATTCTTTGGCCTTTTCTTGTTGTTCTCTTTTAAATGCACAGTTAAACCCTCCAGCTTGTTTAACTAAAGGCTAAAGAGAGCAGAGTTTAGGGATTGGTCAGAAATTGTCAAAATTCTTATAGATTCAAGAGGTGTGACGTGTAAATATTCAACTGCTTCTCCATTGTGATGTGACTCATGGCCACAGGGCAGGTGCTCCCCTACAAAGGTGTAGGCAAGCAGAGGGCATCCAAACTTTTCCTTTGTCCTCCAGACTGCAGGGAGAGCTGGGCAAAAGCTCTGCATACTGACTCTTTATCTGGAGAAGTTCTTGTGTGTTTCGAATGGGCTTCAGGTGAAGCTGCTTGGGATGCTGTATTCAAGACAGGGAAAATACTGAGAAAGCTGATTTTGAGCAATGATCATCTACAATGATGCAGAGAAAATTGTTCTCAGTTTAGACAAAGAACCCTTAATTTGTGCTTATGACTCCAAAACCAGAAAGGACTAAGGATACGGAGAGTCAGTTTGCATTCAGTTGTCAGGATCAGATTGAAAGTAAAAACATCCTCTATCTGTGCCTATTTAAGTGCATGAACAAACTTCCAGGCTGACCCCGACTGCAGCACTGAATATTGGGGCAGTAGGTGCACAATCAGAGCACCACAAGTTATGTGGTGCATATGTACCAAGCCTAGTTTGCAACTGGATCAGAAATATTTGGTGTGTTCATTGGATATAGATTTTCATCATGTACCAGCCTAGCCCAAAAGCTTATGTTTGCTGGAGGATGCAGGTCTAGAAGAGATTAGGCTAAGTATACAGTGATTTTTAAAGGCTGTTTTTCCTTTTAAGCTTGTTAAGAGTGTTGAAATGATTGATAACCAATCTAATGGATAACTCTTTTAATATAACTAAAGTGTAGCAAAGAACCTGAAGTATAAATGGCATTTAAGATAAAGGTTTCAGTGAATTTTGCTTTCAACTACCTTCAGATTTATAATTTTTCACAGAATAAGTTTTTGAGCAGTTTTTGTTACAACTGGATGGTGAATCCCTCAGAGCTGCTTTCATATCCTTCCTGCACAGTAGCACATCACTGCGGCCAAACCAGAGTTGCACTTGTGACCTCTCTTGCCTCTCTGTACTCCACACTGCACCTTGTTTGAGCAAGAGAATACACTACACCATTCTGACCAGAAGATGGCAATGAGAAATGAGGGTTTAAGCTTTCTTTCTTTATCAAGTATTGTACAGTGATGCTTCAAGCTGACCACAGTTTGTGTCTGAACCTTTCAGGCAGACTTTTTTGAATAATTAAAAAAAGAATCAGCTTCACCTCTACACAGATGAGCGGTCAGTGGGTTGTGCCCAAAGACATCCAGCAGCAGAGAATATAGGTGGCAGTTTAAAATAAATTTTACTATAACTGCTTTTTCATATCTGGTTTCCACGGACTGCACAGTGGTTTCTAAAGCCTCTGAAGTTTCAGCATCCATGTTTTAAGGACTCGTGGAAGACCAGATGGGTGAAGCTTCTCATGAGTTTATCTATTCTCTCAGGGCTGCAGTTGACTGGTTTTTAACATTGCAGGAGAGAATTGTTAGGATGTTTTGCTTTGTTTCTCACACTCAGTAGGAATGTAGCAGAAGGCTCATTGTCACAAGTTCCTCAGCACAACTGAAAACAAAGCTGTGTGGTCACCTTTTGCTCACCTGTACCAGGGACATGAGGGTGTTGTTCCCAGTGTGGCATTCAATTTGGTGGAGGCAGCTCTGGCTCCATGACTAGATCTATCCCTCAGATCACTTTGTGCTGCATTTCTTTTGGTTTTACTCTCGCCTCTAGAAAGAAGAACTTTGTGTGTCTTCAAAACTGTTTCCAGCTAAGCTTTTGCTATTGCTTTTATCACACTAAGTCCTAGTATCCATCAGAAGTACCACAGTGGAATTAGCAGAGGCACATTCACTGTGGTAGGAGAGGAAATACCTCTTCTCCTTTAGTCAATCTCCATGATGGACTGCAAACATGGGTATCCTATACCTGGTTGGTGTATCCAGGGGCTGTGTACTAGGGGGTTGCTACTTTCCTACCTTATTTGAGGCTCCTGTGAAGGGGCAAACCTGACCAGGGAATTTCTCTGCTAAAGAGAAGTTAGCAAAACCAGAAGCAAGTGCAAAATGCTGCCTACCCAGGTCTGTTGATTGAAAAAATACCATTTATGACCTTTCATTTTCCCTCTTTTTTCACTATTTTTATCTGGTTTTCCCTAGTTTCTGCTTCTTTACTGCTTATATACCTCATTCCAGCCTTTCACATACAAAATGTCTTTTGTCAGTAAGCGTACAGACTCCATCCTGCCGTGAGTCCCAGTCTTGCAGGGCACTTGCTGGGACTGCTGATCTGTGTAAAGATAAGCCTGAAAAAGTCAGTCTCTAGGGGACTCAGCTGTACAGGACATGCACAGAGAAACATCATGGACAGATGCTCTCATCATTTTTTTTTGACAGGGAAGAGGTGCCAAGCAATCAAAACCTGTTTACAGTGTGGCAAGTAATAAATCAAGGCTCTGGTATTTTAAGCAGTAGGTTGTGTAACATTGATAAAGGAAGAATAGGAGTTTTGCCAGCCATGCCAGTAATTCATCATCTTCATCAGTTTAGCTAGTCTCAGGTATTCCTTCCCTCTTTATTTCTTAGTAAGTATTACTTTATTTTCTGGGGAACACAGAAATAAGAATAGAGAATGAGCATAATGATGACAAATTGTTGCTTTGGCCTTCTCTGGGAAGACTGTGATAACCTTGGTCTGGTCTTTGTGTGTTCCTTCTGCCTTGCCATATGAGTTCACTGAGGTGGCCCAGACTGGCAGACCTCCAAGCTAACGTGTGTCTGATATTGTTCAGTGGGAACACTCTGTGCAGACCCAGGCATGCTCCTCTCCTTGGCATCAGAAGAAGGAAAATAAAAGACTTTGGTTCCAAGTTTGTTGGCCTTATCAGCACACATGGTTACCTCCTCCATCTTAAAAAAACCTGTTTCTTTCTTCAAGACCAGTTCATTGGTACTATCTGGCAAATCCTTCTTCGTTTGCCAGTCACAGACAATCAGCTTGCTTAGAGCTGATGAGTAATGCTTCCCTGCTGCAAGCTGGTTATGAATGTGAAGAAACAGCTGAACATCCTCAAAGTCTAATTATTGTCTCTTTGTCTTTCTTCAGGTTAAGCATAGTTTTTGTCCAGAACTGATTCTTCCTGGGTCTTTGTGTGTGACTTGATCTTCCAGATGAGAGAAGATGTAATTGATATTTCTGATTTTGAAAACTGAATTTCCCTTAAAGCATAAAATGCATCCCAAATATGTTCTGCTTCAAAGCCTGTGACACAAAACTTCTTAATTTTCCTTGTCATTTAAAAAAAAAAAACCCTAAGGCTATAATGTCAGTGCTCAAGAGAATGAAATTACCTATTTTCAGTTTAGCTTTAGGGAGAATTAGTCAAACTGTAGTTGTAAAGATTGTTATCAGATTTCTCAGGTTCATACGAGGGGTGCATTACAGTGGAATTGCAGAATAAGTTCTTACAGCAGATTTTAAAATCGGATCTTGAGTTGTATGTAAAACTGCCTTTAGTCAGCCTGTACAAAGCTCTCCACTTCTGACCAAAGACCTGGAGTTAGTCTTCCAGTTCTTGAAACTGAGGTAATATGAGTGGGAGTGACTAGTGGCAGTATTGTTGGAATAGTTATTTGCCAACAACATTATCAACTTGATTCTATTAATAAGTGTACTCAATGAAAGATGATGTGGGAAATGCTGGTTGTGACCTGTATTCTTCTCACTTCATCCACTGCTAAGGAAAGCTCAGAACCTCTCCTGCACAGGAGAGGTGTGAGAGGAGTCTTCCAGTTGTACAGATTTTTTCCAGTGTTGGATCTATTGGTTGGGTGACCAACTGGGAAGTATTAAATGGGATCCAAGCAGCTGATGCCTATGATCTGTGTTAATGGGGGATAACAAGAGACAAACTATTATTCCACTCGTATTAAACATTAAACACAAAAGAGCTGCATTAAAATGTCCTGTGAGAATGGAATTAATTCTTTTTGATCAGTGGGTATATTTTCTAGAAGATGTGATGCTGGCATGTGTCTGACTTGGTGCACCCTGTTACATTTTAAACAATGGTAGGAGTTGAACTACACTTTTGAAAGGGAATGAACACACAGCTGGGGTTAATACAGAAACAGCCACAAATGATTGTGCTTTGAGATGCCTAGGGAATAGATGCAATTTCTGCATTCTGCTACCAGATGAATTTGGACATGAAGAAAGTGTGAGGTTACAAGGAAATATCCATAGCCCTATTTCATAGGTGTAAAAGGAAAGTGGTGTATCATGCTCTAGCTAGTGAAGAGTAGTTCAAGGCAGGTGAGTGCTGACTGATTTTTACCTACAGGTAAATAGTGCATGAAGAGATGGCTGATTTGGTGTGGCTTTTGAATTATTGAAATATTGAAAATCAGCTAGATCCAACCTCTGGCTCAAAGAGGTAACTTCGGAGTTGAATTGGGCTGTTAGGGGCGTGTGTAGCCATCTTGTATCTCCAAGATTGAACATCAACTACCTGAGTAGTTGCAGTGTTTGCATTTATTGTGAGAAATTTTGTCTTTATCAAGAATTATACAAATCCTTAGTTGTCTCTGCTCAACATAAAGATAATGGAAAGACAAAGGCCAACACAAACATCTGAGGGTTTCCTAAAAGGGACTTGAAACCACTTGAGAGAGAAGACCAATGAGTGAATGCTGATGCTCATGAGATAGGCATTAGCATCATGGCAAATAAGAATCAAAGGGAAAGATGTCTTGTCCTTGTAGCTAAATCAAAAACTTAAGAAAACAAGAAAACTAAAGTAAATAATCAAATGTCACTCAGCATCTGTTCCACTTTTCCTCCATGAGCATTACTTACCTCCTTGCTTTCCTGTCTCTTGCTTTCCTGTTGTCTTAAAGTCAGAGGAGAGAGGTCTTAGGTAAGCATTTCAATTCCATTCTCCACTTTGGGGCCTGCCAGGAAAGGCAATGGGCTCCCAGCTGCCCTGACAAGCATGGTTTGCCGACCCTATGGGCTAGTGGCCAGTACATTCTTTGTTCATTGTAGCCTTCGTTGGGACGCAAATAGAGTGCCAGCCATGGATTTCATTAATTCCACCATCAGTAGGTCTGAATTCATTGCCACTAATACAATGCCTTTTACTATGTGCTGTGCCAGGGGTATTTTTTTTGACACCATGTGTGACCTCCTGTTATTTCTCAACAAATGTTGGCAGGCACAACACAGCTGGCAGAGCAAAGCAGCACAGTGCGTCACAAACTGCTGAGTGCATCCATGCTGAAATGAACAGCCAATTCCAGAGTGGGCTGAAAATTAAATCAATAAGAAAGAAATACATACCAATATTGCGCCCCTTTACTCTAGCTTTGACTGCTGCTTTCTGTTGCATGTGTTAACTCTCCTGATTTGGACTTGGCTGATAGAACAAGGTTATCATAGTTTTATTTTTATATCTGCTCTATCTTTCCCAAACTTCCCCAAATATTTATTAAACAGTTCTTAAACTACTCACAACAAAGTTATCAATTAATTCCTTTCTCTGAGCTGACATTCAGCCTCTTTTTTTCATTTTATGGAAGGCTTGACCTGTTCAAATAATGATTATGGTAAATGTTCATCACTGGATAACCCACTTTTCTCATCTTCCTTTCTGTTTTGGGGTTCTGTGGCTCTCCTCTCTGTTGCTCTGTGTGCATGTTGTTGTGGAAGAGGAGAGCAGGGTGAAGTGCTCCAGTTAGTCATAGGCAGTCTGAGCTTTGCTGGTGGTAACAGAAGTAGTTGTGATGGCTCAGACTGCTCAGATGCAGGACAGAGGACTGGGTAGTGTTGCAGGACATTGGGGATACTGAATTTGCTTCTTTATTAATGACTTTTCATATGCTAAGGAGCGACTGTGCCGTCCTCAGAACTGCCCCAGCCTCTGTTTGCCTCTCTGCTCATTTTCCCCCTCTGCTCAGGCCACACAAGAGGGCTGAGTCACTGCTGTCAGTCCAAGGCTCTGGCTCCTGTGACTTATTCAGCCCTAAGTCTCTTCAGTGGTTCATGGTGTCATGATTCAGCCCTGTCCCTAAGGGTGGCTAACACGCAAACACATTTGGGTTCCTGTCTTATGACAGTCTTATTGAGCAGCCGTCAGTTATGGTGCGATTAATTTGACCTGTTTTAGAATGACTATGATAGAAGGGAAGTGTCCATATTGCAGATTCCTTCTGGGACACCCTCTGCACTCTGTCAGAACCATGTGTATGATTTTGTTTGTCCCGTATGGCACACTGGACTGGAGCGTACGGAGGTATGTTCCCCTGCCAACACGCCTTTCAAGAAGGCAAGGCAAAAAGAAATAGCTTCAATACAGTATCCTGCAAGCCTGGTTCTGCAGTGGATTGTCATTTTTTTGGCACCAAGGAGAGCATTTTGAGCTGATGAGAAAACGCAATAGACTGATTTACTTGGATGCTTTCAGTGTTTCTTTGACTTTAGCCAGGCGAGGCTATAAGGGGGGTAGAGAAACCCAAAATATAATGCTGCAAAAGGCTTGTTTGTATGCACTGGGGCTTGCAGACACTTGCTGGACTTCTACCTGCACTTGGGCCAAGTAGAGAAGGAGGACAGGCAGAGGGAATTTTCATTCTTGCTGAAGTAGCTTAACGTCCACTGTTATCAGCCCTAGGTGAGGCTATGCAGCTTGCAAAATTGAGAAAAGTGTTTCTGTGTTATACCTGTTCTCTCTGCAAGATGCAGGCCCTCTGACTCACCCTCCTCTTCCTCCTCATGGCTGTGGTCCCACCAGATGGCACTGATGCGGTAAAGAGTCCAGTGAGCAGGGAGGATAAACCCCAGATAAGGTCTAAAAGGATGGAAATAAACCCATTTATTATCTTTTTGTGAGAAAGCCTTATTTTCCTCTTTGCTGAAGTGCCCATCCCAGAGCAAAGAAAAGGGTAACCAGGGGCCCTAAAGTGCTCCAGGGTCACTGCCCCAGGTGCTCCAGGGCAGTGATATGTTGCTGAGAGGATCATCCCATTCCTACCATATTTACTCATGTTGGCTGGTCTGTTGGCTCCTTGGTGTCCCTTTAAAGATCACAGCAGGGATCTGTAGGCCACTAATTGCTCCTCTGGTTGAAGTGTTTTCATGGCAGAGGATGGCACAGGCAGAAATGAAGATGTGATAATAAACAAGTCCTGACAGAGACTACCACCAAGCAGCAGTATTGGTGTCTCCCAGAAAAGAGGAAGTGTGACCCACCATTTTGGCACCAGGGCTGGTATCAAGACTTGTACAAAAGAAAGCTAAAGTGAGGGTATTGCAGGGGAAGTTCACTGGAGAAAGGTGACAGTGATTCAGTCCCTGGTTGTTGCTTGAGCTGAGCACGAGCCCCATGCATTTGCAGTTGTTCCTCTAGGAAAACCCAACTCCTGGAAGACTTAAACTTTTGATTTGCTATACATTTATGGAACTCATGTCCCTGTTGTGATGGGGAGCCCAATACTGCATCTCTGAAGTAGCAGCACATGGGATGGCTTTTTTCTGTAGTAGCTCCTGGACTTCTGTTATAACACAGAAATCTGGATCAACCCTTGGAGAAGGGATGACTGGTCTTATGCTTTATCATGCTGCTGCCTCTAATTGTACTCAGCCCTGTCTGATTGAATGTGACTAGAACTTACTGGCTGCTCCTTGTCTCTGCTTCCTGTGTCATTAGTAACCAGGGGCTCAAACGCAGTAGCACCTGCTTTCATAGCCTTTCATGTTTCTGGTCACATCTGGAAATTAGTCCAAAGGTTGGGTGTTGGCAACTTCTCCCTTCCTGAATGATACAGTAAAAATGTCTGGAACTGCTTCAGGTTTCTAGAGTTGTGGTATACTGCTAGTCTTCCTATTATGAATTTTGCATTAAATTAGGATTAAATTTTAGGCAACGTCTGCCCGCATTCACAGTTCAATCATTTCTCTGGGTGTAGCCCAGTAGTCTGAATAGCCTATGATTTACTGCCACCAGTGACATGAAACAGAATAACTTTCTCTGATTTATATACTCTATTGTAGTTAAATATTTACACAGTATCAAGATCTTAGTAATTGAATGACTAACAGATAGGTAGCAAATGTTTATATACCTCTAAAATGGCCACAAGGCCACTGAGGTAATGATATTTCATTCTGATAAAAGGTCTTTTACTAAAAAGAAATTTAAAGCTCTTTCAGTTCAATTTTTTTGTCAGGGGTTGGACTAAGTCATGCTGATTTCAGTTGGTTAGTGCAATTTTTAGACGGTAGAAATGACCCACCCCATTCAGAAAAAATTTCTGTTGAAAAGAAGCATCTTTCACACAGCAGTGTTGTCAATTTCTTCCTGTAAGAAGGCAATAAAAACTATCAGGATAATATCCCTCTTTGAAGGAAACCGAAGCTGGCAGGTTTGAGCAATACCCACCAGTATTTCTCCATTCACTTGCAGAAAGGCATCACTAAATATTTCATGACTCATAGGTAAACAAAATTAGCCCTGTTTCCTGAAGCAAGAAGCGATCCTGTCACTCCTACTTGTTCTTTTTAATTCTATCTCCAAATGACAGAACTGAGATTCAAAGCAGGTGCAACAGTTACAACTGAATGTGAATATCACTGGGATGGATTGTTATTTTACAGTGATATTCAGAGCTTGGGAATGAGCTGACCTGAGTTGTACTGTTCTCAGGTGAGGATTTTGTCCAGGCCTGGCAAAGAGTGTGTAATTCTTAGAGCAGTTTCTCGTGTCTTGGAATTATGTGGTTCTATAACCAAAAGATGGCAACTTTTCTTAAAATCAGAGTCTGCACAGAAGCTTTTATCAACATAGATTTTCCTTTATCGTTGTTTGAAATTCAGATAATTTTGAGGCCCTGGTTTCAAAGGGGACTAGATGAACAAAAAATAGGAGAGCAGCGGAAAGGTAGTTTTTATTATTTTTGTCTCTTGATTACTGAAAATCATTTTAGCTGTGCTCTCATGTAATTCTAGAGCCAATGTTGGGGGAAAACCAGAAAACCTACACATTTCAGGTCCTACTTAGAGTAGTGTAACTTGGAAAAAGTTTTTCAAATGGGGGAGGCTATTTGGGATCCTATTCAGGGGAAATGAGAACAGAATTCACTACAGAGTGGTTAACATTTTGAATATGATTTCAATATAATGGAGCTCATATTCATATCTGGATAGCCTAGATAATCCTGTAATGTAGCGATGATTATTTTACTTCTCTAGTAACAAATATTTCAGTAGAATTAGACTTAATACCTGGAGCACAATAATCAAACATGCAATGCTTTGGAGGTTACAAAGGATCACATTCTCAAAAGTTGCAGGGATTTCTTGGTTCCTTTGTCCTAGCTGGGAGGAAGTTCATAATCTCTTAATTCTCCATCTGGGAGAAACCGCAGTTCATTGTAGTGGTAAGGGGAGCTTTCCAGTTGACACTTTATGTGCAGCAAGATGTAGTAGGATACTCTGAAATGCCACCCAGCACTGTCTGTACCTGTAAAAGGCCAGTTATGTTTACCAAGGATGTAACCCCATGAACACAGTATTTCTGCCTGGTCCTTTCAGCCCAGTCATCAGGTAAAGATTACCTCGAGATCAAAGAATGCTCACTTTTCTAGCTAAAGGCCATCACGTGTGACAGGGTCCCTCAGGCACTGGTGGCTGCGGGTAACTCAACAGGGCTGTTCCATCTTGGCACGGGCAGCTCGCACAACGCTTGGGTCTGACACTGTGGGTCTCTCTCCGGTGGAGATCCTTGCTCGTCCAGGTGCTCTCGCACCCCGCACCCGCCTCGCTCCCCGGGGCCGAGGTTGTTTCAGGACCCTGGCCAGGGCCATCGAGCCGCGGCTGCGGGCGGGTACTCTGCGGGCACCGAGGCTGCACGCTGGCGGTGCGGAACACCCGCAGCTGTGAAACCTTGGGCCCTGAGCCCCACAGTGGGAATGAACAGCCCTCTACACCTCTGGGGATGCAGCCGCACTTCTGGGGCTGTGGCTGCGTGCCTACTGCAGTTTGCACAGCTGGAGCTTGGGTGGCACATCTGGAACGTGGACAGCACGTTTGCACTCTCTAATGGGCCGTTAGCCCTTCATTCTGCACAGCTGGGAGCTGGGATTCCTGTCGTGCTTTCCAGCTCACCTGATGACGTGGTTTGTTTCCCTGAAAGCGTCACATAGCTCCCAGTTCCTGACCCGGTGTTCTGTGATCACTCATAGGGAATTGAGTCATGGTGGAAAATGTTATACATGCAAAGATTCTTTAGTAAATTATTTTAGTGGTCTTTGACTAGTAACAGCTTCTGAGGTAGTGGTTGCTGGGAGTTTCAGCGGAGGATAGCAGTAGTATAGCCATAATTTGAGTGGGATTTAAAAAAAACTAATTAGGGAAAATAGAGACCTCAGACCTCCCAGCTCTTCATGTTCATACTGGTTTTTATTACCTGTTCCTTGTGCATCATTATTATACTGATTATTATACTTGGCCTGCACTGTATTTAAGTAGTTAGCCTTGAAATAATTCAGTGATGCACAACTAATGAAGCAGAAGAATTGACCAGGAAGACGGCATTTTAGGTGAATCACAGCTCATTCCACAAATTATTTATAGACTGCTCTTTATGACAGGCTGGCAGCTCCCTGGCAAAAGGCCAGAGTGTTTATGAATCATCTCATAAAGTTATTGTGGCTTCTAAATGAGGGCAAAAGAGATTAAGGAAGGCTCACTTTGTATCTTTTTGTAAGTAATAAGCAATGTCCATTCCAATGAAAAACATCTTCTCCCAGCCGGTGCATGGTTACTAATAAACCTGCTCATGATCAGAAGGGAAAGTTAATAACTAACACAGCTTTACTTCTCAGGTAGAGCTGACTAGAGGATTTAATTCCTCTTTCATGCTTTTCTCTCTCATCTTCAGTCTATTTACGTAGCACCTCAGTGCCATCTTGCAGTTCATCATTTAACAGTGTTAAAACCAGGAGTACTTGGAGTACAATTGGATTGCCCTGGATCAGGATGTTCAGCTGTCTAAGAAAGAAGGAGTAAGTCTATTAAGTGAGAGTGCCAGGTGCTGTAAAACTAATGGACAAAACCCACAATACTTCCCCCTGTCATTGCCATCTTCTAGCATGGCATCCTTTTCTGAGTCAAGGCAATAATGGATCCTGCAATATGCTGTGCAAGTTCAGAGTGAAACGAGCACACCCAAATTATTAACATATTTAGGTCTGTTACCATTAAAAAAAAAATTGCATGTTCTTGTATGGACACTTGTGCTTGCAGGAAATCAAGGTCCCTTTTGCCTCCCTGGAGTGGTGTGTAGGTGCCAGGTGTGGTGGTGCACAGTGTGAGAAACAGCTGCATGGTTTAAAGGATGTTAAAGTGTGCAGAAAGAATTGCATCAATTAGATATTAAGCTTTATTAGACATAACTTAGTGGAGCTGGTAAAATTGACATTTACATATAATTAAGGCCTTTTACAATCACAAAAATCACGAACATCAGTATATTAAGTGTTAAAAATTAACTTCCATTTCTGTTACTATACCTTTCTAGAAACATGGACTGTTTTAAAGTGTGCAGCTGCATATGTTACAGTCACATAATAAAACAAACTTCAAATAAAAAAATTAAACAAGTTATATTATGGCAAGATGGATATTTACAGACAGTGAAGTTCACAGTTGCTCAAAGAAGCTCCCAGGGCCCCATGGCCATTCTGGGAGTTGTATGGGCCTGGTACTTATCCTTAGCAAGAGGGAATTTCTCACAGAGTTTGCAGCAGCAATAACCATGTTTTCTTATTAAATACCTATGAACTGGACCTGTGGTGGATTACATAGAAACCAAAGTTCAGAAACCAAGTGTAATACCAGAGGCAGTAACAACTTCTGTTAACAGCAAGTCACAATGAGAACTTCTGCCTCCTGCTCCTCTATTCCGGCTGGCTGTCTTTTTTTTTTTTAAACTTAGAAGTAGAGTCCCAAGCTGACACTTGTCTTTGCTATCTCTTGGCTACCTAGTTGTGATGACTGTGAAGAACTGGATTTTGTTTCCACTTTTATAGCTACCTCTGGGGCCTAGGAACATGTCACAGGCTTCCCTGGGCTGTACCTTGCACATTCCATGAAGTAGGGTGGTTTGACTCTGTTTCACCCACTGGGAATAGATACAAAAGGAGAAAGAGGGAATATCAGACACAAAACAAGACTGAACATCCATTTCAAAGCCCCATCTAGGCTTTGTACCAACAAGACTTTCTCTTGCACACCTTTGCAGGCCAAAGAACTTTGATGCAAACTGGACAGTAATCAAATGCAAGTAAGTGTTTTCCAGAATTTTATCTAATGAGGGAAGAGATGCTGTGTTAGTCCCCATTTCTATGAATTACTTTTTATTTCAGTCTAGGGCATATCTACAGTACGTGCCTACATGCTGAGGTGTGGAATTCAGATTTGTTCATATCAAGTTTGTAGCAAAGTTGCTGTTGCAACCCCAGCCTGTGCTGAAGGTCACAGCCCTACCAAGGTGTAGAAGTACATAAGCTGAAAGCAGCACCACTTCAATGCAGACTCACTGCTTTCAGACCCTAGGAAATCATAGAGACAGCAGATTAAATCCACATGTCAAACCAGCCCAGTCAGTAATTGTTATCATATCCCACTACTTGACAGTAATTTGCCATGAGATGTCTTCAGCCTCTTATTCCTTTTCCACATGTATTATATCCGCAGGAATGCAGGATTTGCAGAGGATCCAGGCAGTTTAGAGTGAGGTATGCTCAGCAATGGCTTTCTCTTGGCAGTAGGAGCAGCATTTATCTAAAGCAATGGTTTGGTCACTGGGCTGACTTGCTTGTTGTGGGTTGGTGTTAGACACAGAATAGCTTGTTTTTATTGTTCTTCACAATAACTCAGGAAATACTAGTTCAGATGATGCTACTGCCCTTAGTTATCTGCTAAAATGCTTTAGAGATTTTTCTGTTTATTTTCCAGCATGCTCTTTCTGCTACAGTGATCAGCAGCGTTATCAATGCAGACCTTTGCTCAAGCAGTTGTCTACACCAAAATTAAGTTTTCAGGTGCAGGTCAGAGCACACATCAGTAGACAGAAGCAGTATCATGGGAATCCTCTACCCAAATGAACTCTAGTAACTCAGACAGAAACTGTTCTTACGGGACTTAACTCTTTCATATGAAGTAAAATGCAGGAACTCACCAGAAAAGAAGAGGATTCATTCAGGTAAACTATTTCCTTACATTCATAATTTATTTGCTATAAGACAAGGAGATAGTTACACCCTTACAAAAGACTGGCAAAGGTTCAAGCATCAGTTTGTTCCTACTGAAACTCTACCTTGAGGTTTTACCAAAGATCAAAGATCCACTTCAGTAGAGTGGTGAGTGTCCCAGACTCTCATGTGGGAGACTGGGGTTTGATTCCCCACTGGGGATGCAGTGGTGCCATTTAAGAGTTGGACTTGATGATTCTTGTGGGTCCCTTCCAACTCAGAATGTTCTGTGATCTGACAGTTTTGTTCTGGCTCTCATGTGAAGTTCTCACACATGGTGATATGAGAATATGGAAAGGAAATATCAAACAAATGGAATGATTTTCTCTTCAGAGGAAAACATTTCTTTAATATTTGCAGGACATCACCACACACCCCAATAACTCCAGTGACAGGAGTATTTTCTTCAATGCTATCTTATATAGTGGGGCAAGAGGAGACTAACAGATAAGAAATGCCTTGAGAAAGAAATGAGTTGTTCATAGGACATGATTTTTTCTTCTGCTTTTCAGTGAAAAGCAGACAATTGCTACAGAAACAGTGCTCTTGTCTGACTAGCCTTCATGATCTGGCCACAATTTTATGGAGTACAACAACCCCCCAAACAATTAGCTGTATTTATTCCTTATGCATTGTTTGTTTGGGGGGTTGAGGGTTTTTTCTTGTGCCTTTTTTGTGGTGGTGGTTGTGTGGGTGGTTTGGGGGGGTTTTTTGTTGGTTTTTTTCAATCTAGTGCAAAAAATACCTACAATCAATGCTTTCTAACTGCCTATTCTGGAAGTCTGCCACTGTTACTGTAAAGTAACGACCCAGAAATATAGAGGATATTTTAATTTAAAAGTATTTTGGTAAATCACCTGTGCTGCTGACTATGTCAAATATTGTAATTCTAAGACATAACAGGCTGTTCAGGAGATTTTTATCCTCTAAAAATAGAGGAATATCCATTTTTTATAGGAAAATAAGCCACTGGAAGGAAATCCTCAATTATAGTTATTTTTACTTAAGTCCTTAGTGTCACTGACATCATTCTGAAAGCAAGAATAACCAAATCAATCTATTTAAAATACTCAGGCCCCACACTACTGTAACACAGAAAACAAAGGTATCATAAAACAGTGCTGGTGAATTTCCTTCGTGTCTGTTGACTTCATATCATTAGTAGCATTACTAAAAGTCAAGCCCTGTGCAGTTCTAGAGTGCCTTCTCTCCAGAGAGTTTTAAAGCACTCTTAACGTAGGGATGGTCTTATCTTCAGCCCACTTCCTGGCAGAGACATGGAGAGGCAAAAGCTGGCACTGAAGGTTGTGGTTCCCAAAGACCCACTCCAACCACTAAGGGATACTGCCTCCCCAAATGTAAACTCCCTTTATTTGACAGACAAAAATAGCTTTAAAACATGTTAGTAAACATATTAGTCTCTTAATCACACCTTAGGAAGATCCCCTGAACTTGCTGAATCACTTGTAATTAAGTAGCCTCCAGGCAACAGAAGCAAATTCTGTTTATTTTGAGGCATCATCACAGAATGTGACAAAACCATGGAACTGCAGGTAGGTCAGCCTTGTGTAGCATGTAAGGTAATGATGTGTACCTGTTAAATCCAAGGCAATCTCAGTCTATTTGAGAAAGACATAAATCCCTTAGAAACTGCTGGTCCTCAGCCTCCAACCTTTGACTCCTTTATTATCTGGGGATATATATGAGTGTGGGGCTACATATTTCCCAACTGTATCCCCAAAATGCTTTCCAGTTAGGTGCATGTGAGAGATCACCAAAGCTGAAACACTCCAGCCTGGAAACTACCAGTAACGAGGAACAGCTGATGATAGAAAAACCATGAAGCAAGTAAAAGTGGGTATCTCAACAAGAGAAGGGAATCCACTTTGTACCTCTGGCCTGGGGCAGACAACCCTCCACGTGCAATCTGCAGTCACACCTGTGAAAATCTGGGAAGGAATGAGGAGTGGGTAAGTGAGAAAGTAGCATTTTTTATGCCTGAATCGGTCTCATGAACAAGGTGAAGTGTATCTCCTACATCTCCTCTGGCTGACCCTTGATCCAGGTGCGTTATTCAGCCTCCTTGGGCACCCAGGTGAATCTCCATCCTCCATTGTCATCCCTGCGCACAAAGGCTTGTCCTTGGTGAAAGGTGTGTGTTCTCACATTGCGGTGAGGACTTAGAGATGTTGTGAAGGCCACTTCTGTTTTGTTGGGTGACAAATCACCAGTTAAATAAGGCAACCCATACACTGGAAGGGAGGAAACATTCGGCATGGATGAGGACTCGCATGGTGCTGAAGAAAACTGAGGAAGGAAGGGAGAGTCCTCACTGTATGGATGGGTATTACTGTTAGCTGGAGGCATGTGGCTGCAGCTGAGCACTGCTGCTGCTCCTTCACTATGGTCATAGTCTATTGTTTCACCAGGGCTCAGGCAGTACGTGTCTTTTCCAAGGTCTGAGGACAGGGCACTGTAGTTAGCTGAAGTTTCATCAATGGTGTCAACATCTTTGAGTCCTAAGGTCTGCAAGACCCAGCTGTCCACAGCAGGGCTGGCTTGCTCTTCACAGGCAGTGAATTCATGAAAGAGATTCCTTCTAGCTTTGGAAGCATGAGGTGTTTCTTGAGGAACAAAGCAGTGGTCTTCTTTTAACCTTCTCTTGGCACTTTTGAGAATAGCACATGTTTTCTGTCCATGGCAGGATAGCAGTTTCTATTTAAAAACAAACACCCCCCCAAAAAAACCAATCACAAAACCCAAAAAGAGAGATACTAAAATCTGAATTTCTAGTTGCCTTAAAGCAACATGTTTCAGACCTCAGATTTTAGATGCACAAGGTCTTACTGTCCTTTGAAAATATACTTCTTTTTCCCACCCTGTGCTTAACACATGGATATGACTAGTATTTTGTATCTTTACACTGTCTGCAACAACCCAGTCCCTGAAAGAGAAGAATCTGATGCTGTCAACAAGACCTGTGCCTTGATGGCACTGTCACTCAGCACAGTGTAAAACATGAGCTCCTGCCTGGATGTGTGGCACTCCCTGGTACTACAGTGCCAGCAATGTCTGGTGGGAGGGAAAGTGGCACTGACAAGGAGGGAGGGGGGATACAGAGGCAAGTCATACTGGGACAGGTGTGATCCTCAACAGGGAGCGCTCAGAGCAGCAGACCAAGTGTTCAGACACCTCCTGTGGTGGTGTCACACTGGACCCTTCTCCACATGATGCAGGGGGTGGCCACGTCTCCCTGCTGTGCCTTGTGAATTAGGCCTTTTCTACTACCAGGAATCAGGTCTTGGCATGGAAAGGAGGACATGTCACACTATCAACTCAGAACAGGATGGAAAAGGAAAGTTGCCTATTTTTTACAGTTTTTTAACTTATTCCCAATCCACTCCCAATCCAGAGTTGAGCAAATAATCAATAGTTCATAACCAATTGTTCGATTTCATGGGCAAAACCAGAACTGCAAAAAATATTGTTAAGCTGACAAGAAACAATTATCTTCATTTTCTTTAAGATGAGAGACAAAGAACCTAAATATTTTTAAAAATCCCTTCACACTTAGTTTAACAATGTTTCATCCAATGTGAAATGTTTTATTTTTTATTCCGCTTTTAACCCTCCCCCCCAACTTTTTACTTAAGAAATAGGAAAAAATATAGATCAGTATTCTAGTGTAAACTAATAAAACATATCCCTGGAAAATCAAACAAAACATAAACCGGAAATAAAAAAAATTCCTCATCAAGGTGATAATTGATGAAAAAGACACATTCAAGAAATATATATTCAAATTTGATCTTTTTACTGAAAAAAGGCATTAGATGGAATAATTTTACCTTGCTAACCTCAACTTACTTACAGCTAACCAATAAACTAACTTAATTATGGGATATGCAATACTGTCTCAGTCAGAACCTGACAGGATGTCATTCTTGGGAGAAATCATCACTTCAGATCCATGACCAACAATTGGGTAGGTCTGTGAAGTTAAATCTCCTGCTGCAAGTTGTCTACACTCTCTGACTTTCTGTGTATTTTAATGCTCTGTATCTATTCGAGCTGTTCCTTTTGCACACATCTACACAACACGTTTGAAACAATACCTTGGCTTTTTCTTCCAAACACTTAATCAGGGCAGAATTCAGGTATTTTCGGAGGTTATTATTTTCTTCATGTAACCTGGCAAGTTCTTCTTCCTTCTGAAGCAAAGTATCTTGAAGCTGTGGAATAGAGATATTGATGAATAGATGTTGACTCTGTAACTTAATAGCAATTGCCCTATGGTACAGGCTGCTTGGATTTGATGATCTGAGTGTTTGCTTTGTGAGCTCAACACACCCCCTTCCAGCCTCTTGTCTCTATAAATCTAAGTGGCATGAGTGTTCAGTGTTCACTTTTGACTTCCTTTAATCTTTAGTGAGTGTTTGAGATTACTCTGAAAAAAACTGTAGCCACCGAGTAATAATAGAAAATAGAATTACAGGTAGCCTTGTGAGCAGCCAGAAACCGTCACGGGCATGACAGCAGCTGCAGGATCTCCTCCTGAGCAGCAGTAAATATCCCTTTGCATCCCCCAGGTTAGCAATTTATGGGAGTAGACTGCAGAAGGAAGATGCAGTTGCCATTCTTTATGGCACAGTAGTATGCAGTGATCCCCTCAGTTCTGGATGCTATGGTGCTAGCCCCGGTATGCATACAGAGCTGAGATTATCCTTGGTCCCAAAGACTGAACAGGAATGGGAGATGCCTAACACTTTTTTATAGGAAATCTCTGTGTTTGTAGACAGATTTTTGCCTCCTGATCATAGCTCTGGAGACTTCCTTAGGAGGATGAAGGATCTTCTGCCAAGGACCTCAGGCATCTGCTGAGTGCAGGCTGTCAAGTACAGAATTAAATGATTGAGGCAGAGCCAAAGAAAGAAGTACACTGACATCTGGAACTTCGGTTTGATTTCAGTGACCTTTGAGTTAATAAATGAATATTCCTTGACTTCATTGTGTCAAACATTATTCCAAGTACTTGATCAGAGTCATCAGTCTGAAGTTCCTTCATCTAGGACTGTTCAGAGTTTCTCCTGCCCTTGTTGGGACTTACAGAAAAGGAAAGATGAGAGAAAATAATGTAACAAAGAAACCCTTGTGAGTCAAAGTGATTGATCCTCCATGGAATTAGACAATTCTGGTGGAATCATTTCTCATTAGTTAAACCTGGTGCAATCAGGAGGACACACACTCCATGTTTTCGGCCAACAGCATCACGAGAGCCTGAGACACCTCCTGGTCATACCCCTGGTTTTTCTAGTGCCAAGCTGCTCGTGCAATATGCTGTAAGAGGGGAGGGATGGATAGGGAACCCCACAACAGCAGCTCCATCTTCACAGGACAAAATGGAGGAGATAAATATGTACTTCAATTAAGGAACAAGGACAGTGGGTTTCTGTCGTTTCCCCCATGCGTGGCAGTGAGAGGGGCACATGACATAAACCAACCCTGAAGGTGCCATACGTGATACAAAGTTCAGGAACTTCGTGGCGTGAGCCCGGCCTTGCTGGGGGATGCGGAACCTTTACCTGCTTGTTTCTGTAGAGCTGGGAGGACAGCTGGTCTCCCTGCCACGCCGCGTCCTGGGCACCGAGCTGCGGGCTGCAGAACTGGCCTGGGGGGGCAGAGCCAGGGTTAGCCCGCTCCGCTCCCTCGCCCGGGTACCCCCCGCTCCCGGGAGCGCTGTCACTCGCTCTCTCTCACTCACCCGGCGGCCGATGCTCCCGCCGGCCCTGGCTGAGCGGCGGCTCCGCGGCGCCGACGGCCGCCCAGGTCTCCTTGGAAACACCGGCGGGGGTGGACCAGGGGCAGGCGGCGAAGTCTGGGTCCGGGCACGGCCGGCCGGTGCTCTGCGGAGGGAAGGGGCCGAGGCGATGGGGCGCTCGCCGGGGGATGGCGGTGCCCCTTCCCCAGCCCCTTCCCCGGCAGAAGCGCCGCGGCGAGGCAGCGCAACCATCGCTCCTGCCCCAGCCGTGCTGTGCTCAGGTGTCTGTCCCGGGGCAGCTCCGCCACACTTCCAGGCGCCGCCTGCTCCCGTGGAAGCTCCCAGCCCTGACCCGGGTGCCCGCTCGCCCCTTTCCCCCCCTCCCGGTGGCATCGCTCCCTTCGCTGAGCGCGGGCAGTGCCGCCCCGCCGCAGCCCCGGGGCTCCGAGCAGAGTTGTGCCAGGGAGGCGGCTGAGTTTGCTGCAATCCCCTGGGAAATGCTACGGTCCTGAGAGAATTGGTTTAAGGTGAACGGAGGTCGCAGGCTGTCCTTGGCCAGACCGTTCCTGCCACCTTGGGGGTTTGTTTGAGCTGTAAATTAGCAGCACAAAGCCAGCAGAGTCACCTCCAGGCTGCTCGCACTCTCTTCTGCCCCTGCAGTTCTGCAGGAGTCCAGACCGCAAAACTTGGAGTTGTGTCTGGATTCACCCTTTTTCTCTCCTCCAAATAAGCCTATCTGCAGCAGCTGTAAATCTCTGCAAGGCAACGGCAGAGCTTGGAGTCTCAGTCAGGGAATCTCTTCACCCTTGGGAAGGCACAGCAGCAGAGACTGCTCTTGCAGGTAGAGCAGAGCCCTTCTTTTTCCCCATCTTTAAGAGGGCACAAAATCTACTGCAAGCCCCCAAGGCAGAGACCAGCTTCTGCTTTTCTGCCTCGAGGTCGAGAGAAATGCAAAGAGCACTTACCATATTAGTGGCAGAATGAAATGCAGGTCTTGGGAACACGTTTCTGTTAAAGCCCCAGAGAGGTTTAAATGGCTCTGAAGGAGGGGGAGAGGGGGGAGACCGGGGAGGCGAGTTTAATCTAAAGGAGCTCCCGGTGACGCCTCAGAGCTCTCCTGAAACCCAGCAATCTGATTTGGTGTAAAGCTGTCAAACTTGTGACGTGAATAAACAGCAAACTTGCTGAAATCAAAGTCATTCTGGTCCCACAAATCAACACAAGGAAGGAGGGAAAAGAAAAGGAGGGAGAGGGGAAAAAAAGTTTCCACACACTTCAGGACAGCAGTGAACTGGTGTGTCTGAGTTTCACTCCAGGAAATGAACAGGGATTCAGGGAAGCATCCCACATGTTCAGAGCAGAGCTGTTGGTGAGTTTTTTGTTTTGTTTTGCTTTGTTTTCAAGCCTTGTTTGCAGTTGTAAAATCCAGCAGGAAGAAACAAGTTTGTCTAACACGCCTGGCTTAGGGAGTGGGTTTTGTCCAGCTTCCCAGACGTATGTAGGAGCAAATGTGATTCAGAACAGTTCTGTGGACAGTTCTGAGGAAGAAAATGCATGTTTCAGAACACCACAATCTGCAATGACAAGCTCCTGCAAATGTCTCACTATATTGGGAATGTTTTCTGTCAAGCCCCAGGCTTCCAGAAGATCTCAGGACATAAATGACGTGACAGTGGTAAGAAGATTTACTGTCATAATGTTGCTAAAGACATATGCAGGTGTGTGAAAGGCAGAGATTGTCTGCTTATGGTCACTTCTAATTCACATCAGATTTCCACTGCAATCAAAATCCATGGACAGGCTTGAGCTCTTCACAGAGGGAAAAAAAAAAGAAATCAAAGCAAAACTCCTCACTGAGGGTCTGGCTTTGAATAGCATAGGGGACAGTGGGAATAAAGCCAAGAGCAGGGCAGTTGTTCCATCAGGATCCTGCCCCCTGCCATGGCAACAGCTACTCAGGGTGGTACCACGACCTGTCTGCACACATGACCTGCAGCCAGGGAAGGTGAGGCTGGGCGGAGGGCAGGGCCATGCTGGCACATGGGATGATCTTTCATTTCTCCCCTGGAGGATGCTCACTGCTGTTCCCCCATTAGCAAGGCTCAGGGACAATACAAAATTAAGAGGGCCATTTGCCTTCCAGTCTTTCACTACTGGTGTGTTTTCCTAGGTTGCTGCCCAAGGTAGTCTGGCAGCTACGCCAAACTAAACTACTGCCATCTCCTGTGTTTTTTCCAATAGAGGGGTTTTTAAAAAGGCCCCACGCTCCGACCCTTCCGTGCCTTGGGTCTCCCTTTAGCTCCCTTCACAGAATCACAGAATCACAGAATATTATGAGTTGGAAGGGACCCACAAGGATCATCTAGTCCAACTCACCATCTAGCACCCGTAAAGAGACCGAGAGCACATCGCAGAGCATAACACCAACCTAGATCCCTCACAGTCTAGCAGGCCACTCCGAGACGGAGGGGGCACAACGTCATCCAGCCCTACACCTCCCGGCTAGACCATGTCACTAAGTTCCTCGTCCAGTCTTCTCTTAAACTCCTCCAGGGATGGTGACTCCACCACCTCCCTGGGCAGCCCATTCCAATATGCAATTACTCTCTCTGTGAAAAACCGCTTCCTAATGTTAAGATTGAACCTCCCCTGGCGTAGCTTGAGGCCGTGCCCTCTCGTTCTGGTGTCGTCAGCCTGGAAGAAGAGGTCC